>CM053028.1:123345534-123900830 GCA_028564925.1 Lithobates sylvaticus | reverse complement strand
ACAAACTATGGGTTATATTTATGGAGTTTTTATTTATTTTTTTACTACCCTGTTTCCCCGAAAATAAGACCTAGCATGATTGTCGGTAATGGCTGCAATATAAGTCCTACCCCCCAAATAAGCCCTACCCTGTTTCCCTAAAATAAGCCCAACCCTGAAAATAAGACCTACAAGGACTTTAACTAGGGCTTATTTGGGGGGTAGAGCTTATATTGCAGCCATCACCGACAATCACGCTAGGTCTTATTTTCGGGGAAACAGGGTAGTAATGTCGGCAATCAGCGACTTATATCGGGACTATGATATTGTAGAGGACAAATCGGTCGCCTAACTGACACTGTTGACACTTTTTTGGGAACCAGTGACACCAATACAGTGATCAGTGCTAAAAATATTCACTGTCACTGTACTAATGACACTGGCAGGGAAGGGGTTAACATCTAGGACGATCAAAGGGTTAAAAGTCTGGCCAACATGTGTTACAATGTACTGTGTGTTCTGTTTTTTTCAAGCAGTGTGCTGTTTTTTACTTCCTGCTTTGCACATTGCTGCTGTCAGAAGAGAGCCCTGTGTAGGTTTACCTACACAGAGCTCTCTTCAGTAATGTACAGAGCCTATCGGTGGGTGTCAGCGATCAATCAGCACCTGGCACCCACTGATTGGTTGGTTCTGCAGCCAATCGCAGCACAGCCTGGGGGGAATGACACAGAGAGGCCCCGACCCAACTCTTCCTGGGTCCCCCCACCTGGGCTCCTGTCTTCTCCTAGTCTTAGAAGCAGTTTCCTATCATGGCATACCTGCAGGTTAGTTCCCGAACTGCGCTGCCTGCATTCATAGACACAGAAAACACTGCTCCGCCCTGCTCCCTTGTCACAGGATTAGACTGACAGCAGTGGAGGACAATGACTGCCACTGCCTCAGCAAAGCCTGTGAGACTGAGAAGTGAAGGGAACCAGCTGCTACAGACAGGCACAGCACTGGATTGAGTGAGAACTCAGGTAAGTGTTATGCCGCGTACACACGTGCAGACTTTTGCCGGCGGACTTAGTCCAGCGGACAATCCGCCGGACTTTCCAGCTGGGTCCGCCGGAATTTCCGAGCGTGTGGACTTGCCCACACACGTGCGGACTTGCCCACACACGCACGGACTTCTCCGGCGGATAATCCGCCGGCCAAAGTCCGCGGGACTTTTGAAAATGAACGGACTTGCCCACACACGGAGCAGTCCGTTCATTTCGAACGTAACTTCAGGTACGTAGCTAGCGTAGGCAGTAAATGCCGGCGCGCTAGCTCCGTCACCTGGCATGGATTTAAAGGGAATCCCCACGCCGAAAAAACGGCGTGGGGGTCCCCCCCAAATCCATGTCAGACCCTTATCCGAGCACGCAGCCTGGCCGGCCAGGAAAGGGGTGGGGACGAACTAGCACCCCCCCCCCCTGAGCCGTACCAGGCCGCGTGCCCTCAACATGGGGGGTGCGGCCCCCCCACCCCAAAGCACCTTGTCCCCATGTTGATGAGGACAAGGGCCTCTTCCCGACAACCCTGGCCGTTGGTTGTCGGGGTCTGCGGGCGGGGGCTTATCGGAATCTGGGAGCCCCCTTTAATAAGGGGGCCCCCAGATCCCGGCCCCCCACCCTATGTGAATGAGTATGGGGTACGATGTACCCCTACCCATTCACCTAAGGTGTAAAATGTAAAGTACAAAAACACACACACTTTTGAAAAAATATTTTATTGCACTGCTCCGGGGGTCTTCTTCCGTCTTGGGGGTCTTCTCGCCGGACTCCTCCGCCATTTACCAAGCTCTTTTACCGAGCGGAGAAGTCCGGCTACCTTCTTCGTCGTCGCCGCCGTCGTCTGGGGGTCTCGATCCGCCTTCGGGGGTCTTCCGGGGTCTCTTCTGTTCTTGTGGCGGTCGTCGTCTTCCGCGCCGCCGGCACCTTCTTCTTCTTGTTCTTCTTCTTGTTCTTCTTCTTCCGATGTTGACCCGTCGCTGTCTCTGCTCGGAATGGCAGAGGCGCGCTGTGCTGGGACTTATATAGGGACATGGGGACAGGGTCACATGCTCATGTCACATGGTGACCCCGCCCCCCTGTGATGTCACAGTCCCGGAGGATGCTGGGACTGTGACATCACAAGGGGGCGGGGTCACCATGTGACATGAGCATGTGACCCTGTCCCCATGTCCCTATATAAGTCCCAGCGCAGCGCGGCTCTGGCATTCCGGGCAGAGAGAGCATCGGGTCAACATCGGAAGAAGAAGAAGGACAAGAAGAAGAAGAAGGCGCCGGCGGCGCGGAAGACGACGACCGCCGCAAGAACAGAAGAGACCCCCGGAAGACCCCGGAAGACCCCCGAAGGTGGATCGAGACCCCCAGACGACGGCGGCGACGACGAAGAAGGTAGCCTATTGTAAAATAAGTAATTTTTCTTCATAAATATAGGCAAAAATGTATACTGCTACATACAGTATCTTTGGTAAAAATATCAAAAATAACCAAAATCAGTGTATATTATTTAGTTTGTGTGAAAGTTATAAAGTCTACAAGCTATAAGATCAGAAAATTGATCAATCCTGATATACTCACTGCCTACAATATCCTATTTCTTGAAGCCCTAAAATGCCAGGGCAGTAAGAATAACCCCCAAATTACCCCTTTTGGAAAGTAGACAGTCCAAGGTATTTAGTAAGAGGCATGGTGAGTGTCTTGAAGTTGTACTATTTTCCCACAATTCTTTGGAAACATGTAAAAACATATTATTTCATAAAAAAATTGTCATAGTAACAAGTAATTTCTCACACGTGGCACAGGCATACTTGCAATTACACACAAAAACACACTTTGCTACACCTCCTGAGTAAGGAGATACTACAGGTGTCAGCCTAGCCACATAGAGAGGCCCAACATTCAAGGAACACCTTCAGGAGTTCCAGGGGCATAAATTACATATCAAATTTCCTGATTACCTATCACATTTTTTGAAGGCCCCAGAGCACCAAGACAATGGAATTACCCACAAAATGACCACATTTTGGAAAGCAAACACAGTTTATTCTATGAGACATAATGAGTCTTTTCAACGTGTCATTTTTTTCACAAGTTTTAGAAAATGTGGAAAGAGAATTAAAAAGTTTTTTTTGGTTTTTTTTTGCACAAAGTTGTCAATTTATAAGATATTTTTAACACACCGCATAGACATACCAAGAATTACACCCCAAAATACATTTTAATACTTTTGACTATGGCGATGCGTGAGACTTTTTCACAGGCTAGTTAAACAAATAGTAAACATAAAACTACTTTTTAGTAGAGCAGTTGTCCATAGAGGAGAGCATTCGTCCAGGAAGCAGGCAGAGATGTGGTCAGCAACAGCCCAAGGGATTACCAAGGCAGCAGGCAGGAATATGGTCCATAAGCAGGCCAGTGTCAGTACAGGCAGCAGGCTGACATCCAGGCAGCAGGCTGACATCCAGGCAGCAGGCAGGAACCTGGTCCATAAAAAGTCCTGGGTCATTACAGGCAGCAGTCAGAGATATGGTCCGCACAGCCAAAGTATAGGTCCAGACAGCAGGCAGAAACATGCTCCATAAACAGTCCAGGGTCAGTATAGGCAGCAGGCAGAGGTATGGTAAGCACAGCCAAAGTATTGGTCCAGGCAGCAGGCAGGAACATCAGGCTTAGGTCCTCGGTCAGCCAAAGTATTGGTCCAGGCAGCAGGCAGGAACATCAGGCTTAGGTCCTCGGAAGCCTCTGGACTCCAGACCCTGATCTTGGAATTACAAAACCCAGAGAGAAACAAAAACTGGTTTTCCCTACTCGAAACATTACTCTGAAGCCCTTCACATATGAGAGACCCCTGTGTTATCTTAAATCCCGCTACTACAGTAGCAGGGCATAAGGTCAGTCCAAGCGGCAGGCAAAAAACATGGTCGATAACAGGCCAAAGTCATTTCAGGTGGAAGGCAGAAACATGATTGATAAAAAATCTAGATGGCAGACAGGGGCATTGTCAATAAACAGGCCAGGGTCAGTTCAGGTTGAAGGCAGAAACATGGTTCATAAACAATCCAGAAGGCAGGCAGAGGCAATGTCAATAAACAGGCCATGGTCAGTTAAGGTGGAAGACAAAAACGTGGTTCATAAACAATCCAGGCAGCAGTCAGAGGCATCATCAATAAACAGATCATGGTCAGTTAAGGCAGAAACGTGGTTCATAAACAATCCAGACGGCAGGCAGAGGCATCATCAATAAACAGTAATTACATGTTCTATACAATTGAGAAAGGTGGTGGGTCTTTGCGTGGACTTGTGATGAGTGACATATGCATTATAAATGGGCAAATGAAAAGGTTAAAGTGCATTATACTAGTAGAGGGACTTTCTTGTTGATAAATAGGGCTGTAGCATCTGATCATTTAAATCCATGCCCCACATGAACCGATTATAATCAAGGCTTTTGGATGGGACTGCGTCTTCTGTGAATTTCCATTGAGGTGTCATTGTGGATGGTGGACAGGATGTACACATCTCTCTTATCCCTCTCATTCGCAGCCAACATTTCCTTGTTCCTCGGACTCGCTGATTTCCCCCTTTGTAGCCTTGTGGTCACTAGAGTATGTGGGAATCCCTTCCTGTTTTTTTGAGTGGTACCGCAGGCCATGGTTTTCTGGAGGTACAGGTGGCAGAAAAGTGGCAGACTTGTGTAATAATTATCTAGGTAGTTGTGATACCCCTTTTGAAATAGTTGAAAAGCCAGGTCCTGGACAATTTTTTCCACTTGTGCCGATGTAGGTTGGGCACTTAGGTTACTGAAGCTGGGAATCTTTGCGTCCGTACATGTGGAAGGCATGCACATATACTGTGGCTCTTTCACAGAGCTTGCTGAGCTTCAATCCATACCGACCTTTTTACTGGGAACGTATTGCTTGATTCGCAGCCGGACAGTAGAGTGGACAAGGATCTTGTCCACACAGATGTTTTGATCAGGTACATACAGTTCAGCAAATCTCTTGGAAAAAAATTAATTTGTGGGAGAATTTTGTAGAGTTTGTCATAGCCAGGATGATCTTGGGAAGGGCACTTTAGTTGCACATAAAATCTCATTTGGACTAGATGAATTGTTTACTTTATCTTACAGTTACAATTTTCACAGACACAAGAGATACAGCAAATTGTATATGTTGTTTATGGCTACATGCACCTGGCATATTAAAATAAGCCTGTTTATGCTGGATCTGTCGGCCAGAATCTGGCAGAAAAATGTAGTAAAAAAAAAAAAGCTTGACCTGCCATGTATTTACGTGCGTCATTGCTCATATATACATGCGTTCATGTGTGTGAGGTATATGCGTGTAATTTAATTTTAGTGGCTGTAAAACTCATTTATTCTAGTCACTAGGCTGAAATTATGTACATTCATGCATACACTGAGAAAGGAGCTAAGCTTTCTCTACTCTATCCAGAACAAGAAGCGTTTGGACACTTTAACCCTTAATTTGGGAACGAAAAGGGGGGTGAACATCTGCACAAAGGCCATTGTGACTAAAGCTGGTTGAATAAAAAAATACTAACTGATTCCTCTATCCACACATACGAGGTGGATAGAAGAAGATCATTTATACTAGACTAAGACCCACCTTTGCTGTCATGTAAACATCAACACTGTTCACTTCAGGGATAATTGGGAGGCATTCTTCATGGTTGCTAAGCTGTACTCATACTATTAGACCTCTCTGCTTCCTTTGATACTGTTGACCACACACTCCTCATCAAATAAAACTTCACTTACCTGACCTCCATGACACAGCTCTTTCCTGATTCTCCTCCTAACTATGTAAGTGCACCTTCAGTGTCACCTACAACTCTATTTTCTTCTCTTCCTGTTTCCATGGGGGTCCCTCAATGCTCTAACCTTGGACCCCTTTTGCTCTCTATCTACACCTCCTCCCTTGGTCAGTTGTTAACTTCCCATGGCTTACATTACCTCTCTATTCTGATTGCACCCAAATGTATCACTTTACTTTTCAGCACTGGCCTAAGGAATATGTATCAAACCCCAACATTTTTTTAAAAATAACATTTGATGGGGAGCTGTGCTTTTAATTGGTGGCAAGAGGTTCCCCTTAAAAAAAAAAACATACCAGACCACCCTTAACTTTAATGGGAGTCCAGTGTGGTTGTTAAGGGGGATCTCATCCAAGGTACCTCCCATGTTGGGGGCATGTGGTCCGGTATGGTTCAGGATCCTCAGGGCCGTACGCTTGTCGTACTACATGATCAAATGAGGTCTTGTGTGGATTTTTGGGAGGGAACCCCATGCTTTTTTAAAATAGATTATTTGTGTGGGGTTTGCCTTTTTGTGTGGTCCCCCTTAATTCTTACCAGGCCCTTCAGGTTTGGTATGAAATTTATCAGGGAAACACCACACTGTGGGGTGGATTTGCTAAAACTGGAGAGTGCAAAATCAGCTGCTGCTCTGCATAGAAACCAATCAGCTTCCAGGTTTTATTGTCAAAGCTTATTTGAATAAGCTGAAGTTAAAAGCTGACTGGCTACCATGCACAGCTTCACCGGAATCTGAGTTCACCAGTGTAGCGGCCATAACCCAGAGGGGCGGCCTTGACTTACCAGTTACCTCCTCGTGGCTTGTTGGTTGTTGTCTAGGGGTTCCCAGGGTTAGTACCCAGGGACTTCAGATGCTGACACATAAAAGTCCTTTTCAAGGTTTTTATTTTACAGTGGTAACATCCAACATAACACAGTCTCTGATGGGAATAGAGGGTACGGGTGATAAAACTCAGGCACTTTGAACTGTTGACATCCACTGAATGTCTCTAATCAACCCAGAGAGTAGCAACTTGCAGCTGGGTGCTTCACTGCCGGATAAACCTCTAGCCAGAGATCTAGCAGCCAATATGTGATCCGGAAACTTTGCAAAGTCTCTGCCACAGACTAACTTGTAACTGAAGATGAATAGGAACCTTTCTCACAGTACCTGGATCTCTCAGCCTTCTTGGCGATACTGTGTGAAGTGTGGATTCTTTAGTGTCCATACAACTCAGCTCCCAGGCTCTTACTGAGCAGCCAGCTGGTTGGCCCTCCTCCGAAGAGTCCTCCCCTGGTCACTTGTACAAGTTGCCGTGTCCCTCCAATACCAAGAGCACACCGGGACACCTTTGAATCCTCCTTCAGTTACTGGGCCTCGGACTAGCCAGTTCCGAGGCTCGGGAACAGACGGATCCCTGCCCCAGACCATGAGGGCCTCTGGGGCTGGTCGGATTGACCATGCTTGCGGGACAGCAAACACTCCTGGGCCCAGGACCCCTCGCGGGGCTGCCCCGTACCAGAAATCAAAGCAGCAGCCGAACTTCGAACACGTGACTTCAGCACCTTAAATACCCCTTCCCAGACTACGCAGCGGGGCCAGACGCGCCCACTGATTGGCTCTGGGAAAGATTGGCACGTAAGACGTCCAACCAGGCCTGGTTCTCAGCCTGTCATGGGTGCCTCACTGCACCTATGACCTGGCGGAACCTTAGTACAGCCCAGCCAGAGTGATGCCAAAGTAAATCCTGTACAATTAACCCCCAGAACTCCATTACTGTTCTGAGAAAAACTAAATTTGCACTGATAGCGCACACACATAGTAAAGTGTGACCGCTACACCAGTTTTAGTGAATCTATTCTAGCTGCATTTTTACTTGGCTGAGGATTTCTAGCCAGTACATGAATGGGGCCAGTGACATTACTGGCACACACATCTTTCTTTCTTTTTTTATTCTTATTATTTACATTTTCATAATAAAGTTACAAACATTAAAACAGGGTCAACCCCCAACCCTTTAGGGGACTAGGCCTCCCAGACCTGTGGCATTATTATTTGGCGGCCAGATTAGCGTAAACGGCCCAATGCCACTTCTACAGATATTCCCTGGCCAGCATTTGAAACATATTCTATTCTCCCTTTACTTTTATCTGGATTGTTATGGTCTAGATCTATAAAAGTGAGTCAAATTGTTTTACTGAATACTATTGTATTCTAATCTTTATATCTATGGTCTCTTTATGGCAAATTAATCTCTCCCCTCTCTTTCTAGGAGACCCAGATTTCTTTAACAATATTCCAATCTTTTAAAGCAGGCTCTACCTTTAAACTTTCCCCCAACTCCAATCAGAGCACAATTTACCCCCCTCTGAGCAATTCGGATACATGCAAATCAAGCACTTTTTCCATAGCAGGGGCACCTTATGCCGTATACACATGAGCGGAATTTCCATCCGAAAAATCTTGGATGGTTTTTCCGACGGAATTCCGCTCAAGCTTGTCTTGCATACACACGGTCACACAAAAGTTCTCTGAACTTTCGAACGTCAAGAACGCGGTGACGTACAACACTACGACGAGCCGAGAAAATTAAGTTCAATGCTTCCGAGCATGCATCGAATTGTTTCCGAGCATGCCTGATTTTTTGCGCGTCCGAATTGCATACAGGTGATCGCATTTTCGGATAGGAACTTTTCCCGACCGAAAAATAGAGAATATGCTCTCAATCTTTTGCTGGCTGGAATTCCGCCAGCAAAAGACCGATGGAGCATACACACGGTCGCATTTTCCGACAAAAAGCTCTCATCTGAGTTTTGCTGGTGGCATTTCCGATAGTGTACGCAGCATTAGAATCCCGAGTGCATAGCACCCAATATGAACACATATGTGCACACTCTTCCAGAGACAAAAGGGTTATTTCTAAAATCTATAGCTTTCTCAATGAGGTTCGCTCTAGAGGAAAAAACTAAACCAATGCTTAGCTGGGAGAGAGAGATAGGTCATACTTTTGAGCCCGCCGAATGGGAAGAGATGCTGACAAACATGTTCAAGAACACAAGGTCGCATTCAATCCGTGAGACAGATGTCAAGCTTTACACCAGGTGGTATACAGTATGACGCCCACAAAACGTCACTCCACGGTATCTCCACAGTTTTTCCGTGGCTGCCCTGATTTGGGTTCATTAACCCATATCTTTGGGAGCTGTAAATTTCTTGAACCCATTTGGCAGCAAGCAGCTCCAAAGACATCCACTATTGCAGGCCGCTTAATCACTCTTACCATACAAATGTGAACAAGGCTTCACTTCTATTCCTGATATCCCTACTCCATGTGAAAGACTGATCCATACGCTTTTTGTGGCAATCCACTGGGTCAGAGCACTAAATTGGCATACCTCAGCTCTTTCCTGGTCGCAGGTACTAGCCAGAATAAAAGCAATTAAACTTCTGAGCGAGTTCACCACCCTATTTAATACCATGCATATTTATGACAAGAAATGGAAACACTGGGATACCCTTCTGTTATAACCTTGCAATATACCTTAGTTATGTCTACATAAGAAGTATAATCTCTTAAAACTGCTATACACTGAACACCGAATGTATCCTATCTTTGTTATTTCTTTTTAATTTGACTACAATATCTCCTCATGATAGGTGCTACCTTTTACATAAGATGAATGACTTTGTCTGATATACTGCATGTATGTTCCTAATCTTTCAATAAAATAGTTTGCAATAAAAACAACAGTCAGCACTACAATACACCAGCACCAGTGAACAATGCACAGTGATTTATGCCCCTTCATGACCAGGCCATTTTTTATGATATGGCACTGCCGTTAATTTAACTGACAATTGCGTGGTCGTGCCACACTGTACTCAAATAAAATTTAGGTCCTTTTTTTTCCCAACAAATAGAGATTTCTTTCTGTGGTATTTGATCACCTATGTGGTTTGAATTTTTTACTTTCTGCTATAAAAAATATGCAATACATTTTATTTATTTATTTATTTTTTTTAATTTCTTCATCAATTTAGCCCAAAATGTATTCTGCTACACATTTTTGGTTAACCGCCCCCCCCCCCCCCAATAAGCATATATTGATTGAGTTGCGCAAAAAGTTATAGCGCTTACAAACTATGGGTTATATTTATGGAATTTCTATTTATTTTTTACTAGTAATGTCGGCAATCAGCGACTTATATCGGGACTATGATATTGTAGCGGACAAATCGGTCACCTAACTGACACTGTTAACACTTTTTTGGGAACCAGTGACACCAATACAGTGATCAGTGCTAAAAATATTCACTTTCACTGTACTAATGACACTGGCAGGGAAGGGGTTAACATCTAGGGCGATCAAAGGGTTAAATGTCTGGCCAACATGTGTTACTGTGTACTGTGTGTTCTGTTTTTATCAAGCAATGTGCTGTTTTTAACTTCCTGCTTTGCACATTGCTGCTGTCAGAAGAGAGCCCTGTGTTTGTTTACCTACACAGGGCTCTCTTCAGTAATGCACAGAGCCTATCGGTGGGTGTCAGTGATCAATCAGCGCCCAGCACCCACTGATTGTTTGGTTCTGCAGCCAATCGCAGCACAGCCTGGGGGGAAATGACGCAGAGGCCCTGACCCAACTCTATCTAGGTCCCCCCACCTGGGCTCCTGGAGTAGAAAAAATGTAGCTGGGTAGCCGCACTCCAAAAAATTCAACTTTATTTCAAAAATATGATTAAAATCATAGCATCTAGGCTTGTGTACAGACTAACTGCACAGCCGCTGACATGTTTCACACCAAACACGGTGCTTAGTCATAGCATGCTTAACAGCAAACAAACACTCTAGAACAGCCCGCAGCAAAGCACAAAGTGATCAGGCGCAGGGCTGGCATGAAAAAAGTAAACATGCCAGTGAGGTATGGCCGTTTAAGAATTGGGGGTGGAGTTGGGTAACAGGAAGGGGAGGTGCAGCCCTCCCCAGGATCAGTTCTCAGGGCGCTCAAGTTTAAGGTTTTAACCTTGTTTGCTGTGGCGGATGTTGGCTGACGTAGGTATAGAGAAGAAATCCCCTCCCCACAGAGAACTTGATGCGGGAACCATTGGAGATATGGGCCCGTTTGTTAATATTCCTTATAGGTGTTGTAGGGAATATGGTGGATGACTGCACTGCGGGAATAGTTTTGTCTCTGAGCTAGCATGTCAGCTTGAGGCCTAGTTACAGTTGATATGACCGCAGTGCACGAGTTGTTGATTATGGTAAAATGGGTGGGGGGGGGGGGGGGGGGGCCCCCTAATGTCCTCCTATAGGCCTACGTCACGGTTTTCTTGATGATGTTGTTTATTTGTTGTTTATTTGTTTATAAGAGTTATTTATATTTTGTTATTTAATAAAGGGGCTGCTACGGCCTATTTTACACTCCAGTATGGTGTGGTCTCCATTACTGGGAAAGGTAAGGGTGGGAGTGTACAGCTGGGCAGCACAGAAATGAGTTATGTTGTACTTGGTCAAGAACAGCCCGCAGCAAAGCACAAAGTGATCAGGCGCAGGGGTGGCATGATAAAAGTAAACATGCCAGTGAGGTATGGCCGTTTAAGAATTGGGGGTGGAGTTGGGTAACAGGAAGGGGAGGGGCAGCCCTCCCCAGGATCAGTTCTCAGGGAGAAAAGTTCCCGCCCTCCCTCCCCTTTTTTCTTTACAGGTGTCTAATAATTTTTTTGCAGGATCATTTGGATGTCGTAGCATTGGCGGATGTTGGCTGACGTAGGCATAGAGAAGAAACCCCCTCCCCACAGAGAACTTGATGCGGGACCCATTGGAGATATGGGCCCGTTTGTTAATATTCCTTATAGGTGATGTAGGGAATATGGTGGATGACTGCACTGCGGGAATAGTTTTGTCTCTGAGCTAGAATGTCAGCTTGAGGCCTAGTTACAGTTGATATGACCGCAGTGCACGAGTTGTTGATTATGGTAAAATGGGTGGGGGGGGGGTAATGTCCTCCTATAGGCCTACGTCACGGTTTTCTTGATGATGTTGCTTATTTGTTGTTTATTTGTTTATAAGAGTTATTTATATTTTGTTATTTAATAAAGGGGCTGCTACGGCCTATTTTACACTCCAGTGCGGTGTGGTCTCCATTACTGGGAAAGGTAAGGGTGGGAGTGTACAGCTGGGCAGCACAGAAATGAGTTATGTTGTACTTGGTCATGCACATTAGTGTGATGTCTGGGTAATCTATTACTCAAGGGATGGTTTCTCTGGCCTTGCTGCCCTCCAGGATAGGGGATATGCTAATAGTCACAGAAAAAGTAAAGAGAAGTAAAACTACTCACAAACATGTGGAGAAATATTGCTTGTAAAACCCACCTATTCGTGGCAATCAGTCCCGAAAACCGACAGTCTCCAGATGGAAAAGAAGAGGACATCAGGACCACTGCTGGCTGACGCATTTAGAAGGAGTACCTTCTTACTCAGAGTCTCAGAGGCCCTGAGGAAGAAGGTACTCCTTTGAAACGCGTCAGTAAGCAGTGGCCCTGATGTCCTTTCCTTTGCCATCTGGAGACTGGTGCGCCCTCTTCGCTTTACTTTTTCTGTCTCAGAGATAGTACAACAATTGCCCCTTTGTTGCCCTGAAAAGGAATCTATTACTGCAAAGTTGTTCAGGATCCCAAAGCAAACATGTGAGCTCACCAATGGAAAAGTTTGAAACATCTTAGCATTAGCTTTGTTTGAAAAAGGAAAGTGAACTTTAATAATACATTTGCTAAAGTTCTAATGCCAAAATTGTAATTTCACTCTTAATTATTGAACATGTTGCTGTGTTCGCTTTAACCTATTATCTTCAGCATGTAGCTGCCATTGAATAAAGTTGCCTATTTTTTACAATCGTCGAATTCACTGTGTGTAAAGGGGAACTCTGATGTAAAGGGGAACACTGCAGACTCTGATGTAATAGGGGGAGTTCTGGTGACCAAAGCTCATCTTACATCAGAGTTCTCCTTTACACCAGAGTCCTCAGCATTCTCCCCTACATTATAGTCTGCAGTTTTCCCCTTTACATCAGGGTCCGCAGAGTTCCCCCTTGCACTGTAAGGTTGAATCCTGCAGACTCTGATGTAAGGGGGAACTCTATGGAATCTTGTGTAAGGAAGGGGGGCTCTGGTGGCCAGAGACCCCTTTACATCAGAGTTCCCCTTTACATCACAGACGGTCTGCAGCATTTTCCTTTATATCAGGGTCCACAGTGTTACCCTTTACATCAGGGTCCTGCACTCTAAATTAACACTGTAAGCAGGAACCCTGTGGACTCTGATGCAAGGGAGAACTTTGTGGACTATGATTTAAAGGGGGTCTCTGGGGTCTGATGTAAGGGGAGTTTCCCTTTACACCAGAATCCGCAGCATTCCTACCTACAGACTGCACAGATTTCTCCTTTATATCACAGTCCACAGTGTTCCGTTTTACATAAGGGTCCATAGAGTCCCCCCTTGCACTCTGATATAAGGGGGAACTCTGTGTTGGTTTATATTAACTACTTGCCAACCAGCCGGCGGCAGGTTGGCTCCCCTGTGCAAATCACTGTAGCTGTACAGCGGGTGCTTTAACGGGTATTGGGGGCACGCCCGCCACATGACATAGGAGCTGATCCACGTGCCCGGGCACCCGGGATGTCCGCCGGGCAGCCGTGATCGCTCCTGAGAGAGACAGAATGGAGAGCTGTCAGTTTAAACAGACAGATCTCTGTTCTGTCAGGAGAGAGGAGACAGATCTGTTGTTCCTACTGATTAGGAACAACGATCGGTCTCCTCCTCCAGGCAGTCCTATCCCCTCCAGTTAAAAACACTCCCTAGGACACACATTAAACCCCTTGATCGCCCCTAGTGTTAACCCATTCCATGACAATGACATTTATACAGTAATCCATGGCTATTTTTAGCTCTGATCGCTGTATAAATGTCAATGGTCGCAAAAAAGTGTCAAAAAGTGTCCGATCTGTCGCTGTCCTGCTAAAAATCGCAGAACACCGCCATTACTAGTAAAAAAAAGAATACAATTTTAAAATGACATAAATCTATCCCCTTTTTTGTAGACGCTATAACTTTTGCAAAAATCAATCAATTCTTTTTACCAGTAATATGTAGAAGAATAGGGAATCGGCCTAAACTGATGACGATATTTGTTTTTAAAAAAATTAGGGGATATTTATTATAGCAGAAAGTAAAAAATATTGTGCTTTTTTTCAAATTGTCACTGTTTTTTTGTTTATAGCGCAAAAAATAAAAACCGTAGAGCTGATCAAATACCACCAAAATAAAGCTCTATTTACGGTAAAAAAAGGACATAAATTTTGTTTGTGTACAGCGTTGAACAACCGCACAGTTGACAGTTAAAGCGACGCAGTGCTGTATCACAAAAAATGTTCTGGTCAGGAAGTGGGTAAATCCTTCCGGGGCTGATGTGGTTAACCTGACCCTTCATGTAAATGGAGACATATATTTCTTGCCTTTTTTTATACCTTAAACACATTGCTAATCACACTAGCTTCATGTTTGTAGCTTAAATATGGATATTTGCACTAAAACCTGTCGTTTGATGCACTTTTGTCTTTTAAATTTGGCTCTGTCAGTAAATTTCATAATGTGTCTCAGTAAAAAATTGGTGCTGTCAGTGAATTGTTGGCATCTTGTCAGTAAATTTCACTTTGGAAGGTTGGCAACACTCACACCATGGATGATCAAATGTTGTCCGTAGCTTTTTTTGCAGAATTACATGACAAAGGACCAAGTGCCTTAATACATTTTTGTCAGGTAAGTCTCTCAAGAAACAGGGACAAATCTCAATAATAGAGATGACAGCGCTTACATACTTCAATACGCGATGCGTCGAGCTAAAAAAAGTAGGACATGTTCTGCTTTTTTTTTTACTGCAGGACAGCGCAGTTTAGCTAAACACACTGGTATAAACAGTTGTTATTGAAATACACTGCTTTTATAATGTACGTGCACTGGCAGCACATCAGGTGTGAATGGACCCTAAATCAATAGTTTCCTTTTTATCTCCTTGTGGGCAGGACTTATGTGTGGCTCTGGGGCAGAGGGATCAGGCGACACGAGTTTTCCTTTAAATGTTCTTTTGCTGTGCTGAGTAGTCAGCAGTGCAAATTAATGTTAAACCTTCTTCCAAGTAGGCACTTATCAAACATAAGGCAGTGTCAGTAGTGGAGTAGACATACAGTGCTTGCATTCAGTAGGTTGCTGTAGGCTTGCTTTCTTAGTGACTGATCACTGTGACCTGCTAAGAGGAATGCTTCACTGACCCACCAGTGCATGGCTCCCACCACATGGCAATGATGCATGTCTATGCAGAGAAGTTCCTTCTCCAGAAAGTCCTGTCTCTTTTTCACAGGAAACTGTCTCTAACATAGATCCCAACTGTCCCTGATTTCGAGGGGCTGTCCCTTATTTGGAGCAATGTCCCTCTGTCCTTCTTTCCACCTAATTTTTCCCTCATTTTGGTCTGATCTATATAGTTGTGTATAAAATGCACTTTTTATCTTTCAAAAAGTGTTTCCCAGTGCTAAACCTTTTATCCAACTTCTAAATTGCTGCATTTGTACATTTTAACCACTTTCAGACCGGACCATTTTGTTGGCTTAAGGCCCCTTTCACACGGACGGATAGAATGGTGCTTTTAGCTGCGGATTTTCTAGTTTTCTACCGCAGCTAAAAGCACACAATGCTTTCCTATGGCCCCATTCACACACAGCGTTTAGCTGTGATTTTGTTACATGTGGTTCGGTGCGAATAGAAAAAATAGAATTGAATGCGTCCAGGTGCGATGTAGCGCAGCTATATGCCGCATGTAAACGCACGTAAACGCAGCTAATCGCAATGTACAATTGCAAGTGAACGCTGTGCCAGGATACTCTGAATTTCAAAATAACAAAACATGCTTTTAACAGTGGCAGAACAGCCGCCCGTGTGAAAGGGGCCTAAGACCAGACCACTTTTTGCGATTCGGCACTGTGCCGCTTTAACTGACAATTGCGCGGTCGTGCGACGTGGCTCCAAACAAAATTGACGTCCTTTTTTTCCCACAAATAGAGTTTTCTTTTGGTGGTATTTGATCACTCCTGCGATTTTAATATTTTGCGCTATAAACAAAAAAAGAGCGACAATTTTGAAAAAAATGCATTATTTTTTACATTTTGCTATAATAAATATCCCCCAAAAATGTATAAAAAAACGTTTTTTTCCCTCAGTTTAGGCTGATACGTATTCTTCTACATATTTTTGGTAAAAAAAATCGCAATAAGCGATTATTGATTGGTTTGCGCAAAAGTTATAGCGTTTACAAATGAGGGGATAGTTGTATGGCATTTTTATTAATAATTTTTTTTTTACTAGTAATGGCGGTGATCAGCGATTTTTATTGTGACTGCGACATTATGGCGGACACATCGGACATTTTTGACACATTTTTAGGACCATTGTCATTTATACAGCAATCAGTGCTATACAAATGCACTGATTCCTGTGTAAATGACACTGGCAGTGAAGGGACTAACCACTAGGTGGCAGTGTAGGGGTTAAGTGTGTCCTAGGGGCATGTTGCTAACTGTGGGGGGCATGGCTATGTTGTAGACATCACTGATCTCTGCTCCAATCACAGGGAGCAGAGATCAGTGTCACTGTTGCTAGGCAGAATGGGGAGATGCTTGTTTACTATAGCACCCACCGTTCTTCTTCCCCGTGAGACGATCGCGGGTATCCCCGCGGCGATCGGGTTCTGCAGGACCTGCAATCGGACTCACGGAGGTCCCGACCAGCGCGCACGTGATAGCACGGCGGCAAATTTAAAGGGACGTACCTGTACGCCCATATACCTGTCCATGCCATTCTGCCAACGTACATTGTCGTGCGCCGGTCAGGAAGTAGTTAAAAGCTAATATGAAGGAATATTAGTGGTAAAAAAAAGTCCTGGATTTTACCACTTCAATACCGCGGACTATCATATGACGTCCACAAGGTGGATCTCCCATCCTGGGTGGACGTCATATGACGTCCTCCCATTCCCGGCCGCCGCCCCGGTGCGCGATTGCCCGGGAACACAGCAGGACCGTTGATCTGTGTGTATAAGCTCACAGATCCACGTCCTGTCAGTGGAGAGGAGACCGATGGTGTGTTCCCAGTACAGAGGAACACCGATCGGTCTCCTCCCCTTGTGAGTCCCCTCCCCCCACAGTTAGAATCACTACCATAGGGAACATATTAACCCCTGCAGCACCCCCTAGTGTTAACCCCTTCACTGCCAGTCACATTTACACAGTAATCAGTGCAATTTTATAACAACGATCGCTGTGTAAATGTGAATTGTCTCAAAAATGTGTCAAAAGTGTCTGAAGTGTCCGCCATAATGTTGCAGTCACGAAAAAAATCGCAGATCGCCGCCATTACTAGTAAAAAAAAAAAAATTCTATTAAAAATGCAATAAATCTATCCCCTATTTTATAGACGCTATAACTTTTGTGCAAACCAATCAATATACGCTTATTGCAATTTTTTTTTACCAAAAATATGTAGAAGAATACATATCTGAAAATGTGTTTTTGTTTTTTAAAAATTAAATATTTATTATAGCAAAAAGTAAAAAATATTATGTTTTTTTCAATATTGTCGCTCTTCTTTGTTTATAGCGCAAAAAATAAAAAACGCAGAGGTGATCAAATACCACCAAAAGAAAGCTCTATTTGTGGGAAAAAAAGGACGTCAATTTTGTTTGGGTGCAACGTCGCATGATTGCGCAATTGTCAGTTAAAGCGACGCAGTGCCGAATCGAAAAAAGGGCTCTGGTAAGGAAGGGGGTAAAATCCTCTGGGGCTGAAGCGGTTAATTAACCTTTTTTTTGGTTAATTCTCCTTTAACCTCCCTGGCGGTATGATTATTTCAGTTTTTATATGCTCAAAGCGGTACAATTATTTTGCATGAAAATTTGGCGTTTTATATTGTAGACCTGTAATTCTTAGGAATAACTCACTTAAATCTTTCCAAACCAGAGTCTAGTAGACATCCCGGGTATGATAAAGTTTGAAACGCAAAATCATAAATTATAATAGAATAAATAACTATAAATAATTATAACAAATAATATATATAATAATAAAAAAATGATTCAATAATGTAATCAAATCAAAAACATTGAAATTTGCTCAATTCTATCGCTCAATTCTACAAGTGATTCTAATTTATTATCGCTGTTTTCTAGCTGGTCTAAAACCACTTTTGATGTAAAGGGACGGTTTTGGTTGCTATGGACAATATCCAGTTTCCAGGCAGAAAGAACAGTATTTATAATATAAAACTGCATGCAGAGCACGGGACAAACCACTAGGGACAAAAGGGATGTGAAATAAATTGATACAGTAATGTAATCTGTAAGATTACAGTGTACTGTATATGTATTGTGTTTTTTACTTTTTGAATTTGGCGCCGTTCTCCGTCCCCGTGCGTCGCAACACTCGCAGGAGGCGGAGGCTCTGTGATAAATCGAGTGGAGGGCGGCTCGCACACATAACAGGGAGACATCGCAGGGTTACCGATTTTTGTGCTGAAAATCCACCCCGAGCTACACTCTGGAATACCGTCAAGGGGGTGTGGCAGGGGGCGTGTCCTATGCCTACATACATTTGTTAGTAGATGTCCCTCATTCCCATCTCAAAATGTTGGGAGGTATGCTCTAAGCTCAGCCCATCTCTCCCTCACAAGTCGGTCTCTATCCCTAATTACTGTCCCAACACTGCAGAGAACACCTTATAGGGCTATAAAATATGGCTGCCCATGTCTGGAGAGAAAACTGTGGGGATTGATTTACTAAAGGCAAATAGGCTGTGCACTTTGCAAAGTGCAGTTGCACTCTGCAAGAGCAGATACTCCAGAGCGTAGTAAATGCAGTAAAGCTTCACTTTACAAAGAATACCCAATCACGTGCAAGGAAAAAAACAAACGCATTTTTGCTTGCCCATGATTGCATGATGGAAGTCAGCAGAGCCTCTGCTCATTTACTAAGCTTTGACGTAACTGTTCTTGCAGAGTGCAACTGCAAAGTGCACAGTCTATATGCCTTTAGTAAATCAACCCCTATGTGTTCAGTTAGACACAAGCTCTCCCAAGATGGTGCCTGGTGTACATGGCAGTGGACGCATTGGTGTCATGTCTGACTTCCTCTAAGAAGACATAACAAAATGGGAATACTTCCCTAACAAAACAATTCCAATTAAGGAACAAAGTACAAAAAGGGACATCTAGTGGTAGAAAGTGAGAACTACATGCCTAACACCTTGCTACATCTTGATATACAGGGCTACAGTGTGGACTGTAGATGGCGCTGATGCTAATGATTAAGCACGTGATCTGAGTGTGAAACACTTGTCCTGCTTTGCTTCTCTGTCTGAGGACAATAAAGGATTTTATTTGCATCAGTCCTTTGGTGGAGTGCGGCCAGTTTCTTTTTTATTTTGGACATTCAATGGTGGCCGAGCCAAGGCAAGCACCTATGCTGGTCTGTAATTAGATGTTCACCTGAGTGGTATATACACCCTTTCTGGACAATGGCGCTGATGCTATGTTTGAGTGTTATGTAAAAAATTACAAAAATAAAAGCCTGATCGACAAAGGCACTGGCAGTGAATGGTTTAATAAAGAAGAGCATCGGCAGATAAAAGCCTTAACTGAACTCTAGCAGGAACAGAATCTTTAAATATATTCTGCAATAGCCACAGAGGATAAAAATCCACTTTGTGTGCATTAAATGTCTTTGTAAACCCAGATATTACCTTGTAAAGATAGCAGCAACATCATCACTGTGCTGCACGTAACCTGTGCAGAAATCAGAATGGTGGGAGTGGCCCAGCAGCTCCATCTACTTCTGGCTTCACTGGATGGGGTAAGTGCGTACCTGGCGGGGGGTGGGCTTGTTTGTTGCCCACCCACTTTGTGACATTAGCGAATCAATGTTCGTTATTGTCTACCGGCTTCTTCTCCCAGCCAATCAGGACAGCAAGTGGGTCTTAAGACCGGATTGGCCTTATGGAGAAGCCAGGGAAGCCGTGACCTGGATGGGGTTAGTGCGGACCTGGCGGGGGTTGTTTCCCGCCCACCCACTTTGTGACATTAGCGAATCAATAATCAGTAAACCCCTCGCCAGGTTCGCACTTACCCCATCCAAGTCGCGGCTTCTCCTCCCGGCCAATCAGGACATGGAAGCGGGCCTTAAGACCGGATTGGCCGGGAGGAGAAGTCGCGACTTGGATGGGGTAAGTGCGAACCTGGCGAGGGGTTTGTTTGCCGCGCACCCACTTTGTGACATTAGCGAATCAATATTTGTTATTGTCTACTGGCTTCTCCTCCCGGCCAATCAGGACAGGAAGCAGGTCTTAAGACCGGATTGGCTGGGAGGAGAAGCTGGGGGAAGCCGCGACCTGGATGGGGTTAAAGCAGACTAGGTGGGGGGGAGAACCCCCAACAAAATGGAGCAACAGCCGCCACTGGTACCATTAGTACCGTTCTCGGATTCATGACTCGCGATATGAACAATAGGTGAAAAACGGACAAACGCGTGTCTGATTTTTTTTTTTATAGTGTGCATTAAATACATAAAAAGAAAAAAAAAGAACAAAAAAAATATATATATATATATATATATATATATATATATACACATGTAACCATAGTAAAACTTTTATTACGCCACGTCTCTCCAGGGACGAATAAGGTAAAGACGGGCCCAGTCGATGATCACCTATGGAAAATCAAGACTTCCTCCCAGACTCATGGGCTTGAGTCACTAGAGTAGAGTAGAGTGCATGTAAGAGATCTAATCCAGATTGTACGGTCCCTGTGGTAAGAGAGCCTCACAAGAGCAGTGAAAGAGGAAAATAAACCTGGGAGGGGTGGGAAGGAGAAACAAGGGCGGAGAATAGAGAAGTCTGAGGAATTGGAAGCAATGTCGTGCTGATTGTAAAGTTTCAGCAGTAAGCACTCTCTCTCCTTGCCTTTGTTTAATGGGAGCTCTGCCTGTGTCTCTGTGTAACCCGCTCTCCCTGGGGATCTTTGATCAGACAGATGCTCTGTGAATTAATCCACTATTCAGTCTCAGCAGCTATCCATGATCAGCAGCAGCAGCACACAGAGCCCAGAGTCCTTTCTCTGCCTGCATCATGCTGCTCAGCGTCACCGACACAGTAAACTCTTCGCTGTGATCAGCCCAGACGCGTGTAACATGGATTAGGGCGCACGGTGCAAGGAGCCGGACTTTTACGCAAGTGTGTCTGCCGTCTGCGCTGTGCAGCCTCTGCCCTCGGAGTACACCGAGATCTATTGTCTTCGCAAGTGAGTGTGCTTTGGATGAATGTGGCCATGAGCACGGGGAACATGCTGAGCCGGGGAGAGCAGCTGCCTGCCCTGCCAGGGATGCTGGAGGAGAACAGCCAGCGGAGGAGCAGGACCCGCAGGAAAAGGAAAGCGTTGCTGCTGGGGCAGATGTGCTTCATGGGATGTCTAATGCTGGTTGGATCATCTCTCTCCTACTGGGCAGGAAAATCAGGTGAGTTCTTCAAGTTCATCCGCTCTTAAATGATGCTGAAGAGAACCGGTCACTGCTGGGCTTAGCCAAGATTCCATTTTTAAGGATCGTTAAGGTGCAGGCTTAAGCTGGATACACACACTATACAATTTTCTGTCGATTTTTTTTTCCTTCAGATTTACCAAAACCATATAATATGAGGTCAAACCTTAAGAGTTTCAATTTGTATGCAATCAGGCGGCAGGCCCTTGCACTACATGGTTTTGGTAAATCTAAAGGAAATCAGACAACAAAAGTTGTATAGTGTGTATGGGGTCTAACTGATGAAGGATTTAGGAAGTATGTACTAAAAGAACCATAGCTCACTGCACACGTTACAAGTTGATTGCGGAATCTCTTTTAGATCTACCAAGCGCTGTGTAAAATGACAGCACTATATAAGTACCTGTAATAAATAAATAAATAAAATGTAGTTTGAGGGTCTGCTTGATTGATAAATAAGGTATACAGTTTTATTACACAGTTTTGGTAAATCAAATGTTGATTGTATAGAAAGATTGTAATGTGTATGGTGACCACTATGATAAGGACTATTACTGACCTCTTGCTGAAGATGCTACTTGGCTGGATTTTAGGTTTTTGGTTCCCAGACTGGTAAAGTCACAGTAAAGTGCAAACTTCTGATGTGCGTACTTGTTCCATCTTAGTGAATGGAAGGTCATTGTGGCAGCCTTTACAGTTTATTTTTTCATTACAGGTTTCTCTTAACTTACTCTGTCTATGGATGGCTGTAAGTCCTTAGATTTAGAGTTGAAAGGTCACCCAAAGTCAGACTCATAACCCATGTTGTCTTCTAAGTGTGGATGACAAAATAGTAGTGAAGAAGGAGGTAATGAACTATCAGGTTCTGTGTTTAGACGTGTTATGCCTACTTAAGGGCTGGAAGACAGCATGTGTTCTGAACAGGCAGTCCAGGCAGCAATCATTTAGAGGACCTTCTTACCTCCAAGAGGTATTCTCAAACTGACCATAAATCGACCTTCATAGGTAAGCCTGCATTAAGGTCAAGTGGTTAGATCAGCCTTGCTCAACCTTATTACCCCAGAAGAACCCTCAACATTTTGACCTTATAACCCCAAGGAACCCTTGACAATTTTAGTGTCTCTAGGAACCCCTGCTAAAATTAAATAATTGGGGTCAGAAGAAAGAAGGTCCCTTACATTGCTGATCAGTTGGAAGAATGTTTTTTCTTAGAGTGCTGATCAGAATGCCACCCTTAGCCAGCTATAAAGATAATTGGTGTCATTCTTTGGTTTAACTAGATGGACTTGTGTTTTTTTTTTTCAACCTAACTATGTAATTGCTATGGTTCTGGCAACTGCCAATTCTGCAGGTACTCTCGAGTGAGAGGACAATCAACCATAGATCGAGGAACCCCTATCAACCTCTGGAGGAACCATAAGGTTCCACAGAACCCTGGTTGGGAATGGCTGGGTTACATTTTCATATAGGTCCACCAATGATTGGCTGTCTTTAAGCTTGGCTCCTAGGATGCCTGCCTTGTGTTGAGCTGACTTTAATGGGTGACAGAACTGCCAGGGAATATGGCACTAACCCCCTTCCCATCACACTGCCATTAGAGCTTCCAAAAATAGTTGCCATTTTATGTTATCTAGACGGTGACAGTTGGCTTGTCTCTAGTTGTGATAGAATTAATTTATGGAGAAAAAAGGGGCAAAGGGCAGTTGTACTGTGTTATGCTTTGCTCAGGGTCAGCCTGATATCCACAGTCTTGGTCAGCTGCCCTTTAAAACAGAATGCCTGCCAGAATATGCAACTGCTGTCAGTCGAGGTGCTGAACCGAATTACACAGAACTTGAACTGGACTGAATGACATGTAATCTGCAGTTCTGCTGCAATACCCTAAGATCTCCCTTGATTGTGATTAATGCTTAAATATGCTTATACTTAATTTAATAAGTTATTGTAGGTATATTTTTTAAGTATATTTTTCAGTCTGCTAAATTTACAGTATGCTCAAACTCTACTTAGGAAAGTCTTTCAGCTAGTTCATGGGGGATCTATACTCTTCTTATAAGCTTTGTGTGTATCTATGTAAGACTATATAATCTTATATATATCTATATAAGACAGAAGCCCCTGGGTCATGGCTAACTCTTCTAAATAATGACATTTTGTTGTACCTTTAAAAGGAAAATGACCAGCATGCTGGAGATGATCTGACATTAAGACTAACAAAACTGCACTTAAATATTGACCATCCGGGGTGCTACAATGATGCGTTCTTTACCCAAGCTTTGATCAAATCTTTCTGCCTAGATATACCTTTTAAAAAATCTGAATCCTTCCATGTGTGGTGCTCATTCATCACCTTGGAGGTTGGCAAGGCTCAGTATTTCACACTAGGTAAAACACTTTGACGTGAAATAGATGAAGACTTGTTACTCTAATGGTATAGGTAGTTGAACTGATAGTAACAGCTGTGCCCTAGAATTAACTATGTCGCTGCTGCAGCTAGCCATGGTTCATTAAACACTCCTATACAACAAACTACCTGAATTGATTTCTTAAAGGAGCATGTCACAAAAAATATTGCATTTCTGATAACGGAATGAAATTATATCTAATAAAATAAATATTATTCAGTATATTAATATTATTATTTTTTTTTTTTTTAGTTTACATGCCTTTTAATTATATATTTTTTCCACATTTACATGTAGATTGTAAGCTCACATGAGCAGGGCCCTATTGTCTTAAATTGTATGGTAACGGTACCGCCCCTGCTAATTTTGGAAAGCACTGCGCGAACTGGTAGCCCTATATAAATCCTGTATAATATAAATAAAAATAATAATAGTAGTAATGATAATAGACTAATACTACTACTGCTACTACTACTACTACTAATAATGATGATAATAATGATATTATTATTAGTAGTAGTAGTAAAAATAATAATATTAATAATAACATATTTATGATAACAATAATTATCAAGCTGTCAATAAAAAGTGACGGGTTGAGAGCTTGAGCGGTGGCAACAACAATCTTTAATAAAATTTAATTTAAAATGACCTGTAATAAATAGATAAATTATAAATAAAATGCATTGTAAAAAAAAATGACCTCTGTAAGCCCTCATATCATTGTTATCATTTTTTCTTACCAGTGACAAAGTCAATTTTGCTGGAGAGCTTGGTCTTCAATAAATCTGGAAAAACTTATAAAGGCAAAATATATATATTATACTGAATACTGTTATTATATGCATTAACCACATACAGTTAATAGAACCCAATATTTTTTTGTTATTTTTTTATTTATTTTTTATGGCCATTTATCTTTGTTTTTAGCTGAAAGGTCAGTGATGACCAAGGTTTATCATGGCTGTATCAAGTGAAATGATATAACATATGAATGACTTCCTCATTTACTTCCTTATAAATCAAGGACATCATTGGTTTTCCAATCAAACTATACAATCATTCTCTTTCCCTTTAGTAATATTACGATGAATAAATTGCCCTAGAGAGCTAAAAAAATAAATAAAGAAATAGCTGACATGTCACGCATGTTAAAAGTGATGCTATCTTTAATGTAGATGAGCATTTGGGAGCACTTGTCTTGTGGGGACACTGTGTTACGATTCCCAGTGCTACCAGTGCTCTTATTTCCAAGGATGTGATTCATGTTGACACAAATTGCTGAAGGAGGCCCAGAAGACTGACACGGAATGACGAAGAAAGTGTTTTGTGATCAGGTGAAAACGACATTGCTCTGTACACAGCGTATTTGCAGAAAGCAGCTCCTTTTCCAGCGGCTTGACAACGATCATGTCTTCTGAGACTGGGAAAAAAAAAAAAAAAAAAAAAAAAAAAAAAAAAAAACGTTTGGATTGACAGCCGACAACGTTCCTGTAACCTTGTGGTTAAAGCGTTATGAAGTGAAGGACAGGTGTAGAGGGCCGAGCGCGCCAAGTGGGAGGCAAGGCATAGCAAATCCACAGGGGGGGGCCGTCAAAAATAACTAACCTAGAAGCCGGGGCTACCTGTGGCTGTCCAGCTGTTTCGCAGCTACAACTCTCCCTGGTTGTTTGGTTAATCGTAAGGGGGGGGCGCTCAACAGCTGAAAAAACCGCAGTATTCCTAGCCGTGACCTATATAAAACACTGAGTTTGCAAAAACAGTTTTGGGGGGAAAAAAACTATATAAGGAATGATTCTAAATGCCAGGATTCAGCCAGCATCAATTACATGCATGAAAGAGAGATCAGACAAAGCTTATGGATTACATTTGTCTGGCCAAAGACACTCATAGCTTGATATAGTAGTCTGCAGGGGTGATTGTGAATATGGACCAAAAAACATAACTTTTATACTGCACTTGGGGCAAGTCTCAACTTCCAAACGCTTTTTCTGAAAGCTTTATTTTTGTTAATGACTTCTACAGTAGATGCTCTTCATTCTACATTTTTGTAGATAGCAAGTACTCAGGGTTCCTATAAAGAGTAATTATTATTATTATTATAATACAGGATTTATCCCAGATAGCAAGCAATTGTGCTTCAAATTTGAAAATAACTTGCTAAGCTATTGCTACACTTGCCAGGCTTCACAAGTTTGTTGCACGATTGCAGCAAGTCCGCATTGCATGACTCCGGATCAACTTTCTTTGCAAACATTCTGCTCCAAGATCTGGTTGAGTTATGTTGTGCAATAGTCATCCCACCACAGGGGTCACTGTGGCTGAATTTTCATGCAGTAGACTTGTAGAGCTCTTGCTGTAGACTCACCACTGCAACTTTGCTCTTTCTAGAGACTTGCCACGCAAATTTGCTACAAATTTTAAAAGTGTCAACTAGAACTTGTGCTTTAGGCCCCTTTCACACGGGACGGATTCGTATTGATCCGCCCCGAGACGATCCGCTGCTCAGCGGGGATCGCTCAGCTGATCCCCGCTGAGCTGGCTGATGACAGGGCAGTCCCTGCACACTGTGACCGCCCTGTCAGATCTCCGCTCTCCCCTATGGGGGATCGGATGAGCACAGACCGTCTGTCCGTGTTCATCTGATCCTCTCTGCAGACGGATGGAAAAATAGGGGTTTTCCTCCGTCTGCAGAATCGGACAATAGCGGAGGTGGATGATAGCGGGTGTCAGCGGATGCTCATCTGTTGACACCCGCTATCCCATAGGGGTGCATGTATGTCCGTTTTTCATCCAAAAACGGATGGATGAAAAACGGACATACGGTCCGCATGTGTGAAAGGGGCCTTAAGTGCTCTGCAAGTGTACAACTTGCCAGTGAATATGTGCAGCAAGTTAACAAGACCTACAATTCAGCACTGCCACAAATTTGTAGCAAGTTATCCTTGCTATCTGGGATTTAGCGCCGACAGTTTACATAACGCTTTACAACTCGAGGGTAGACAGTACAAATACAATACACTTTAATACAGTAGGAAACAGAGGGCCCTGCTCGTTAGCGCTTACAATCTAAGAAATGTAATCCTAAGCATTAAAATCTCATATAAACTTAAACATATTAACATCATTTTAAAAGCTTATGCACAGCATAAATAAATAATCATATATTTTCTGGATCATCCAGAAGATAGCATAAGGATTCAAAGTAAAAAACGCATTAAATGGGGCATTAAGCGATCAAAAGCATACATGCATAAATTTATTCTAGTGGCTAGAATAATAATCTATTCTAGGCACTGTGAGTACAAGAAAAAACTGTGAGTACATTTACTGTTTTTTTTACAAGCGCTTAAGCGCATACCAAAACACACTTCTCTAAACACAAGACCCAAGCATTTCAGTTGAGGCACCCCCTGACACCCCACAGGCAGGATAGCACCTCTAGAGGCCAGGGGTGGATTAGCGTTTTACCCCAGGGCTGAATCCATGGTTAAAATGGGGGGAAAGGATATTGTGTGCTTGTCACTTTTATCTCTTTAAAGTTTTATTGCAGAACAGTTAAGGAGGTGAGGGTTAGGGGTTCCAAATACGATAGCAGATCACTTACAGACTCTCCAGATCCAGATCAATGTCCACCTTCACAGTGTCAGAACTTTTAAGTTGACCCAGCAACACTGTAAGCATGTTCCCAACTTTCTATGCATCTTCCAAGTCAGTCACCAGGCCCTATTGAGAGACCAGACTTCTTCCTGGCTCTCTCTAGCAATGGGCCTCCTCCTTGGCACAGTTTCCTCCAGACCAGGCAGGGCAACTTCAGGACAACTTCAACACACATTAGGCACCAAACCAGGCTATCAGGCCTAACAGCAGAGCTCCAACCAGCAGCTCCTCCCAATGTCTCAGTCCAGGGAAAGAGAGAGAGTGCACATGGCTTGTCCCAAACATGTATATCCTCCCCCAGCATGCACCATTGGCATAAACCTCCTAATGGATTGGCTGAAGGAAATATAAATATTCATAATTTAGTTTTGTTTGTGAAATTTAATGCTATGACCAGTGACCAGTGAGAAATCACAAGCTAACGTAAACTTAGGGAAAAAACAGGTAAAAAGCTATACAATCAGTCTGAGCTAACTACAGCCCAGCCAAAAACGAAATTTACATAGTACCCCCAGTTTAGGGCAGGGGGCTACACAGTTGTATGTCCCTGAACACTGGAGATAAATGCCTCCATGTGCATGGACACATTGGATTTAATAGAGCTACATTCAGGCCCTTAAAAAAACACTATATTAATCTAAACACAGCATTTATGGCATTTATGCACATTAGGCCTACATGCCTATCAAAATAATACCTAGTTATTCTACAATGAAAGTATTTGTAGGGGTAAGGCCTATACAGGGGGTAAAAAAAATGTCAGGTGATTAAATTTTAATTCTCTAAATGCTGCTCTACTAAACACAGCTAAATGCCCCCATGTCATGAACATACTAGATTTAATAGAGCTATGCTGTGAAAAAACACTGTATGGATCTAAACACTGCATTTTTAGCCTCTGTATACATGAGGCCTAAATTACATTTTTAATTTTTTTCAGTCTACAGTATTTGTTAAAATTATACCTGGTGAATCTACAATTAAGCTTTTTGTTCAGGCACTTCCTGTTATAGGGTGACAACACTCTGTCCCTGTCTCCCAGTTGTCTTCCTGTGTTGTCACCTTGTCACACTGATGAAGACTGCAAGTGGCCTCACGCATTATACAGGTGTGGACGACTGTTGCGACCATCAGAAAACCTGCCCTGAACAACGCAGTCCTCACTAGAGTGCATGCATGTAGACAGGAAATGACAGGAAAAGAAAAAAAAATAATAATAAAAAAAATATCACGCATAGTGTTTTGGCAGATCACTCTTTATTCAGTTAGGGTTGACATCTACTTAATCTATGCAGCTAGCTCTCTATGGAACTTGCTGGGAAAAAAAGGCCTCATGCTAGGGTTTGCATCCTGGCTGTAAACAGACACATGTTTTCCATGAGAAAATAAATGTCCATTGCAAGGACGCCAACTTTTTTTTACCTCTTTTACTTGTTTTTATACATTTTATTAGGCTGTGTGTGCCACATATTCACAGCTTCCCGTCCATTCTCAGGCTGTCACTGTCCCCTTGTTTACAGCTGATAATTGCATGCCCCAGGCCTACTCTGCTATTGGCATGTGTCATGGTGCCTAACGGCAGTCTATGGGCAGCCTGCAGGACATGAGGATAAATTAGTAGGGTAAGTGGTCACTAGACAATAGGAATTAAGTATAGTCACATAAAAGGGGGCATGCAAATACATATTAGAGAGTCTAATATAACAATATTTCAAAAAGGGTATAGATGTAATTAATAAGGTGCTACAAAAGAACACCTCAACTACAAAGGGGCGCCTACTAGACATGGGCGCCGTCAAAAAATTTGTTCCGTTTTCGTTTCGTATGGAAAAAAAATCGTATTTCCGAATTTGCGTACAAAATTCAATTCGGATTCGTTTGAATTTTCGTTAGATTCGTAAACTTTTCGTTAAAATAACGGAAGTTCATTATGATGAATTTATCATTATGAGGGGCTCCCACCATCCCTGTACTTTGCTGACTTCCTGGGTTTTTAATCTTTAGTTTCGTTAACTTTTTGTAAAAATAACGAAAGTTCGTTATGAAGAATTTATCATTATGAGGGGTTCCCACCATCCCTGTGCTGTACTGACTTCCTGGGTTTTTAACTTTTAGGTTTTTTAACTTTTCGAAACAATAACGAATGTTTGTTATGATGAATTTATCATTATGAGGGGTACCCACCATCCCTGTGCTGAGTTCCCGGGTCTGTACACCCGCTGTGCCCATTATGAGGGGTTCCCACCATCCCTGTGCTGAGTTCCCGGGTCTGAGTGTACACCCGCTGTGCCCATTATGAGGGGTTCCCACCATCCCTGTGCTGAGTTCCTAGGTCTGTACACCTGCTGTGCCCATTATGAGGGGTTCCCACTATCCCTGTGCTGAGTTCCCGGGTCTGAGTGTACACCTGCTGTGCCCATTATGAGGGGTTCCCACCATCCCTGTGCTGTGCTGACTCCCTCTGATTGGTGAACAAAACACCAGTCATGTTTCTGTTAATCTGGATCCAAAATTCCGAAATTCGTTAATGAAATGTTGTATTACGTTTAAAATTCATAAGCATAGAAATTCCCATAGGGTTCCCACCATCCCTGTGCTGAGTTCCCAGGTCTGTACACCTGCTGTGTCCAATATGAGGGGTTCCCACCATCCCTGTGCTGAGTTCCCAGGTCTGTACACCCGCTGTGCCCATTATGAGGGGTACCCACCATCCCTGTGCTGAGTTCCCAGGTCTGTACACCTGCTGTGTCCATTATGAGGGATTCCCACTATCCCTGTTCTGAGTTCCCGGGTCTGTACACCCGCTGTGCCCATTATGAGGGGTACCCACCATCCCTGTGCTGAGTTCCCGGGTTTGAGTGTATACCCGTTGTGCCCATTATAAGGGGATCCCACCATCCCTTAATTTGGATCCGAAATTAACAAAATTTTGTATTTCGTATAAAATTTGTAAGCATAGAAATTCCCATAGGGTTCCCACCATCCCTGTGCTGACTTCCTGGGGTTTTAACTTTTAGGTTCGTTAACTTTTCATAACAATTACAAATTTTCGTTATGAATTTGGATCCGAAATCCGTAAACAAAATTTCGTATTTCGTACGGAATTTGTATGCATAAAAATTCGTATTTTGGATTCGTACGAATGTAGGAATTTCCGGAAATTTCGTGCGAAACTAATCGCACATGTCTAGCGCCTACAAGGGGCAGGACAAACCAACATAAAACAGGAAAAAATTATTTAAAGTGTATCTACAGTCAAATGTAAAATCATATATTCATTTCCACATTTTATTTCCAGTATTTCTACCTATTCCTATTAATCTGAATTATCTTAATGTTTGTAAACTTTGTGAGGATCCCCAGACATTTACTTCTTCGAATTCTGTGACACATTCACTAAACCTTGTACGCAGGCACTGCGGTGTCACACGTTTCACAGAGCCTGCCTTAAGAACTGCAGAGGGGCTGAGAGGAGGGGTTTCAGAAGGCGGAGTCAATACCGGGATCACTGCTCGCATGAAGCAAGGTACCATGGGGCATGTAGTCCTTAGAAATTGAAAGTAAACAGCAGAGGAGAGACTGCAAAGCAAGCAGGGAATCTAGGAAGTTCTGGAAAGGAATGGCCAGCAGACAGGCAGCACTCGTGACAGACGTACTCACAACTAAGGATGAGCTCAGGCGTGTTCGCAAACAGCACGTGCAGAGCCCGCCAGGAAGTCGGCACTGCACATCGCTAATCACAGGCAGTGAGACACGCCTGAGCTCATCCTTACTCCCAACGTGAACGGATATTTTTCTAGTAAGCTTATCTTGCAGGGGTGTCAAATTCAATTTCATTGTGGGCTGCGCCAGTATTATGGTTGATACAGTTGTATCTGTAAGACTATATAAATGTATCTACTCTTTATCATATTATTTTATTTATATATCATTGCCTCTGCATTCGATTATTACTGGTTTTAGTAATAACTTAAGATTTAGACTGTGAAGGGCAGGCGCAGACCGGCATGGAGCCCAGTCACATTCCTGTAGCAGATGATGCAAGTCTGAAAAGGAGGATCACACATCACTGGTATCATCCAGAAGAAACTTTACTGAAGACTGCTCAGGCATAACATGGTTCTGCCATGGTGGTCTGTCTGAGCAGTCTCCAAAAAAGTTTTTGTGGAAGATACCCTCCTTTTCAACCAGCATAGAATTGTATTATTCTCATAATAATTATACGCAGAAGTCAAGAGTACCCCTTACATTACAGTGCCTGCCCCTTACCTTGTGCTGCTGCCAGGAAGAAGCTGAGGGCGGAGCTGGGAAGCAGAAAGTGCAGGATCTGGAGGAGGACAAGAAGAGGGAGAGAGTCAGCTGCCAGAGTCCAGGGAAGGCATAGACAAGGGGATGCTGTGGCTGCACATAGAGGTGCAGGATCTGGAGGAAGAGTTCTGTCCTCTTCTCTGCTGCCGACTTCTGGGGGGGGGGGCAAAGACGAGCCTCTCTGCAGCTGCACAGAGAATCTGGTGAAGGAGTTCTGTCCTCCTCTCTGCTGCTTTAGGGGGTGGAGACAAGGGGGGTGTTGCAGCTGCCTGAAAAAGTGAAAATGTGCACAATTTCTTACCTCTCCTCCTCCTAGAATCGAGCTAAAACAAAACATTAGAGTCTGAAAACACAAGAAAAACATGTACAAACGCTCAAAAAATGCTCAAAAATTGACAGAAAATGCTTGTGCTTGTGCCCTGGACCCCTAGACCCTCTGGGATCTCTTCACATTAGGCGATTTGGCATCTCGGGCGATTCCTAACCCCATGAAAATGCATGACATATGTTTGGGTGTCATTAATCTTAATGGAACCCTAAACGCGGTGAGATTCTGTCATGCAACAGGAATGCATGGCAATCACTGCAAAGCACACATTTTAAAATTGCACTGAGCTTGTTGCCCAAAAAGGAGCTTCTTTTGGGTGACAACCGCACATAGGCTAGTCCATTTAAGTGAATGGACTGCCCTATGCGGAACATGTGGAAACGCATGTAAATTGCCCTTGAAAATTGCAAAGTGATATCAGCACAAAGCTATACTGCATCTCTTTGCTGCTTCTCCGTCTGTCACAGCCAACGCTGTTGTGGGTGGAGCCCACTGGGTCCCTCCCACAGCTGTGCCCTCTTCACAGGCTATTTAAAGCACAGTGATGATGTCACCACTACTTTGCACAGTAATATCTGGTTTTGTAAAGGCATTTGATGCTCGCAAAGTGGATTTACTCTATATCCTCTGTGGCTAATAACATATATTTGAATAAAAGTTTTCTTGCTCAAGGTTCAGCTTTAAAGTGAACGTGTACCTGCGTGGACAAAGCATGGCTTTAAAGAAAATAAAATCAACCTCCCTTGGTCAAGTCAATAAAGTGAAAACCTTAACAGTTGTAGGTTTTAGAGAAGAATTTACTATTGTCTGTTATATATCCGGTGTTAAGTGTACGATCATCGCTGTTTTATCATGACTTAGTATGACTAAGGCAGTGGGAAGACATGGAGTTGTATCCCTATAATAAAAAGTTCCTGGAATGTAGACATGCCGTGTGTAAAGAATTTTATATTATTCAGAACCTACTTATGGAAAAGGAGTATATGTGTACGCAATCATACTAAATAAGTATGAACGCTATTCAATCAGTTAAAAAAAGCTAGACCAATATTATTGCATGCAGCGGTAAAAGCAATTAATTTGTCCCAGATATTGTACGCAGTGTATGCTTAGAGATGTTATGTAATTTATTATCACACCTATAACCTAAACTTGTAAAGCAGGTATGGTATGTGTGATGTCCTCCTCCTCTACATGCCAGCATTGCCGAGCCTCCTGCTTTGGTAGAGTCATAAAGACAGAAGGAAAATACAGAAAGTCTGTAGTTCTGACTTCAGTTCCTGCATGCTCATTCCAGGTCAGTGTCTTATGCCGCGTACACACGACCGTTTTTTTCCGTCGGAAAAAACTCTGAAGGTTTTTCCTAAGGAGTTCCAACAGAGTTCCGCTGAAACTGTCTTGCCTACACACGATCACACCAAAGTCCGACCGTCAAGAACGCGGGTGACGTACAACACGTACGACGGGACTAGAAAAAGGAAGTTCAATTGCCAGTAGCCAATAGCTGCTCTCCCCTTCTTGCTTCAGAGCATGCATCGTTTTTGGTCCGTCAGAACACCATACAGACGAGCGGTTTTCCCGATAGGAATTGATACCGTCGGAAATATTTAAAACATGTTCTATTTCTAGGTCCGTCAGAATTTTCGAAAAAAAAAAAGTCCGATGAGGCCCATACACGATCAGAATATCTGATGAAAAGATTCCGTCTGACTTTTTCATTCATTAGAAGCTATTAAAGGGACCCTGTCATGATTTGTATGTGCCCAAACCAAATACCCTGCCAGGGTGGATATACTTACCTTTCCTTCCACTCACACTGCTAATCAAGAGAAATGGTCCTCCAAATTCCGCTGGTAAACCAACACTTCTGGGAGTCCATTCCTTGGATCCTCCACAGCTCTCACTGGTGTTCTGTAATTAAAAATTCTGACGTGGTCACTTTCAAGCTTTAGCAAAGTTTAGACAATATTTTTTAATATCAACCATTTTCCAGTGAAGGCGCCCTTGAAAAGTATTTTCAGGCCCGAGGCACCCTAGTCTAAGGCTTGGTTCACATTACTGCATGTCGGGTAACACGCGCAAAATTGCATGCCTTCCCAACACGCAGACAAACACTCTGCTCTTTAGGGGACGCGCAGGAGTGTCAATCATTGTTAATGGCACCCCCACACAGTGGCAAATGCAGTGCATTTTTGGTGTGGCACAATTTAAAAAAAAGGGTTGGGGTTGGGAACCACCTTCCCTGCATATCTGTGGGTAGAGAAGCTCGTTAAAATGATTAGGCTGCCCTATATGTAGCAAACGGATGTGAACCAAGGGCTCATTCACACTTGGACAGTAAAACCACACGGTTGACCCATAATTTTAACCCCCCCCCCCAACTGCTCCCCCCTGAGTGAGAACAACCAGGGACATACACATGCTGGAAGGATACTGCCAGATAAATGGGGCCACACTGCAACCACCCGGCAACTATGTGCATTGCATACGATTGCTGCATGGTGATGTTGCATTTAGGGGGTTATAACCGGCAGTGAGGAGGCAACATATTGCCTCTTTACCACCCTTCAAATGCCTCTGAAAAGCAATCTGAACATGGATCGCTTTTCAGAAAAGCAAAAATACTTGCAGCTATTATGAACGAGCCCTAGAGAGACATACATACATACACACACACATACATACATACACACACATACTGTATATACATATACATACATACATACACACACACATATACTTTTTAAAAACTGGAACACTGTACCTGCATTCACATTGGGGACTGCACTGCTGGGCCATAGGGGATGGGGGGGGGGGACCTCAGGACAGTGGCATAGCTACGGAGGTGCCTTCAGGGGCACCTGTCACATTATTCCCTGCCACACTGTATCATTGGCGAAAAGTAGTTGTCGTCTTTTCCTGCTGACAAGATGGGGTGCTGTGGCGAGGGATGGGCTACAATTCCCATGATCCTTTGTTTCGATGTACAGTCGTGGGATGCAGCACAGGGCTCCCGGCCAGCTCGGGCCCTCTGATTTTACTTTCCCCCAGTAACACAGTGTGACAGGGGATGTTGAGGAGAGCAACATCTGGATTTCAGGAAGTGGGAAGAGGTGTGGGCAGCAGAGAGGTTCAATGGAGCTTCATAATGTGAGCTACCTGAAGGCTGCAGAAGAAATGTATGGTGATTATTCAGCGAAGGCCCAACTATGTTATTTTGCATGTGTTGCACAGTGCTGCAAGTGCCTGTTTGTATGTGCACTGCAGCACCACCTCTAGCTGCCTCACAGAACCCTCAGAGCTGAGGGAGACTCATTCTGGAGATCTGTACAGTTCTATGCTGGGGAAGGGGGCTGGAAGGAAGTTGAGTCTTCACTCAACTGGGGGGGGGGGGGGGGGGTGACACCATGTTTTACAGCACCAGGGGACACCAACCATAGTGATCCCACTTTCTCAGGACTCAGAAAGCCATCTCCCCCTTCCACTGCATTCCCTTCACTGTCCTGACTAAGCTCCTGTCAATGTACAGTTCAGCGATGTGGTTGCTTGTTCGGATCTGACAGCCTTTCTCAACCAGGAAGCCGAGGCACCCCTGAGGACCTCAGTTGGCACCCAGGTTGAGAAAGGCTGGATTGGAGCATCCTGGGTTTACTGGGGTCCAGCAGTGACTTTTTAGACTTATATATATGACATATGGTTAAACAAGTGGATTTTTATTACATACAGAGCCAGGGTTAATATTTAGGTACAGTAGACAGGTGCCTTTAAGTAGCAGAGTCAAAGTGGCATGTTTTCCCTGTGTAGCTATTCCCCTCTATTGTAGCAGTTTGCCTGGATCCGTTTTCTAGTAGTTTCCTCACAGCAAACTCACAGTCTCAATCACTCTTCAGGCTCATTAACCAGCCTAGTGGTATGCTTTTTCTGTAGCTTCATTGAGAACATGGATAGGTAGTGGGTAATGGTAGGTTACTCCAGTAACTCTTACCATCAAATTGAGGAAACAACTTTCTCATAAAGAAATATGAGCCAAACTTTTGTAGAAGTAAAGAGTGAACTGGCCTTTGAAGTAGCAACTTGAGGAGGTTTATTTTGCTCTCCGGACAGTCCGAGCAAAGTCCTTTCACTAATGCCCTGTACACGCGGTCGGAATTTCCGACGGAAAATGTCCTATCGGACCATGTTGTCGGAAAATCCGAACGTGTCTGGGCTCCATCGGACATTCCGACGGAAAAAATTTGAGATCCTGCTCTCAAATTTTCCGACAACAAAGTCCGATCGGACCTTTTCCGATTGTGTGTAGCGAATTCCGACGGACAAAGTGTCACGCATGCTCAGGTCACATTACAAGACCAAAGCTATTGGCTACTAGCCTCTACGTAGTTCCGTCGTACGCAACCAACGTCACCACGTTCAAAATGATCGGATTTTCCGACAACTTTGTCCGACCGTGTGTATGCAACACCAGTGTCGGACAAAATCCGTCGGAAAAAATCAGACGGATTTTGTGGTCGAAATTTCCGACCGGGTGTACAGGCATAATAATTAAATAGACTAAGCTCTTCAGAACACCAGTCACAATGCTCTCTTTAAACACGCTGACTCTAGCACACGAGGGATGGCCCCACACATAGTCTGCAGGATCACTCTTACCAGTCTGTATTCACAAATGTCCTTGAAATTGTTGGTTGCCTCATTCCAATATTCTTGCAACACTTTCATCTTGTGATAGAAAACTAGATCCTCAGACCACAGTCTCTCAGTCAGCTTTTAGAAAATGTCAGCAAAGCAGGCCTCCAGGTTGCCCACTTGAGACCTCGACATCCCGCAGGCACATGGCAGATTTACCTAGAGGGGCTAGCAGTCCCCCTAGGCTGTGATCACCTCAAGGAAAAGACCAGGCTGTTACCTGTCCCAGAGCATATATACAGACTCCCAGTCACCATCTGGGCACCTCTCCCCAAGGATTGGCCAGAGCTGTAGACTCTTCCTGACCACTAACTTCCAGAACATTTCTAAGCCACCCAGGCGGAAGCAGTTATTTATGCAGCTACTGAAACATAGAACAGGCCAGAACAATCGAACACAACCACATTGGTTACAATGAGTCAAAACTAAATTTGCCTAACAACAAAATGCAGCTGCACTGAATACAGTGATTCAAAACTAAATGTACCTAATCCTAGCACATACTGTATCTAGGAGGGTTCTATGCTTGTATAACTTTGTGAAAAGTTAGCTCTTAAAGCTGAAATCTCAACACAAAAACTTTCTTTAAAATATATTCCATAATAGTCACAAATATTATAAATCCATTTTTTGTGCCTCAAATGCCTTTGCAGATCTAGATAATATCTTGTAAAATTATAAAGATTTAAGTAAGACTACACAAAGATGTTGTGTAATATCCAATATTTGTTTAGCCCGGAGTTCAGCTGTAAAGCTTATTCACATGTTGTCACAATGTTCTCAGCCAACATCAGCTCAAATAAGACAAGAAAACATTCCATATAAAAGGGATGATCCTAGCAGTAGAGATTTGCTTTAGGTGGCAGAAGTTGTGTGCCTGCAGGCTTTGGTGATGAAAATCTGGCCCTAATTACTTAACTACCATAGCAGAAAAGATAACTATCCTGGATAAACTAAACACAATAGTTTTATCAATGTAACAAAACAATGAAAGACCGATCTACTGCCATTTTGGGTTTCTGTGACTTTAACATCCATCACAATGCCTACTAGACTATCTTATGCCAACCGTTTATTCTGGACTTCTGGAACTATGACTATGGAGGTTAAGTGGTCTAGTTTCCATGTTAATTAGGTTAGGCTTAAAGTATAACTACAGGCAGTCCGAAGTTACGAAAGGGTTAGGGACTGCCGGTTTGTTCTTAAATCGAATATGTTCGTAAGTCGGAAGCGCATGCATAGAATGGCAGAGACGTCGGTTTCCGATGTTCTGTCAAGTAGCTGCACATGCGCAGACATTGTTTTCCAATGTTTTCTGACGCAGAACGGCAGAGACGTCACGCTGCCTCCCGTTCGTAAGTAGGAGTCATTCGCAAGTCGGATGTTCTTAACTTGGGGACTGCCTGTAAATGCTAAATTTTTTATTTAATTTTAGATAGAGTAAAGCCCCATACACACGGTAGGATTTTCCGATGGATTCTGTCCTATCGGACAATGTTGTCGGAAAATCAGACCGTGTGTAGGCACCATCGGACAGTTTCCATCAGATTGTCTGACGGACAAAGTCCTATCTCCTGCTGGATAGATTTTTTGACAACAAAGTCCGATCACACCAAATCCGATCGTGTGTAGCGAATTCCGACCGGACAAAGTGCTACGCATGCTCAGATCACATTACAAGACCAAAGCTATTGGCTACTAGCCTCTACGTAGTCCCGTCGTAGGCAACAAACGTCACCACGTTCAGAATGATCGGATTTTCCGACAACTTTGTCCGACCGTGTGTACGCAAAACCAACATCAGACAAAGTATGACGGACATGGTCTGACGGACCTGGTCCTCGGATAATCCGCGCGTGTGTATGGGGCTTAAGAGAGTTTTTTTTTACATTTGTGTTCCATTGGGGAGATTTTCCTTCACTTTCTGTCCCATAGTCAAAACAGAAAGTATGAGAAAATCCCTCCAAAGGGAGGGATTCCTACTGCGTCACCAGAACTAGTGTCCCCATCTGAAGACTTCCCCTCTATTCGGGGCCATCTCTAATATTAATTGGACCCTGGGCAAACATTTTCTTGTACCCTCCAAAATCCACTTGTCAACTTTCTTCAGGCAGTGTGGGCTTAAGGGGCAGCTGCTTTGGGCCCCACAACAATGACTGGGCCCGGGGCAGCTGCCCCTTTTGCCCTGCCTCTATTAGTGTTCTAATGTCAACCCTAAATTTGGGATTTTCTTTCGATGATAACAGGGGCAACAAAGCTGACAGGTGTCCCAATCCCTCTCCACTCTATTCAAAAACCCCAAAAAAGTTATGCCTTTAATGACACTTTCAGTTTCTAGTGATCCTGTATCTTTAATGAAAATGCAGTATTAACCTTACTTCCCAAGTTGCCTAATGAATGATCCAAGCAGCTGTGACATACAATAAAAAAAAGTGCAAGCTATGAACCGTTTCAGTAGCACTTTGTGATGTGCATGGAGAGAGCTCTTGCTTTTTTCGATTCCCTTTAAAGGTCTAAGTTTCAGGCTCAGCGTCTTGGCTGTCAAGGCTGTTCTTAGATGATGACTCCATATTACGCAGGTGGGGAAGGAGAACGCCTCATGACATTGATCTGGAAGGCATCACGCAGAGGACTCCTGCAGACATCCTGCAGCCCTGACATGTATATATGGAGAGGTTTTAGCTAATGTCACACCAACTGCATTAGATACATTTTTCTTTGGTGCCATAACTAGGTGCCTTTTTATTACACGTTTAACTTTATTTTTTAATATAAAATGAATACATTTTAATAAAACAAAATATGATGGTGATTAGATATAAAAAAGGTAATTATATATGGCAGAATGTACTACCTGCTGCAATAATAGGATTTGTAGTCCTATATACAGTATGAACATTGTTTAAAGAGGAAGTAAACCGTTCCTCTTTAAAGAGTTTTGTTCCCACCAAACCCTGCAAAGTAAAAGTATAATGGGCTAGTATGCATCGCACTTACCTGCAAACGAAGCCCATGCTGTCCCCGCTGGTGGCCACATCCATCTCCGCCCTTCTTCCTTCTGGGGCCGTGGACTCTGGCTCTGTGACTGGCCAGAGCCACGTGAAGTCACTCCCGCACTTGCGCGCCAGAGCCGCCAGCACTTGCCCGGGAAGAAACCGGGCCGTATCTTCACAGCTTATGCGCCAATGACATCATCGGCACACTACAAGGTAAATATCTCCTAAACGATGCACGTTTAGGAGATATTTACAATACTTATAGGTAAGCCTTTTTCTAGGTAGTACATTCTTCCATATATAATTACTTTTTTTATATCTAATCACCATCGTATTTGGTTTTATTAAAATGTATTCATTTTATATTAAAAAATAAAGTTAAACATTTAATAGAAAGGCACCTAGTTATGGCACCAGAGAAAGACGTGCGTGGTTTAGGAGATATTTACCTTGTATAAGTTCTAAAAAGGGTCAGTTTCAGCAAAAAGTGAATGGTGCTATAGGGGGCTCAAGAAATCATCACAATGCTTGTTAAATGCTTTGTAATGATTTGTGTTGTAGCATTTACACTGTAGCTAAGTGGTTGGCACTGCTGCCTAGCAGCACTAGGGTTGCCAGTTTGAATCCCAACCACAACACCACCTGCCTGCAGTCTGAATGTTCTGCCTGCGTGGGTTTCCTCCGGTTACTCTGGTTTCCTCCCACACTCCAAAGACATGCTGGTAGGTTATTTGGATCCTGTCTAAATTGGTCCTGGTGTATAAATGTGAGTTCGGGACCTCAGATTGAAAGCTCCTTGAGGGTGGGAACTAATGTGAATGTGCAATATACAGTATATGTAAAGCGCTGCATAAGTTGACAGTGTTATATAAGTACCTGTAATAAATAAACATATGTATGAGGCCTTATGTATAAGGATATTTGTAAATGTCAGTATGTAAAGTGTAAAGTATGTACATAGCAAAAGGAGCTTTGAGATCTACACTTATCTCCTGAAATTTTTATTTTTATTTTTAAATAAAATGCTAAAATAACCCCCAACCTTACCCCGACTCCCTAGGCACCTCTTCCTATACCACCCTATACAGTCCCTCAGGTACCACAATGATCCCCGCTGCTGTTCTGTTAAAATTCCAGTACTTCTGGGTTTAGAGGAACATTTGACATGCCACCTATTTCCCCATCATGCAGCACTTGGGACCTGAATAGCACTGCCATGGGTGCATGATTGGGGGAGATGTACCTTCCAGCTTGATATTGTCAAGCTTGATACAGGCCGATGCCAGTGTAGATTTGGTGGCATCTTTGGATTGGTGGGGGAGTAATGAAAAAGATTCCCAGCATGTGGAAAAGGAGAGTTTGGCATTGTAATTACATAATAGGTTTACTTTAAAGCTCAACTAATCTTACTGTCTACATATCAAACTAGCCTTGCCAGTCATCAATATCAGGCACAACCCAGTGCCAATTTCTGGAGTCCTTTTTTTGAGAGAAAAAAACATTCTGCTGTAGGGTGTTAATGCAAAATGTAAATTTTACTGAAGCTGGCATTGAAGCACAGCCCACAGCATCCCTCTATATGCAATGTGAGGCCTTAGCAGCTTACTGAGAGGTGCCCCACGTTGCATTCTGGAATGCCACCGTCTGGATATCAGTAAAAGCTGGATGTTGCACACTGAGTGTAACCGACTTCCAGAAGCAGTCCAATCTAAACAAAAATTCTTGCTTACTTTTAAATGACAGAGTTGTTTAGATCTCACACTATTTTGTCTAATTTTTTGAAGCTGGGAGTGCTTCTTATATTTAAATTTGCTAATCTTATAAACCAGAGACTAAGAATATTTCGCTGTCTGTGCTCATGCTGCTTCTACAGCATTGGCAGTCAGTAGGGAGTGTGTGTGCCTGCCCTGTACCTTCTGCCGCCATGTTATGGTTTGTGACATGCTGTGCAGGATTGTTAGAAACCACGGGGATCACATAAACTGTTTTTCCACAAGAAAGTATGTTTTTGTTTTTGGGGTTATGTTTGGTGGTTGTATTAGATGCCAGTGGTGCTTAGTGTCATTCACTTTAATTAACCACTTCAGCCCCGGAAGAATTTACCCCCTTCCTGACCAGAACCCTTTTTGCAATTCGGCACTGCGTCACTTTAACTGACAATTGCGCGGTCGTGCGACATTGCACCCAAACAAAATTTACATCCTTTTTTTCCCACAAATAGAGATTTCATTTGGTGGTATTTGATCACCTCTGCGGTTTTATTTTTTTGCGCTATAAACAAAAAAAGAGCGACAATTTTGAAAAAAACACAATATATATATATATTTTTTTTAAGTACAAAAAAAAAACAAGATTGTTTAAACCCGCAAGTGCTTTTTTACCACTACTATTCCTTTATATTGGCTTTTGGAATTTACAAATGCAGCAATTTAGAAATCAGGTTTAGTGCTGGAAAACACTTTTTGATTGATAAATAGATCAGACCAAAATGAGGGACAAATGAGGAGGAATGAGGGACATTTCTCCAAATCGGGGACAGTCCCTCAAAATCAGGGACAGTTGGGAGCTATGCACACACTTCTAGGTACGTTGGATGCCCAGATCCCTCCTTCTCCCAACCCCTACATCACTAATCATCCTTAATCCTGGAAATTTGTCAGGTTGCGGGACACTTAAGCATTCTCTTTTTTTTTTTTTTCGTAGGAAGGCCACCATTATTTAAAATGTTTAACCTAGCGACAGAGTCACTTTAAAAGCTTACAATTTTTTGTAACTTTTTTCAGAGTTTTTACTAAAATGGCACACAATTTGTTTCTAATCTTTAATGGAATCTTTAATAGAAAAGTGCTGGCTGAAAACTGATTGGTCAGCGTGGTCAGGAGAATGTTTCTAAAGCAGCTTGTGTTTTCTTTATTGTGAAACTAGGGAAGGTTGAACTTTTGCTGATGTATTGCTGACATTAGCAGGTTTAAAAGCAGAAGCGGATATTTATGCTGGACAAGATAAAACTGATGACACTGACAATGCTTCTAGAAAACAATATACTCTCTCTCTCTCTGTATGTGTGTATATATATATATATATATAAAAAATATACACTATATTACCATGCCTGCCTTTACAACAGTGGCAGCCGGGGATAATTTTTTTTTTTTTGGGGGGGGGGGGCGCAAACCATACCCCCCAGGTCATTTGGTCGGGTCCGGGGCACTTACCCCATCTATTGTCGGGCATCGCTTCTCCCGGGCTTCACTGGCGGCTTCCCCTGTGTTATAAATGTATTTTGTAAAGGCTGTCTTAGTTTTCTTAGATTTTCATTGGCAGTTTCGCTTTATTACTTTCTGAATTACTGGCCTGGAACAAGTATGTAGATGAGGAAGGTCAGAGAAATTCAAAGTTCTCATGTGCATACTAGTTTAGGGTCAGTGCTTGTAAGTATGGACATAGGAGGCTTTAGCATGATAGCTCGGCAACTAGCTTTTTCAGAAGAAGGGAATAAGGAAGTTAAAATATTTGTGGTCCAGAAGCCATAATGATAGATGTCCTTTAACACCCAGTAGTTGAATAGATTCAGCAGAACTGTGCATAGCCGGGGAAAGGAATACGGATTTGTATATTTCCGGTTCTATTGTAAAAATCCTATTACTGTATACAAAACAGGGATCCAGCTGATGCTTTAAATTCTTCTCATCCTCCTAAATACGCAGATGTATGGAACCATAGAGCGGATATTGCAATTCATTTAATACCTTTTCTGTTTGAATGAAAAAGTGGATTGTAATATGCATATCCCAACTTTGAACACATGCTTATAGTAAAAACTGTCCTGGGGTCCATGTGAGCACTGAGGCCCCATACATATAGGAATCATAATAGCGCACTTAGTAGACATTTCACATACTGTCCTCTCCATGTTGATGGGACTGCATAGAGTCTATTACACCTAATGTTTCAGTAAATTCCAGTGCTCAGAAAAGTGATGATATGCTTTATTAAAGTGGTAGTAAACGTCTTTTTTGGACTTGTACCTATAATAAGGCTTACCTGTAGGTACAGGGAATATCGCCTAAACTTGTGGTGTTTAGGAGATATTCACACAGCAAGCAGCCGGTGACATCATCGGCACATGCGCTGTTCCCACCCATGCCATTCCTATGACTCCCACGCGTATGCGCGGGAGTCATTAAAGTCCTTTACCCTTAGATATCCAAATTCCTTTTTTGATATAAGATCTGCATCAAATGCAAAATATAGCTTATCGTTAATCAGAGCGACAAGGGAGGGAAATGGATTGTGGTCCAGTCTTCTATAAGAATGTTCATCATTTAGGAGACGCCTAGCTTCCCTTTCATAAGTCTCCTCTGACAACAATCCAACATTACCTCCCTTGTCGCTCTTCTTCACAATCAGACCCTCAGCTTGCTGCAGCTCACCTAGAGCTTTTCTCTTTTCAAATGAGAGATTGTCTGGGAGCTCTGTTTGCCACTGTAATTTACTTAGGTCATCTTCTACAAGATCAAGGAACACACCCAGCCATTTATTTTTCCTAAATTGTGGATCTGATCTGGAGATTCACCTTACGCCTCGACTGCTCTACAGGAGAGGTCTCATCGTCCTTTGATGCTGTATCACATTCTTCGAGCAGGAAGATTAATTGAGCCACAGCCTCCCTATCCTGTGTATTATTTACTTCAACTACAGTCGCTTGTTGTTCTTTGCTGTAGATCTGTCTATAGTACACTTTACTAAGGAATAAATTGAGGTGCTTATATATCTCAAAGTGATCAATTTTTTCAATTGGGGAGAAAGAGAGTCCTCTACTCAGGAGGGTAATGTGTCTTTCCTCTAGTTTAAAATCTGAGAGGTTTATAACTTTTTGATCTTTCTTTTCAGTCATGTCCGATAAGATGGCACAGGGTAAATCTGTCATATCCTGTAGAGCTAGTGTTTCTGACTCCTTATTCTCGTACGGTTGTTCCAATCAGCTCCAATCCAATCAGCACAGCCCCCATCAGATGTGATGCAACAATGCCAATCAGTGCCCATCAGCTGCCAGTCAGTGCCCCATCAGGAATGCCGGTCAGTGCCCATCAAAGTGTCAATCAGTGCCCACCACAGTGCCAATCAGTGCCCATCACTGTGCCAAACAGTGGCCATCAGTAACACCTGTCAGTACATCATCATCAGTGTTGCCCATTAGTGCCATCTATTAGTGTCCATCAATGCCACCTGTCAGTGCCCATCAGTGCCACCTATCAGTGTTTATCAGTGCTGCATATCAGTGCCGCCTATCAGTGCCCATCAATTCTAAATATCAGTGCCTCCTCATCAGTGTCCATCAGTGCCACCTTATCAGTGCCGCCTCATCAGTGCCCATCAGTGCCGCCTCATCAGTGCCCATCAGTTCTGCCTCATCAGTGCCCGATAGTGAAGGAGAAAACAACATTTTATAACAGAAACAAAGAAAAACTTTTTTTTTTTTTTTCAAAAATTTCTGAATTTTTAGTTTGTTTAACAAAAAATAAAAACCCCAGTGGTGATCAAATATCCCCAAAAGAAAGCAGATGATAAACATTTAGTTTGAGTACAGTGTTGCATGACCGCGCAATTGTCATGCAAGTGCGACAGCACTGAAAGCTGAAAATTATCCTGGGCAGGAAGAGAGGGGAGTGCCCGGTATTGAAGTGGTTAAACATGCCCACGTTTACTACCACTTTAAGCTGAATATCACCTATCAAGTGTCCAATGCATTTGATGGAATGGTTTTGTTTAGTTTGATCATGTCCACCAGCAGGCATCATTGCTGGAGAGACAGTATAACACTGTGGGCCAGAAGCCACGAATACTGGTATTTTGCACCTTGTGCACGCTTGTAGAAGTCTAAAATGCAGTTACTAATAGTAACAACATTAGCAGTTATGATAAATTGATTATGTATCATAAACTTCTAGATTGTAAGCTCTAATGAGCAGGGCCCTCTGATCCCTCCTGTATTGATTTGTATTGTAAGTGTACTGTCTGCCCTCATGTTGTAAAGCGCTGCGTAAACTGTAACTATATAAATCCTGTATAATAATAATAATATTAATTATGTATAATTCTTCATAACATTTTTTTTTTTTTTTTTTACAAATATGCCATTTTTATAGCTTCTTGCTTGTCAATGGCTACTTTCATTTTTTGAGCCACAGCAGCACACCTAATAATTCTCTTTGATCTTCATGGCAGGGATGAGAAGCAAACTCTAAAAGGCACTGCGAACATATACAAAGTATCTTTTCAAACACTCTCCTCGGCTTGTTCACAGGAATTTTTCAGTCCATATCTAACAAGTGTGTTTCTGCAACATGTGAAACACCAGCATACGTTCACCAATTATATGTCTTGCTACGCTTTTACATATATACTGGACATTCCGTAAAGATTATACGGCTGTCTTTTTTCATTTACCTGTTGTGTCAAACTCAATACACCCTGTCTAATTCCACGGCTCCCAAAGATATAGGAACCTTACAGGAGAGAGTCAGATGGAACTTCCTCTAAAGGGTCAATTTCCACCATTACTGGCATTTGACATTGTAACTAATCAGAAATTTGCTTTAATCTTCCATCGTGTGCTTTTAAAATGGCGGCTGTAATTTCATTGATAGATGGCATACATGCAAAGTGATGTTTTCTTCTTCCACATATTTCATATACTTCCACTACCATGTAAGCAAACAAAAAAAAAATCATCTCCATGAATAATTGAATATATAGAATGTATTTATAAACTTAAATATGCATGATCTTATAAATAACTTCATTGCCATCTTCCCATACTGCATCCTGGTGCCATCTCTTCCCAAGTAAGCAACGCACACGCACCCAGCCATCCACATGATGTAAAAGGAAAAGTGATTAATCAGACCAGGCCACCTTCTTCCATTGCTCTGTGGTCCAGTTCTGATGCTCACATGCCCATTGTAGACACGTTTGGCTGTGGATACAGGTCAGCATGGGCACCCTGACCTATCTGCAGCTACACTGCCCCATACACAACAAATTACGATGCCCATTTTTTCTTTTTTCAACACATCAACTTCAGGGCCAAGATTTTTACCTGCTGCCTAATATATCACACCCACTTTCAGGTGTCATTGTAAAGAGATATTTAATGTTATTCACTTTACCTGTGAGTGGTCATATCAGTATGGCTGATCAGTGTATTTACACTACCCACACAAAATTTATTTTTAACCACCTGCAGACCACTCATCGTAAATATACTGACAGTGGGCGGCAGGTGCAGGCTCCCTGTTCCCAGGCCCCCTGCTGACCCATGCTGTGATTGGACACAGCACGAGTTTGGCAGCAAATTTCAGCCAATGATTTGGGCTGAAACCTGCTGATTGGCTGTGCCCAATTACAGCATAGAGCGCTGTGTTTGCAAACACACAGAACTGTGTACAGACAGAGAACAGGAATCTGGCTGTTTTCTCTCCATAAAAAGACAGCCAGATCAGTATGTAATAGCATCACATATTACACACATTACACTTGTTAGAATTTTTATTTATTTTATTTTTTTTATATCATTTTTTTTTGGTTTATATAATAAAAAATAAAAACCCCAGTGGTGATCAAATACCACCAAAAGAAAGCTGTATTTTGTGTGAAAAAAAAAAATCATTTGCGTACAGGATTGTATGACCACGCAAAAAATGGCTTGGTCATAAAAGGGGTAAAACCTCCCGATGGTCAAGTGGTTAAAATATGAACACACATTGATATGTTTATTTGCAATAACATTGTGACATTCACCTACGATATATAAAAAATTATAAATTATAAAAAGAGTAGTAATTCCCTTTAATAATTTCTGTAGCCTTTCTACCACAAAATGATGAAATAAGCTTGGTCATCCATTGTGTATGTCATGATTTTCTATACTTTCATATTTTTGATATTTCAATCGTCATTCATTTCTCTAAGTTTTATTTTGTGGGTGTCAATCAGGAAGTAAGATAAAATCTCCCAACGAGGGATGTAGTAATTAAAACTTTTGTAGGTAGCTTTGGAAGGGTTGGAATGTTTGTAAGGTTTTTCTTGCTGTCTGTGGCCTCCATTGCAAAACTTCCTTCCTAAAAGGGTCTAAGCCCCCGTACGGACGGAAATTCCGACCACTGGTGTTGCATACACACGGTCGGACAATGTTTCGGAAAATCCAATCATTCTGAACGTGGTGACGTTCGTTCCTTATGACGACTACGAGGCTAGTAGCCAATAGCTTTGGTCTCGTAATTTGAGCATGCGTTGCACTTTGTCCGTCGGAAATTCTCTACACACGATCAGAAAAAGTCCGATCGGATTTTGTTGTTGAAAAATTTGAGAGCAGGATCTCAAATTTTTTCCGTCGGAATTTTGATGGAGCCCACACACGGACGGATTTTCCGACAACATGGTCTGATTGGAAATTTTCCGTCAGAATTTCCGACCGTGTGTCCGGGGCATAAGGGGAAATTTCCTTGGGGGACATACAGACAGCAATGCAAACCTAAACAGGTGTTGCAATGTTCAAAAATTCACTGGAGTTTCTCCTATTCCCTTTTTTTTTCAGTTACTGGATGCATGCTCCACCAGTGATTGATACTATTCTTGTAACGGAAATCAAAAAAATTCATGCATTTTTTCAATATGTATTTCATGTAGTTATACTATTCATAGTAACAAAGTCCACAGGGAGAGATAAAATAATGATTTTCCACTGGATATATTTCTTTTTTTAAAACCAGGCAGAATTTCCAATTCACAGTTTTTGCTGAGCGTTCTGAGACTCTGGCTTCCTGCCAAACTGGATTTTCTCAAAGTGATTGAGGACGAGACAACAATATGGCTACATACTGTACAGTATATGTGATAAGTAATGTTTTAAAACTCATGATACAAGTAATAAAATGGGAAATTTAAAGAGCATAGCAATAGATAGATAGATATATATTTAAAAATTGTATTTAAAACACATCTGAATACTGTATATCTCAACATTACAAATCAATCCAATCCTGATTCTGCAGCTTTAATGAATGGGCACACTGAGGTATGGGTGAGCTTAGGCAGATTGTGGCATGGCATAAAGCTCTCTTAATTTTATATTTTACAGTGTTGGAATAGTTGTAACCAGTTGTGGACACTTGACATGCTACACAAATGCATTTTTTTTTTATCAAACTACCTACCTCCCAACCCCCCCCCCCCCCCCCTCACCTATCTTTTAAGTACAAACATTTAAAAAAGTAAATAGAATTGACTGAAAACCATTAGTACCACTGCTTTAGCAATGCTGACCAGAGGTTTACTGTATATCTCGCAGTTCACATTTGTACACAATAGTAGCCATCTTTGCACCTTAATAATAGCCATTTTTACATTAGTCATAATTGGGGTCTAGTGCTCTGAATATTGAAAAGTCACCTTTATTTGGTGTCTTTTCATCCCCCTTGATAATAGTGCCCTTTAACTGGTGGGCAACAGTGTTTTACATCTCCACTTGACAATAGTCCCCTTTAATTGGTGGCCAGCAGTGTCTTATAACCCCTCTTGATAAAATTCTCTTTTAATTGGCGGCCAAGAGTGTCTTAGATTGCTCCTTAATAACAGTCCCCTTTAAATGGTGGCTAGCAATGTCTTATAACCTCTCTTTATAAAATTCTACTTTATTTGGTGGCTAATGCCGCGTACACATGATCAGACTTTTCGAAGGACTAGGTCCGGCGGACCGGAATCCGTTGGACAATTTGATCGTGTGTGGGCTCCAGCAGACCCAAAAGTCAGACGGACCTAGAAATAAAACATGTTTCAAATCTTTCCGACGGACTCGAGTCCGGTCGAAAAATACGGTCGTCTGTGTGCTAGTCCGAAGGACGAAAACCAACGCTAGGCCAGCTATTGGCTACTGAACTTCCTTATTCTAGTCCGGTCGTACGTCATCACGTTCAAATCCATCTGACTTTTGGAGTGATAGTGTGTGGGCATGTCCGTTTGTTTAAAAGCCCGGCGGACCTCCACTGTAAAGTCCGTCGGATAGTCCACCGGACAAAGTCCGTCAAAGTCCGCTCGTGTGTACGCGGCATATCTTCTGTTGGGTAAAATAGCACATAACCTGCTATGGTAGGAGTTAAGCCACTGTGGTTACTGCTCATTTCAAATAAAAAAAAAAAAAAAAAACTCTTTTTGTATAGAATTGTTATTCTGATTTACAGCTGATAGAGATTTGCTTGATTTTAAGTCAACTGTTTAGCTGGGTCTGTACTGTTCAAATCAAAACCTGCTGAATAAATGCATGAAATATCTAAAAAACATGTCAGCATGATTCTTTATCTGCATAAATGTTAGCATGCCTCTTGAAGCAAGAGCCTTTATTAATTTCCATTGGCCTTAACATCACCCTAACAAATGATAGAAAATTATTCGAAATCTGGTTTCCCAAGGACAAAAACATATAACTGGCACAGATATGCAAGAACTGGGAAAAGCAAATTTATAAAAAAAAAAAAGCCCTGAGCACCACCATCAAAATGACTATAGTTGATAGGTTTGACTTCACATTAGAATTCACTGTGGGCTTTGCGAATTTGGGCCTCTCCAAAAGAAACCCTCTGGCATAAAGTATTAAGTAGAGCTAAATGGTAGTTCATTAAAGATGAAAGAAATTCAGATGGATTTAAGCTGCATAAAAATGAAATACAGTACATTTGAAATTGTAAATTAAAAAAGATCTTATTATACATTTACGTTTTTAATTCGTACTAGACAGTCAGTCCACCCAAAAGTGATATTTTAGATACAGGTATAGCCTGGTGGGCTAAATCTATCTCTTGGACACGTCAAGGTGAGATGTCTCTTTCATCATTTCTAATCCTGTGCTTTTTATGTGGTAGTTTCAAATGTTCTGCCCTGTGGCAGTGACAAGGTTAATTCATTGTTGGGAATTAGCTTTCCCTGATATCACTTTACCCAGTTGAGGCCTATTTCTGAAGGTCAGTAAAACAACTAAAGGTCAGTTTTGGATTTCTCCACCAAGTTTTGCCTTTAGTTTTTTCTTTACTCCCTTTCTTTGAAAAATAATTATAACAGTTTTAAGCTTGTAAATCTCTGTACAGTCTCCTTTAGATTTACCAAAGCTATGTAATATGAGGACAAACTTAAAGGATAAGTTCATCTTTGTAAAAAAATAAGAAATAAATGTGCATTTAACCTTTTTTTTTTTTTTTTTTACTATGAGCCTCCAAAGCAATGCAATCGCGACCAGCCGATCATGGGTTCTATGCACCTCAGATACAGACAGGCAGTTACACACTACCAGAAAGACTCAATGAACTACTTAGAGCACTCCACAGCCTCCTGGTAGTTCATTGAGAACTACAAGCCGACAGCCGCAAAGGCTGTCAGTTCTTGTAGTTTTCACATTCACAGAACTCTGTGAATGAATGACACGTGCGGCCAGGCTAGTGGAGCTCTGCGTGTCTTTTTTTAAAACTGTGACAGCAAGGGAAGAGGGGGGGGGGGGGTGGTTATAACTTATCTTTAACCACTTCAGCCCCAGAAGGATTTACCCCCTTAACGACAAGGCCATTTTTTGCAATACGGCAACTGCATCACTTTAACTGACAATTGGGCAGTCATGCGACGTTGTATACAAACAATATTTGTGTCTTCTTTTTTCCCCACAAATAGAGCTTTCTTTTGGTGGTATTTAATTACCTCTACGGTTTTTATTTAACATATATAACATATATTTAACCACTTGCCGACCAGCGCACGACGATATACGTCGACAGAATGGCACGTACAGGCAGGAGGGCGTATATATAAGCAGGGGCGGACTGACAACTCATGGGGCCCCCGGGCAATAGAAGATCATGGGGCCCCCTTGGTCCCCACACTCAAGGGGACCAAGCGCACACACAGGGGGGGGGATACACGCACACACAGGGGGACACTGGAGAGAGAGCGCACACACAGGGGGACACTGGAGGGAGAGCGCACACACAGGGGGACACTGGAGGGAGAGCGCACACACAGGGGGGCACACACAGGGGGAAACTGGAGGGAGAGCGCACACACAGGGGGACACTGGAGGGAGAGCGCACACACAGGGGGACACTGGAGGGAGAGCGCACATACAGGGGGGCACACACAGGGGGAAACTGGAGGGAGAGCGCGCACACAGAGGGGGACACTGGAGGGAGAGCGCACACACAGGGGGAAACTGGAGGGAGAGCGCACACACGGGGGACACACAGGGGGACACTGGAGGGAGAGCGCACACGCGGGGGGGGGGCACGCACACGCAGGGGGACACTGGAGGGAGAGCGCACACGCAGGGGGACACTGGAGGGAGAGCGCACACGCAGGGGGGGGCACGCACACACAGGGGGACACTGGAGGGAGAGCGCACACACAGGGGGGCACACACACACAGGGGGGCACTGGAGGGAGAGCGCACACACAGGGGGACACTGGAGGGAGAGCGCACACACAGGGGGGCACACACACACAGGGGGGCACTGGAGGGAGCACACACACACAGGGGGGACACTGGAGGGAGAGCGCACACACAGGGGGGCACACACACACAGGGGGACACTGGAGGGAGAGCGCACACACAGGGAGGCACACACACAGGGGGACACTGGAGGGAGAGCGCACACACAGGGGGACACTGGAGGGAGAGCGCACACACAGGGAGGCACACACACAGGGGGACACTGGAGGGAGAGCGCACACACAGGGGGACACTGGAGGGAGAGCGCACACACAGGGGGACACTGGAGGGAGAGCGCGCACACACAGGGAGGCACACACACAGGGGGACACTGGAGGGAGAGCGCACACACAGGGGGACACTGGAGGGAGAGCACACACAGGGGGGCACACGCACACAGGGGGACACTGGAGGGAGAGCGCACACACAGGGGGGCACACGCACACAGGGGGACACTGGAGGGAGAGCGCGCACACAGGGGGACACTGGAGGGAGAGCGCGCACACAGGGGGGCACACGCACACAGGGGGACACTGGAGGGAGAGCGCACACACAGGGGGGCACACGCACACAGGGGGACACTGGAGGGAGAGCGCACACACAGGGACACACACACAGGGGGACACTGGAGGGAGAGCGCACACACAGGGAGGCACACACACAGGGGGACACTGGAGGGAGAGCGCACACACAGGGAGGCACACACACAGGGCGGCACACGCACACAGGGGGACACTGGAGGGGGAGAGCGCACACACAGGGGGGCACACGCACACAGGGGGACACTGGAGGGAGAGCGCACACACAGGGGGGCACACACACAGGGGGACACTGGAGGGAGAGCGCACACACACAGGGGGGGACATGCACACAAGGGGACACTGTGGGCTGGGGGGTGGGCTGGGGGGTGACACTGTGGGCTGGGGTGACGCTGGGGGGGGGGTGACACTGTGGGCTGGGGGGTGACACTGTGGGCTGGGGGGGTGACACTGTGGGCTGGGGGGGGTGACACTGTGGGCTGGGGGGGGTGACACTGTGGGCTGGGGGGTGACACTGTGGGCTGGGGGGTGATGCTGTGGGCTGGGGGGTGACGCTGGGGGGTGACGCTGGGGGGGTGACACTGTGGGCTGGGGGGTGACACTGTGGGCTGGGGGGTGACGCTGGGGGGGTGACACTGTGGGCTGGTGGGTGACACTGTGGGCTGGGGGGTGACACTGTGGGCTGGGGGGGTGACACTGTGGGCTGGGGGGTGACGCTGGGGGGGTGACACTGTGGGCTGGGGGGTGACACTGTGGGCTGGGGGGTGACACTGTGGGCTGGGGGGTGACGCTGGGGGGGTGACACTGTGGGCTGGGGGGACCCGGGGCCCGTGACTCACCGATGCCGATGCTCCCCGCCGGCCCCTCCACTCTTTCCTTCCATTAGGGGCCCGGACTCGGCAGGTTGAAGCGGCTGTATTACATGCCGCGAATACTGCTAACAGCCCCTCATGTGGCCGAGTCCGGGCCCCTAATGGCCCCGGGCCCTCGGGCGGCGCCCGAGTCACCGACCTGTCAGTCCGCCCCTTTATATAAGTCCCTCCTTTAGCCTGTCCGTGCCATCGGGAGCGCGCCGGGAGCGGCGCGCTCCCGCGCCGGTCGGGACCCCCGTGAGTCCGATCGCGGTCCCCGCGGACTCAATCGCCGCGGGGACCCCCGCGATCGTCTCACGGGAAGGCTGAACGGGGAGATGCCGAGATAAACAGCATCTCCCCGTTCTGCCTAGCAACTAGTGACGCCGATCTCTGCTCCCTGTGATTGGAGCAGAGATCAGCATTCACTAGCTGACAGCCACGCCCCCCCCACAGTAAGAAACACACCCCTAGGCATACTTAACCCTTACACTGCCCCCTTGTGGTTAACCCCTTCACTGCCAGTGTCATTTATACAGGAATTAATGCATTTAAATAGCATTAATTGCTGTAAAAATGACAATGGTCCCAAAAATGTGTCAAAAATGTCCGATGTGTCCGCCATAATGTCGTAGTCACAAAAAAAAATCGCAGATCTCCGCCATTACTAATAAAAAAAAATATTAATAAAAATGCTATAAAACTATCCCCTATCTTGTAAACTCTATAACTTCTGCGCAAACCGATCAATAATCGCTTATTGCGATTTTTTTTACCAAAAATATGTAGCAGAATACGTATCAGCCTAAACTGAGGAAAAAAAATTTTTTTTTTTTTATATATTTTTTGGGGATATTTATTATAGCAAAAAGTAAAAAATAATGCATTTTTTTCAAAATTGTCGCTCTATTTTTGTTTATAGCGCAAAAAATAAAAACCGCAGGGGTGATCAAATACCACCAAAAGAAAGCTCTATTTGTGGGAAAAAAAGGACGTCAATTTTGTTTGGGAGCCACGTCTCACGACCGCGCGATTGTCAGTTAAATGGACGCAGTGCCGAATCGCAAAAAAGGGCCTGGTCCTTTGGCTGTAAATTGGTCCGGTCTGAAAGTGGTTAACATATATAAACAAAAAAGACCGGCAGTTTTGAAAAAAAAATAATAATTTTACATTTTGCTGTAATAAATATCCGAAAAATGTAATACATTTCTTCATCAGTTTAGGCCAATATGTATTCTACATATTTTTGGTAAAAAAAAATTACAATCAGCGTATATTGATTGGTTTGCGCAAAAGTCATAGTGTTTACAACACAGGGGATAGATTTATAGCATTTTTATTATATATATTTTTTTACTAGTAATGGCAGTGATCAGTGATTTCTAGCAGGACTGTGACATTGTGGCAGACAAATTTTACACTTTTTTGGGACCAGTGACATTTATACAGTGATCAGTGCTAAAAATAGCCACTGATTACTGTATAAATGATGCTGACAGCAGATGTTACTTACTGCAGGATAATTGTACCAAAATCGAGTATAATGTTGAGTTAACCCCCGAACGGATTCTCAGCATACTGATGAAGACTTGCCGTTCCATCAATCCACTGTCGCTGGTAGGAGAGTCTACATCCTTGTGAGTTCCAGTGTTCCAGTGTCCATCATCAGAGTTCCATCTCCTGGCCTCTTCAGCTTGATTGACCCACTGCCGCTGGCATGTGTGTCCACATCGTCCGGTAAGAGTGATTACCCCCTACCCCGGGTGGAGGATGCACCATCCCTTGTGATTTTGCTGCGGTTGTGGTTACCCTATTTGTTTCCATATTGGATTGCATCATTGAGTCTACTATTCAGTGTGGACTGTTTCAGCATACGTTGTCATCAATTCACAAATTATTTGAACTTATGTCACCTTCATGGTCCTATTTCATCTTTCATCTTTCATCGTTCTGACCAGTGGAATTTGTCCCTATTTGCACCCAGCACTTTAATATTTCTCTGTTGTATGACCTACATGCACCATATGATATATTTGCACATTATTTAATATGTGGTAATTTTAGTGCTACACTTTGTTTTATGTTCTGCTTCAATTTTGTTGATTTTTGTGTTAGCTGCTTTAGATTGTACACCATTTTGGTAAGAGCAATAATCTCACCCACATTTCCATACTGTATAAATGACATTGGCAGGGAAGGAGTTAACACCAGGGGCAATCAAGGGATTAAGTGTTCCCTAGGGAGGTGTTTCTAACTGGGGGAGTAGACTGACTGGGAGTACAGAGAGATTGCTGTTCCTGATTAGTTTTCATTGACAGATGCTCGTTCTGGTTCTCTGTGGATCGGTCGTGGGTGCCTGCTATTGCTCTTACAGCGGCCGACATACATCTATGATAATTCGAGCAGCCGTGCCAACCTGCCACAGTATAATGACACCGGCTGGTCGGCAAGCGATTAAACAATGTATTAAACTATTATCAAATCAGGCAGCCCTCTGCCTGACAAAGTTGATGTTAGATCTACAGGAGATTGTATAATCAGATTGTATGATGTATTGTCAGCCTTACGCTGGCCACACATGGGTCAGCGAAAAAATACAGACAGGGCAGTTGAACAACAGAGATTTGGTAGATTGACTTCTGTTCAACCACAGTGGCAACGCATGGATCAAAATTCTGCTGGTTCAGCAGGACTGCTGCACTGTACTGCAAGAACAGTGATCCTGTATCACCCTTGGAGGTGAGTACAGCAGGGACCGTGGGGATGGGGAGGGTGTAAGGCAGGGTTTCTCAACCAGGGTTCCTTAAGAGGTTGCTAGGGGTTCTTTGCACAATAAGCAATTTCTGCCTCTTAGATGAGTAACCACTGACACCAATGAACTTTTTAGCTTTCTGTAAGGGGCGATTATTCCCAATGACCACAAATGGGAGGAGCATTCTTCCCACTGACCATCACACTAATCTACTGTGAGCTGTAAAAATAATGTAGCCAAGTCCCGGGGCACCTGAGGCCTAATGGTGACCTCCAGGGTTAAGGACAGCTAATATCCTTCTGTGTGGAGTGGGTTACAAGCACTGTGGGAGTAATGCAAAGTAGATTGATGGGCGCCAGACACTTCTTGAATGCAAAGAGATTTATTGTCTCTTAAACAGAACTGTGGGAGAGAGGGTTGGGGCCAGGACACCCTTAAGTGAATGCAATGTTAATTGGCAGACTCCGAGACTTCTATAGGTAGACAGCCATGCAGGGAAAGGTATCTATCCAGACACCACATCTACATGAGTAGGAACACTGTCTCCTATGGCAACAGTCTTGTAACAGTTTCTAACAAAGGTTGCAAAGAACTCTTTCACTTCTACTACAATCTCCCATTGTAGAACTTCACTTCCACTGAGCCCTCAGTCTTTCACTAGACTTACTGATCCACTGCCACTGGACCCCCTGAGCTTTTACAATTTAACACTCAGTATCTTCCTCAAGCGCCACCCCCATTTCTCCGCTGGGTCCCTGGCTTGGCCCTCACAGATACTCCTCAAGCTTCACCCCTGCTGACACGTTAGGTCCCTGGCCTGGCAATCCAGAAGCATCACCTCTGCTGTCCCGCTTTTCTGAAGAGGCAAACTAACCCTTTAGGTAGTTACATACTATGTTGTAACTTTGGGTTGTAATCTTCCTTCTACATATAAAATCCTTTTATTGTTGGTGGGTACCATTGACCCTAAAAAATAGGTTGAACTTTTGTATAGATTGGGGGAAGCTATCATCAATGATTCAATTATTTTTTTGCTGTTTACGAAATATGTTAAAATGAATAAGGACATTCTCAAACAGGTTTACACGTAGGTGAACCTGCTGGAATTGATATTTCCCACGTTAGAAACAGCAAACTATTGATCGAATCTTTCATAAAGTCCCTGGTATTTCTGTAATCTATAAAATGTCCATTTACTGAGATTAGACTGTCCTTTCTGTGTATGACAGCACAGTGTATTTCAGAGCCTCCAGTAGAGTTGTTAGCACAATAGGAAGGAAGATTGAATTTTTGTTGCATTGCAAGGATTACTTGATAAGCACACATTATGAAGGTTTTAACTGGCAACAGGCAAACACATTTGTGAAATGTTGGAAAAGAGATGTTCCCTTAGAGCCCTTTCACACTGCCAGCGCAGCGCTTTAACATAGTTTTTGCGGTGCTTTTCGGGCGCTAGCGGGGGGCTTTTAACCCCCCCAAAGTACTATAATCTGCGAGATCCCTGATTCCATTGTCAGAATAATACTTTTTAAATGGTATAGTATGTATCTCTGCGCTTGCCTGGTGAATAAATAGGGCTAATGGAATACTGCGGCAAAGCACTGATAGGAACTATCGGATCCCAAGGAATTAAGGTAAGGTAAAGAGGTAGTGCTGCGCTGTATAATAAAGCTGTAGAGACTAAGGTATATTAAATAGGTATGCACACAAGTAAGTGCTGATTATGCAGAATATAGTGGATGATGTGAATTTTTTGCTTAAATCACATAAAATCGCATAAACATGACATAGCTTAAAATTGCATAAAATTGCATGAAATCGCATAAAACATCATATTCAAAGGATAAATCCGTGAAAGGTGTGAATTTTTGTGCATAAATCACATAAAATCGCATAAACGTGACATAGCTTAAAATTGCATAAAATCGCATGAAATCGCATAAAACATCATATTCAAAGGATAAATCCGTGAGAGGTGTGCAGAGGTGTATCAAGTGAGAATGATGTGGGTGAATCACATAACATCATATAAAAATGACATCTCTTAAAATTGCATAGAAACGCATAAAAATCGCATAAAGTTGCATCAAGCGTCACATTAAAATAAGGTGAATCTGTGATGGGCGTGCATAGAGTGCTGCGGTCAAGTACAAGTGGTTAAAAAATATGACACATAAAATAGTCGCAATAAAAATTGCATCGGTGCATAAAACCAACTAGGTGGATAAGGATGTGTAAAAGGTAAGCATAGCCAAAAAAATTGAATACAATCAATAAATAAGTAATGCAAAAGTGCAAGAACAGTCCGTGGGGGTGAGCCCTTTCCTAGTGTGGGCAAAGTGTGGTTTGCTATGGCGCTGGTGACAAATCCTGGTGGGGTATAACGGTATCGGTGCTGGTGGTTATTGTGACCAGTAGCTGCAGGTGGTTCCTGATCTTCCGTGGAATATAGTAATGGATGTACCCTTACCTTACCGCTGTAAGGTAACAGCGTGTATATGTGTTAGCTGGTTCTCAATGGGGCTTCTGTGTCCTATGGCGGGCGGCTCCCTTTAAATCCAGGTGTTTGGGCGTCTCTTTTACTGGGGTGTACGCTCTAGTTCAGGTGTATGTGTCTCGCAAAAATGGATAAGGAGAGGAAGGGTCTCGATAGTGTAGTACGTTTTTAAAAGGTTTTATTCAATACAAGTAAAATACAGTAAACTCACATTTATGTTGCTCAAAATTGCATGGGATAAACGAGCATCGAGCTCGTACCTCGCTTCCGGTATCTAGTGTCCCTTTACGCGTATTCGTCACTGTCACATGACTTCTTCAGAGGACCTCTGAAGAAGTCATGTGACAGTGACGAATACGCGTAAAGGGACACTAGATACCGGAAGCGAGGTACGAGCTCGATGCTCGTTTATCCCATGCAATTTTGAGCAACATAAATGTGAGTTTACTGTATTTTACTTGTATTGAATAAAACCTTTTAAAAACGTACTACACTATCGAGACCCTTCCTCTCCTTATCCATTTTTGCGAGACACATACACCTGAACTAGAGCGTACACCCCAGTAAAAGAGACGCCCAAACACCTGGATTTAAAGGGAGCCGCCCGCCATAGGACACAGAAGCCCCATTGAGAACCAGCTAACACATATACACGCTGTTACCTTACAGCGGTAAGGTAAGGGTACATCCATTACTATATTCCACGGAAGATCAGGAACCACCTGCAGCTACTGGTCACAATAACCACCAGCACCGATACCGTTATACCCCACCAGGATTTGTCACCAGCGCCATAGCAAACCACACTTTGCCCACACTAGGAAAGGGCTCACTCCCACGGACTGTTCTTGTACTTTTGCATTACTTATTTATTGATTGTATTCAATTTTTTTGGCTATGCTTACCTTTTACACATCCTTATCCACCTAGTTGGTTTTATGCACCGATGCAATTTTTATTGCGACTATTTTATGTGTCATATTTTTTAACCACTTGTACTTGACCGCAGCACTCTATGCACGCCCATCACAGATTCACCTTATTTTAATGTGACGCTTGATGCAACTTTATGCGATTTTTATGCGTTTCTATGCAATTTTAAGAGATGTCATTTTTATATGATTTTATGTGATTCACCCACATCATTCTCACTTGATACACCTCTGCACACCTCTCACGGATTTATCCTTTGAATATGATGTTTTATGCGATTTCATGCGATTTTATGCAATTTTAAGCTATGTCACGTTTATGCGATTTTATGTGATTTATGCACAAAAATTCACACCTTTCACGGATTTATCCTTTGAATATGATGTTTTATGCGATTTCATGCAATTTTATGCAATTTTAAGCTATGTCATGTTTATGCGATTTTATGTGATTTAAGCAAAAAATTCACATCATCCACTATATTCTGCATAATCAGCACTTACTTGTGTGCATACCTATTTAATATACCTTAGTCTCTACAGCTTTATTATACAGCGCAGCACTACCTCTTTACCTTACCTTAATACTTTTTAAATACTGTAAAGCTGGAGAGGTACAGATCAGTCATAAAACACACCTGTCATTTCCGATATATGGGAACCGCCATTTCTGGCTTTAGTACTTCTGAGTCACATTTTCAGAATAAGTATGTAGAAAATGAAAGTGGGAGATCACTTAAAAAACTTCTACACTTTTTCTGGGTCATTGAGTTAGAATGTATTAAAGCATCAGCATGCCAACTTTTATTTTCAGAATGAGAGTCTTCGAATCACATCCAACATAGATTTCCTATAGGAGGTTTTCTTTAAAACCCAACTCCAGAAAACTATAAGATTAGACCCTTGCTGTGCCCACTCTGCAAGTGTTAATTGCTCCTTTAGGTCTAGGAGATACACAAAACTTACTTACCCGATCCTCTGCTCCTCCTCGCTGCTAGACCGATCCCCACAGCATTCTATCCCCTTTACTCAACGAGTCTAATGTCCTAATGTCATCAAGATCAAAGCAGGGTCCATAGCTCTGCCCTGGACGTGGGGATGCTGGGGGGCAGTCTGCCACTGGAGTGTGGAGGAGCACCATCTGCTTGGGCAGCAGAGGATCAGGTAAGTAAAGACACTTCTGCTGCCCCATAGACAAAAGGAGCAGTTAACCCTTACAGTGAAGGCACACCCTCACTGCATGGGATACTTTTATAGTTTCTCAGAGTTGGGTTTTAAAGTAGAACTATAGGCAAAACTTTTTTCCATTTTCGATAGTGTAAGGAAGAGTTAAAACCCCTGTAAGGTTTTTTTTTGCCATCTTTGTCCCATTGGGGAGAATTGTTTTCACTTCCTGTCCAATAGCCAAAACAGGAAGTGAGAGGAAATCTCTGCTAATTAAGGGAATCTCTTGGGGACCCCCAGGCTACTAGAACTAGTGTCCCATTGGAAGTTTCCCCCACTATTACTTTTATGGAGACGACCCAGAACTGAGGTATTTTCTTTTACTTACTTCAATGATAATGGTAAACAGGACAAATAGAGGGGGTGAATCTCCCTAACGGGGGCACAGACAGCAATAGAAGCTGACAGGTGTTCTAATCCCTCTTTTCTATCCAAAACTAAAAAAAAAGTTTTGCCTTTAGTTATACTTTAATGCTGAACTCCAGGCCAACTAAATATACAGAGAAACATATAAAATATATGAGGGCTAAAATCACTATAGCTAGAAACTGGAGGTCGGCTGTCATCCCTTTTGACCAACTTAAACACTTAAATGAAAGGCTCTCAGCAATCCTGAATGACAAAATGAAAGTGTTTGAAAAAGTCTGGGGTCCATGGATCAGATACTTGTCTAGTGATCCCGGACTATAACCGACTAGTACGTCTTCTGGTGGCGCAAGCCGGTGCACAGGTTCTTCCTCTTCCCCCTTCTTCCCTCTCTCTTTCATGCTTTTCTCCCCCTTTTTACTAGTGTGCTTACAATATTTTGCATATGTAGTAACACTAGTGGAAAATAGAATGTCCTCTCCCCCTTGGTGGAGGGAACATGTTTCATGTGTGGAGGGTCGAACCCCGAACGCCATCTATTCAAATAAATTTTATGCAAACGATAGGCCATATAGAGTTGACTAGGCTTTATAGCCTCTTGCAAGATATAACTGTTGGATTGATAATGCTGGAGAATACTTAATATTTCCGTAACTAAGTGCCTTGGACACACCAATGTTTGGCGTTCTAGAGGGGGTAATCATTAGTTACAATGGGGCTAAGTGCCATACGGCTTTTGTTCTTTCGTTTGATTGATAATGCAAACCCTTCCTTTTTTCTCGATGTTTTTTTATAAACACAACATATTATTGGAATTGTGAAATTGTTTAAGGTCTTTTATGTCCTTTTCTTTTGTTACTTTTTGTGAAAACCTTTAATTAAAAACGATTGAAAGGAAAATATATGAGGGCTGTTTTTAATGTCAAAAGATTTGTCTTTCTGTGCATCCAGTCCTGAGATTGGCATAGCGTTGCCCCACAGCACAGATCTGTCTAGCAATGGAGGGGACCTGATGCAGTTATACTTACAAGTCTCCCTTCTGTCCTCACCCCTTGACTGGACAGTGAAAGGAGAAGCAGCAGACTAATGATCTGACCTCCCTGTCACTGTGCTTCTTTCACAGCAGCATTGGCTGCTTGTGCTACGTATCTCCCCTGTATAAGCTCTGATGTACAGTTAGCTCTGATGTACAGTTAACTGCTTACATTTTAAATTTCTATATCTACCTAGCTTTAAAAGGGGAATGCCGCGTGACAACAAAATCCATGGGATATTTTCTGACGGATGTTGGCTCAAACTTGTCTTGCATACACACGGTCACACAAAGTTGGTCGGAAACTCCGAGTGTCATGAACGCGGTGATGTACAACACGTATGACGAGCCGAGAAAAATTAAGTTCAATAGCCAGTGCTGCTCTTCTGCTTGATTCGGAGCATGCATGGCACTTTTTTGCGTCGGAATTGTCTACACATGTTTGGAATTTCTGACAACAGATTTTACTGTTGGATGTAGTACCGTCGTACGCAACGAACGTCACCACGTTCAGAATGATCGGATTTTCCGTTAACTTTGTCCGACCGTGTGTATGCAACACCAGTGTCGGACAAAATCCGTCGGAAAAAATCCGACGGATTTTGTGGTCGGAATTTCCAACCGTGTGTACGGGGCATAAGCGGTGCTATTTTATCAGGATGTAAATTGGAGACGTTTGGATGTTTTTCAGGTTTTTCTTTCATGCTTTTGTCTTGGCTGGCAATTTTCCCTGAGGATACAACAGGAAGTGAAAGTATTTAGGATTTCCCTACTCTAATAACTGTTACCAGGTCACAAAGCGAGGTTAAAATTCCCCAGAGGGTACATACCTGACCGAGTTTCTAACCTCTCCAATGCTAAAAGAAAACATTTTGTCTGGTTGCACCTTAAGATGATAAATGAGCTAGGATTCCAAACAGCGTACAGCAGATTTGAGCCTAATTACAGGAAGAAAATTCTGTATATTTTACACATAAGGGGTAATATAACACGTCTACTTCGTAAACAAGCTTCACTTTAATTTCTGCTTACTACTATGCTTTTTATTTATCTAGACGCTGTCATTAAGCAGGTGGTTTTAGCCAACGCATCTCCCAACACAACTGTGCATGAATATTATTTTCTCCTGTCTGACATGTTCAGGCTTTTCCTGTTGTTCTTTAAATAACACAGGCAGATTACCAAGTATTTTAAAACTCCCACAAGGCAAATGAGAAATGTTCTTTTACTGCTTTCATTTTGGTTATCTGCTTATTTAATTAGGTTTTTTTATTCCTTTAAGTGGAAGGGGAAATATTAAACTGTATGGAACCTGCCGAGGATCGATAAAAGCTTTTTACAGAGAAAATAAATAGCATCAGACCTTTACTTTTAGCAATGTTGATCTAAAGGCTCTTATAAGAAAAGTTAAATTTGGGTCAGAAGTATTTTCTTAAAGCAGAACTCCGGTTTTCAGGGTTTAGTTTATCTGGGCTAGCAGATTGTGGGGCAATATCCATCCTTGATCTTCATATTGTTCATGCATCCAGATTTCAAATTCCTCTCTCTGGTATTGCATTTAAGTGACACTCTCAGCCTCCTCTAAATCTCCACTTTCCTTTTTTGCTGCTACATTCGGTCTCCATGATCCTATTGTATGTAGCAACGTAGCCACCCCTCTTGCTCCCTACTGATCCAGGTGCAGTCTATTTTCTCCACTGTAGATGGCGATGGACTGCAGCGGCATTGTGGTTCGAGGGGAAGTCAAGAATTTGGTTCCTCTATGGTTTCCTGGGTGACTGGGGAAGCTACCTAATTGGATGCTGCCCTTTTTTGTGACTCTGGCAGCCATCTCGGGTCAGGCAGAGCCTATTTAACCACTTGCAATATGACGTCGGCAAAGTGGTTGCGATATCTTGACCGGACGTCATATGTCGTCACCAGTATATGAAGCCCCGGGTGCGTGAATCGCGGCGATCGTTGTTGCAGTGTATCAGTCTGACACACTGCAACTCCGATCTAGGTAAAGAGTTTCTGACAGAGACTCTTTACCACGTGATCAGTCATCTCCAATCATGGCTGATCACAATGTAAACAGGAAGAGCCGCTGATCGGCTTTTCCACACTCGCGTCTGTCAGACGCTAGTAGAGGAGAGCTGATCGGCTGCTCTCCTGACAGGGGGGGGGGTCTGTGCTGATTGTTTATTCACTATTAACAGCATTAACTTACATCAGTGCCAGCTATCAGTGCCCCTCCATGCCCATCCGTGCCACCTATTATTGCCCATCCGTGCCACCTATCATTGCCCATCCATGCCACCTATCGGTGCCCATCTGTGCCACCTATCAGTGCCCATCTGTACCGCTTTTCAGTGTCCATCAGTGCCGCCTTTCAGTGCCCATCAGGGCCACCTATGTGTACCCATCAGTGCTGCATATCAGTGCCACCTATCAGTGCCCATCAGTGCCAATCAGTGCCACCTCATTGGTACCACCTCATCGTGCCCATCAGTGTCACCTTATCAGTGCCCGTCAGTGCAGCCCCATCAGTGAAGGAGAAATCTACTTATTTACAAAGTTTTGTAACAGAAACAAATAAAAACGCAGAGGTGATCAAATCCCACCAAAAGAAAGATCTATTTGTGGGAACAAAATGACAAAAATGTAATTTGGGTACAGTGTAGCATGACTGCGCAATTGTCATTTAAAGTGTGACAGCGCTGAAAGCTGAAAATTGGTCTGAACAGGAAGGTGTATAAGTGCCCAGCATTGAAGTGGTTAATGCCCTGGGTCACAGGCTGGGTGCGCATTTTGAGTGTGGGTAGTGTAGGGACAGGTCACCCGTATAACTGGGACAGTGATTAGTGGCAGGGAGAGGTTCTAGATGAGCAGGGAAAGGATAGGGACATGCTATCCTTCCTTGAAACCTCCCCATTTGGGTACAGACTGGCCAGGCCACATACTGCACCTCAAGACAGATGCTGTCAGCATGCTGCACCTCTCCACATGGGCACAGGACTGCAACTAATGTGCACTGCTCATTGCAATGAAACAGAAGTGAGGGGGAAAAGGAAACGTTCAGGATCTCACAAGTACATTACAAAGATGCAGACAAATGCAAGAAGAAACAATTTAATGAAGTTGTGGATATGTATGGATTTATTTTAATTTTTTTTAAACAAGGTGTAGCTTTAGGTTATGTTCCCACCAATGTGGTGTGATTTGAGGGAGTCTTCTAGTGAGATTTCAACAATCGTGTCCAATGCAGCTTGATGTGGGTATAGCTATGATCCCAATGCGTCTTGCATGTCATTTTGATTTATGGCCTGGTCTCTCTCTATCTCTCCTGAGATAGGACTGCATATATGTGAACGGTCTCCATAGTAAACAATGATATTTCCCTAGTCGATCGATTCCAAGCGCTCTGAATTGCATCAGAAATCAAATCAGTGTGAGCCAAGGCTAAAGCTTCCAGCTGTGCTACCAGAAGTCTTTTACAGACATTTCTGGTCTCACTTTTCTTTCATTCACCCACTCACCTGTAGTTCTTTGGGCTACAGGGGCCACATCATTACAATCCAGACATTATTAGTGGGTGCTACCATTGGCGGAGTTATGTGCATTACAGCTGCACAATTCTGGCTAAAATGAGAATTCACTATTTTTTTTTTTTTTTTTAGAAGATAGATCACGATTCTCTCACGATTCTCGTGGCGTAACTTCATCTTTCACATTAAAACAAAAAAAATTAGGCTAACTTTACTGTTTCGTTTTTTTTTTTTATTCATTGAAGTGTATTTTTTTCCCAAAAAATTGCGTTTGAAAGACCGTTGGGCAAATACAGTGTGATATAAAATATTGCAGAAATTGCCATTTTATTCCCTAGGGTCTCTGCTAAAATATATATAATGTTTGGGGGTTCCAAGTCATTTTCTAGCAAAAAATATTGATTTTGACTTAAGAAAGAAGTGTCAGAAAAAGATTTAGACTTTAAGTGGTTAAACTTCCTGCATTTACACGTTGTTGAAAACACGGCAGACTGCCTGGATTTTTTCTTCACACAGAAGTGTATCCCTTTGATCTAAGAAGGAAGAATAAGTTACAATGTTTCATATTAAAAACTTGGCAGACTGCCTGGATGTTTTCTTTTCACAGCTGAGTGAGCAGATAAGTCTCTCCACTTGTTATATGAAAGAATAGGCAAACCCTGCAATAGGGATTGTCAGAGGGGTTGAATCGAGATCACGATTTTTTAACGATTAATTGTGCGGCTCTAATGTGCACGTTAGATGAGTAATTGGTGTGTCAAGGGTATTATTAGCCATGCTTGTAAAATGAGACACAATGCATTATGGGACTTGTGGTCCCAGCTTTGGTGTGCACTTTGATGACTTAAAAGGCGAGTATGGGGTTTCGTTTTTTTGTAGAATCATACTAACCTAGGTGGATGCAGCATCTGTCCCCCACGGGCTCTAACAGTAGAACCGAGCAATCAAACTCTGTCAAACGCTCAGTTCTCACAGCTCCCTGAGCAGAGAGCTGGTGACTGCCAGTCATCGGCTCTCTGCTCTGCCCCCACCCATGCTCACTGGATTGCTGGGCTGTGGAGGGGGTGGGTGCGGCTGGCTCAGGCTCTCAGCGGCTCGCTGAAAGGCTGAGCTGGGTGTCGATCCAGACATGTGGGTGGATCCCGACTTCATTGTCACGATCTTGCCCCAGCCTGGACCAGATCTGTGATGTCAGCCGACAGTGAGCTTCAGCCCGCTGTCTGCTGAAAACGGGTTACAGGAGTGCAGAACAAACTGCACTGCTGTGATCCACAGGAGAACAACAAGCTTTGGCTTTGCTTCTCCTTTAAATTCAGCCTAGTTGCTCCCAGCTATGCAATATTCATATATTTTACTCACCTGTGTATATTTTGATTTATTTATTTGAACACCAATCATTCTTTGTTCAGCTGTACTTAAAGCCAACCTCCATGATTTAAAAAAAGAAAAAAAATATTTATCTGCAGTACAGAACCATAGAGCCCAGTCCTGGCTGTTCTGTCTGACAAGGATGTTTAGATTCCAAAAGAAGCTGAATATATTTCAGGTGTGAATTTAGTCGGTGGTTAAATGAGCTGAAATATATATATATATAGATATCTATCTATCTATCGATATATATATATATATATATATATATATATATATATATATATATATATATATATATATATATATATATATATATATATATATATATATATATATATGTGGAAGGCCAACATGGTGGCCTGAATTTATGGGAGGAGCCCGGAGGGTATTTAACCGGCCCACTCACCTGTGGTCTTCGTCGGTTCCGGTGCGCGATATACTACGTCACTAAGCCGACTACTCGATTTCGCTAGCGTTCGTGAGTGCCAGACGTCTCGTGGATTGCTCTCGTTCGAAGGTTTTGTACACTGTATCTGGCTCGGCTGCCGCAGGTAGGGGTCTCGTTTGACCACCATTTCACTTATGAACGTTATTTACCTTGTCACGAATCTCGCTGTTCACATACGCACAAGTCATTCCATTAGTACCCGTACGTTGCATCCGTACCGCTATCTGCATACAGTAGCCGGTCGCTTACGCATCACCTGATTCGGAATCAGTCGCAGTATCATGCCATACGGTCACATTTCAGCCATTTCAAAAACATTTCAGTCATTTCACCATTTCACGGTCCTGCACCGACACGCCGTTCGAATCTAGCCACATCCGATTCGTCCCGGCATGTCCCAGCAGTGGAACCCCATTTCAATACATGACCCAGGGAGCGGCCGTTAGCCGCAATTTCTCGACTCACCGGTCGAAAAAACACCTCTGTCATGGCATCATTTCACTGTCACGTATTACGTTCCGATTCAAGTCTAGGCGCACCCCGGTGCCTTGATTCGTACCGGCACGCCCCAAGGTGCTCCCAGGCCCCATTTCATTCCGTGCTCCAGAAGTACGGTCGCTGTCAGTCGAAAAGTTTTTAGGCTCACCGCTCGGCGCCTCTGTCACGAGGAAAACATTTCACCTCACGAGTCACGTTTTGATTCGAAACCGGTCGCACCTTTGCGGATCGGTCTTCGCCTCCAACGTACCCCAGGTTTGTCGGCCCCATTTCAGTAACCACCCCTGAGTCTGCTCGTCGTCGGTCGTGAGACCCGACCGACCGTTCAGCACCTCAGGGAATGGTTCCCCTCATTTCTCTCACCGCCAGGCCGCACCTCGCTTCGAACCCAGTCGCGCTGCGCACCGGTTCGGACCGATGCGCCCTGAACATCCGTTGGCCTCATTTCAGTACATGCTCCAGAAGTCTGGTTCGTCTACAGTCGCCATCGCGGCTCGACCGTTTCATACTTCTGTCATGCCGATCAGTTCGCTGTCACACAAAAACGTCCTGATCCGAATCCGATGGCATCTACCATGCATCAGTTCGCCTCAACGTACCCCAGTCGAGTTGGCCTCATTTCATTCCAAAATTCTCGGCAATCAGCAGTCACACTCATAAAACGACACCTTGCGCCCACGACATGGCACAAACGTTTCTCATTTCACTCAAAAAAAAAAAAAAAAAAAAAAAAAAAAAATAAGTAGTGTATATGCACAGTTCTCTTTATTTTTCCTTCCCTAGGTCAGTCCAAGTTCAGTAGGTCCACCCTGCACAGGTTGGACGGTGTTTCTCCAGGTAAAATATAAAAACTTACCGTGTACGCACGTCCACGTACGTACACACACTTGTCCTTTCCAGAGCACAGCAGTTGGGTACGTATGTTTACACAAGGAAAGAAACAGTCTTGGCTTATCTCATCCCCTTGAACAGCTCCGGTCGACCTTCTTACGACCTCAGACGCCTCAAGACATCGCCTCAGGGCACAGCCCATCCGAGGACCATGTCGCAAGCGGGCAGCGAGGATCTCACCGCCCCCTTGTCACGTTCCCCAGTGTCCATGAGTGACAGCATCCAGTCCCTCAGGGGATGGACCATCCCCAGACTGACGGCAGAACTTAGACGCAGGGGCGTGCCGTTCCCCGCCACGGCCAGGAAGGCGGAGCTCTTCAGGCTCTTGTTTCCTCCTCCTGCCATGGCAGGGCCCAGCACTCAGCAAGCCTCCCTCCAGTCTATATCTGCGGCCATAACACAACTCCACACCATGGTGTCGTCCTTGGCGAACACAGTCACGGACGTCCAAGCCAGAGTGACTCTCCTCGAATCTCACCCGGCCCCGGCCGTCCCCGCCGCGATACAGCCACCTACAACAGTCGCCACAGGTACCGCAGGGACATGTCCCCTGGTCTGCCCAGCACACCTGGTTCCAGCCAGCATTAAGAAGGACATACTGGATGGCAAGGACGTCAACCTCGCCTCCCTTCTCATTTCAGTCCACGACCTAGCCGAAAACAAGGCCTATACCTGGGGAGATGTCTCGGTGGTCCTCAAAGCTAAAGACCCCAGACTCAACCGCAAATTGTCCGTCCCAGAATTTGCGTTGTCATTTGGGATGCTTAGAGACATCATATGCTCAGCTTCCCCCGGCAGAAGGGAAGAGCTGGATTTATATCTCCACACCGTGGTAGATTTGGGCTACAAATACGGCGGGTTCTCATTTTATGACTACCACCGCTCCTTTTCCGCAAAAGCAGCCGCCAGGATGGCGCAATTCCAGTCACCCACAGATTGGAGCCTAATGGACACAGAATTATTCTGTCGCCATTTCGCCGGTCTGCGCTCACCATTGTGCGCAGTCTGCCAATCCTCCACGCACACCGCCGCCTGGTGCTCCAGTGCAACACTCCGCCACTCGGTCGAGTTTCCCTCGACCTCGGCTCCAGCACAAAACCCGCCAGCACCGACACAGAAACCCCAGCTCGACAAACTCGGACGCCCCGTCCGGACCATGGGAGGAGCGGCCATCTGCAATAATTACAACTACGGCTCGTGTAACTTCAGCCAATGCAGGTTGCTCCACGTGTGCGTCGTATGCCACAGGGCGCACCCGAAAAATCTATGCGAGCTCAAACCGAAAAATCTGTGACTGAGCCGCATAAACATCCTATGGTTAGGAGTCTATCTGGACTCACACCCCATCCCCTCACTAGCCACGTTCCTCATACAAGGATTCACGGCGGGCTTCCATACCGGCCTTGTCTCCCTGCCCCACACTACTTACGAGTGTAGGAATCTCAGATCAGCGGCCACCGACGAGCAGGCCATAGACCAACTACTCCTAGCCGAGCTGGAGCGAGGTTTCGTCATTGGTCCCTTCACACAACCCCCCTTCAACACCTGGAGAGTCAGCCCTATTGGGCTTGTCAAGGGCAAATTCTCAAATAAAGTTCGCTTGGTGTACGACCTGTCTGCGCCTCATTCTTGCCACGTCCCCAGCCTCAACTCCCTAATTCCCTCCGAGGAGTTCTCCTTAAAATACGCCTCCGTCGACTTGGCGATCCAGGCCATCCTCAAAGCAGGCACAGGGGCCTGGCTATCCAAAGCCGACATATCGGACGCCTTCAAACTTCTGCCGATTCACCCGTCTCTTTGGTGTTGGCACGGTATCAAGTGGAGAGACAGGTACTACTTCGCCACCAAGCTCACGTTCGGCTCCAAAGTAGCCCCTGGCTCTTCGACACGTTCGCTCAATCCCTCACCTGGATTCTCCTACACAAGGCCCAATGCACAGAAGTCATCCACTACCTAGATGACTTCCTACTGATAGAGCAGCCTAACGTTTCACCAGTAGACCTCGACAAATTAAGAGTCGTCTTCCAGAATATCAATGTCCCCATAGCCGAGCACAAGGTCGACGGACCCGCACACTCCATCACCTTCCTCGGAGTTGTCTTGGACACATGCTCCATGCAGGCCAGCCTACCCCTCGACAAGCTGACCCGCATCAGGGCAGTTCTTCAGGACTTCACCCGCACGAGAGGGTGCACAAGACGACAGCTCCAGTCACTACTTGGCATGCTCAATTTTGCCATGCGGATCGTCCCTCAAGGTCGTTCCTTCATTTCACGACTCTTAGTCCACCTGTCACAGGCACAAGACCCCGATCAGATCCTCAAACTGGACGCCGCGGCCATAGCAGACCTAGCGATGTGGGAAGAGTTCCTTTCCTCGTGGAACGGGATATCCATGTTTATCCCGGCCGTCTCACCCTTCTCACCACAGGTGGTGACAGATGCCGCGGCCTCCACGGACTTTGCAGCCATATTTGGCCTCCATTGGTTCGCTGGCCCTTGGCCCCCGCAGATACTTTCAATTATACCTGGCCGGCATACAGCACTTTTTGGCCCTTCAAGATCCTACTAGACCGTCTGTCTTCTCGTCCCACGCCGTCCGAGCCGTCTTACGCGGCGTCCAGAAGCAGCAACCAGCAAACAGAACCAGACGTCGCCCCATCACTGGCGCCATCTTCCGCGAGATGTCCGCCATACTCGCTGGTTCCCCCTTTGGTGTCCTCCTCAGCCAGGTCATACAAGCCGCCATCTACCTGGCCTACTATGGGTTCTTACGTCCCAGCGAATTCACCCGTAACAGCTCGACCAGCCAAACCCTGGGCAGACGCCACCTAGTTCGCCATCAAGACCACTTCGTGCTCCACCTCAACGTCTCCAAGACTCAGCAAGCTGGCCACGGGGTGGACATCCATCTATACAGAACCGGCAATGCCTGGTGCCCAGTAACGGTTCTCAACCGCCTGCTCTCACTCCTGCCAGAACAAAGGGACACCGATCCCCTTCTGCCTTTTCCAGTCAAACCCTTGAGCACCTGTCAGTTCATGACACACGTAAGAATTCTCCTCTCAACCTACGCCTCAACCCCAGCGAGTAATCCGGTCACTCTTTTCGGATCGGGGCCGCCTCAGCCGCCTCACAGCAGGGGGTCCCAGGCCACATCATCCAGAGACTCGGCAGATGGAAGTCAGCCTGCTTCACCCGGTATATACACGACCCACAGGCGGAAATGTCACGGGCCTTCGCCCAGCTCACGCAGTAGTCAATACTAAAAGGCAATAAATATCCTCAAACCCTACCTCAGTTTTTGCCCCCTTATTTCTGGCGTACCGGCCATAGACCAAGGCACACTTCAGGTCTCCCTTTTCATGTTATAGATCTTATTGGTTAAGTTATTTCCCTTCAGATACGTGTCGGCCATAGGGCTTCAACCATAAGTGGAAGGCCAACATGGTGGCCTGAATTTATGGGAGGAGCCCGGGAGGGTATTTAACCGGCCCACTCACCTGTGGTCTTCGTCGGTTCCGGTGCGCGATACCCACCCTCCCATTCCCCCTTTTAAGGGCATTTCTCACAACATCACCCCCATCAAATACTCATTTCTAATCAGGGTATGCCCCCTTATTTCTGGCGTACCGGCCATAGACCAAGGCACACTTCAGGTCTCCCTTTTCATGTTATAGATCTTATTGGTTAAGTTATTTCCCTTCAGATACGTGTCGGCCATAGGGCTTCAACCATATATATATATATATATATATATATATATATATATATATATATATGATATCGTTTTTTTTGCTGTTTTGTTTTTATGTACTACATTTTTACATTTGTGTTGATTTACTATGGTCTTTGATCAATATAAACTTACTATGAACATTTTACAACCTACATTTCCATTTTTATTGTTTCACGGACATCATCTCTTGAAATCACCTTCACCTTCTGCTGCAAATCCCCATCAATATTCCTCATGAGTACACTAGCTCCACATTCCAGGCCAAAAAAATTCAGGAAAGACAAAAATAGGTTTTTGATGGAGTAGAAAGGTTGCAGGTGAAGATGATAAACTGCCTGTGTAGTGAACTCATTTGTCAAAAGAATATAATAGAGAGCTCATAGAGGAGATGAAAGAGACACAGGTCAAATTAGCAGGAACACAGAATAAGTCATGACTGCATGACACATTTAATGAAAGGCTTCAAGCTGGGCAAACAGGAAATATCTTATGAAATATATACGTACTTTTATAGTGACAGTACATGGGATGGATTTGGACTAGGGATGATCCCGATGTTCGAATCGAACGTTAGTTCGACTCTAACATCTGGTGGTCGTCTGTTCGCAAACAAACCGAACATATGGGGCGTTCGAGGCAAATTCAAGCTCCGCGGAGTGCCCCATAATGCACTGCGAGATCGCAGTGCATTGACGGCTGCTGATTGGCCAAAGCATGCGCAGGGCGCCCCCCCCATCCATGCATGGATTCCAATGTGGAAGTGGGTGTTTTTTTTAAGCACCTGATTAGAGCAAGAGGCCTTTAATAGGCTTCAAATTAGGGCGGGCTCAGAGCGCAGAGAATGCGAACCGAGCCCACCCAGGTGTGTTTAATAGCAAATGAATATTCGCTATTGTAACACCGATACTCCTCCCGGGCCAATCAGGAAGCAGATATTGAGACCCATCACCCGATTGGCTAAAAGTACAGGCGATCCTATTGGATACCTAGGAGGAGGGGAGGAGACACACGGCGGAAGCGAGGAGGAAAAGAGGACACATGAGCCGCTGCCCACTGCCTGCCGCCTGCCACCTACATGGGGTAAGTACAGGACCGACCGTCAGACAGCGAGGTGGGGTGCTTGTTTGCGGCCCCCCAGTCGCCACTGTTCTATGGCCAGCTTAAATTTAAATCTGTATATTTGTTCCTGGTCAGTGACCAAAAGAGTAGCAATTCTTGTAATGTCTTGCTTCCTGCCTGTCAAACTTCTATATCTTGCAAAAATTTGCCTGCTGCAGATCCATGCAGATTAGACATGGGCATTCGTTTTTGTCCAAATGCATTTTAGTCCGAATTTAAGGTATTTTCGTTATCGTTTTAACAAACGATAACGAAAGTGCAGATTCCAAAAACAAAAGATCCGACATAAACAAATGCTTTATTTTCGTTTTCGTTGTGACAAGAGTTTGATATGACGCTGACAATAACAATCTGTGTCTATCGAACCTGTGGTCGAATGTGCCTAACCTTAACTCTATTAGTCCAAGATTATTCTACATAGAGAGAAAAGATTTGACATAAAGAGAAAAGATTCGACATAGAGAGGAAAGATTCGACATAGAGAGGAAAGATCGCTGCTGGAATTGGGTGAGGGAAGTAAAATAAAAATAATGAAGATGATATATGTTATTTGTTGATTGTAACCAAAGAGGAGGAGCAGTAAAATAGCTAGAACCAAGTACACACGTACAGCCAACTTACTTTCACTTACGATTGCTAGCAGAGAGAGACACACACACTGAATCATTTCAGAAGACAGTCAATCTTTGCTGGTCCGTTTGTCAGAGAACCTGAATTATTTAGCAATTAAGCATAAGGACAGCAGCAGAACAATAGTGAAGCAAGCTACTATACCATACTATAAGCTACTATACCATAATAATCTGCTATTGTGTTAGTGTTCTGAACTTGATAGTGATACTAGTGCTGCTAGTATTGTGATAGCCTCAGCGGCTGCCCGTGTTGTGGGGGGGGGGGATTTATTATTATAGATTCTATATTATAGATTGAGATTCTATATAGATTCTATATACACTATCTTCTCGTTACCTGTCTGGTCAGTGATCACTATCACCAGTCCATTTTCTGTTTGAACTATATACATTTAACATGAACGACAAAGATTCGACAAAGCAACGAAAAACATACAAACGTCGAATCTTTGGCTTATGGTGTCTGATGAACGTTCTAATGCCCCGTACACACGGTCGGAAATTCCGACCACAAAATCCGTTGGATTTTCTCTGACGGATTTTGTCCGACACTGGTGTTGCATACACACGGTCGGACAAAGTTGTCGGAAAATCCGATCATCCTGAACGTGGTGACGTTCATTGCGTAAGACGGGACTACGTAGAGGCTAGTAGCCAATAGCTTTGGTCTTGTAATGTGATCTGAGCATGCGTGGCACTTTGTCCGTCGGAAATCGCTACACACGATTGGAAAAAGTCCGATAGGACTTTGTTGTCGGAAAATTTGAGAGCAGGAATTTCCGACGGAAAAAGTCTGATGGAGCCCACACACGGTCGGAATTTCCGACAACATGGTCCGATAGGACATTTTCCGTCGGAAAATCCGACCATGTGTAAGTGGCATAAGAAAATTTAATGGAGCAGCTAAACTATACAGAGTCATACAGTTTAGCTGCTCCGTCGAATCTTATTTGAACATTCGACAGACACCATAAGCCTTCAATGACAGATTCGACCTTAATTCATTTGGATTTTTGGACGAATGCAATTTTTTTTTTTTTTAAATATCTTTTATTTATCAAAGTTTTCTTTTACAACAATTTAAAAAAAATTTACATTACTTACACACAAATATCTTAATAGTTACATTTACTTTGTACATTAACATATTTAGTTACCATGGTTCGGTATAAATGTAGCCATGTGTTTATTGTGTTAAATTTACAGATACTTCCATTTCATTTTGTTCTACCCACATATTACATTCATTCATCAAGGTCCATCTCAGTTTACGTCCACACCTCAACATCAACCAAAAAAAAAAAAAAGAGAAAGAAAATTTCCTCCCTCTTTCGAATGCAATTTTTAACGAAAAACAAAATAAATAAAAACAAATAAAAAATTTTTTCGGACGAAAACGAAATTCCGAAACAAAATATTTAAGTGTGCACATGTCTAATGCAGATGCATCAGTTGACTGCCTGGTTTACTTCTCTGACACAGTTTGGTATGTTCAATATCCAATAGGAAGTGTTATGTTACTGCCAGAAACAGAAACATCGTTGCTTTAGAAATATATGAAAGACATAGTTAGGTTAGGCTAGACTCACGCCTCTATATGTTGGGTGGCTTTAGGCATGTGTGACCTATCCCTATGATGACACGTTTTGCTGTAATTCACACCAAAGAATCAGCTGGCAAAGTTTTACATCACTACACCTGTACCACACCAAGACGCTTAGGTGTTAATGTACCCTTTCAGCTTTTGTAGCACATCTATATATAAAGTAGCTGGTGTGAACCTCTAAAGGGTTGTCTGGGATGTTGTATTGCAGTACTTTGGGTGCTTTATGAGCTTGTTATAAATTGCATTTTTGGTACTGCACTGATCAGGTATCGGAAGTAATTCTCAGATTTGTTACTTGAACATTTTTTGGGTGACTTTATGCAACGTAGGGCTTAAAGTGGTTCTAAGGGCTGAAGGTAGGGCCCCCCCCAACCACCCAATCCTTACCTGAGCTCCCTCCGATCCAGCAATGTTCACTGTTCGCCTGTCCCGGGACTCACACCTCTTATTGGCTGAGAGAGAGGGCCCAGTGAGCCAATGAGGAGAGAGCGGGGGTGGCCCCCTGAGCCACGGCTCTATGTGTCTTATGGGAACGCATAGAGCAGCAGCTCGGGAGTGAGCATGCAGGGGTGCCCCCAAGGCAAGTAGCTTGCTCTGGGGGCACTGCTCGAGGAAGAGGAGCCAAGAGCACCGGCTTGGAGGTGCTCTGTGCAAAACCACTGCACAGAGCAGGTGGATATAACACGTTTGCTATTTAAAAAAACGAAAAAAGAAAAAAAAAAGTCTTAATACCACTATTACATTACTATTACTATTACAAGTATGAAAAAGTTACTAAGATGAAAATATCTTGCTGCCCGTAGAAATCCGGCTTCACGTGTAAAAATGATGGTTGGAAGCTTTATTATTAATACTATTATTGCTAGACATGTGCACAACAAAAAAAAAAAAAAGTTTATTTTCGTTTGTTTTTTTTCGTTTCCGAAAAAAATTTGTTTATTTTTCGTTTCGTTTTTTTTGTTTCCGTTGATTCGTAACGATTCGTACATTCGTAAGTCGTCGGTGTTCGTATTCGTAACGATTCGTACATTCGTAAGTCGCCGGTGTTCGTATTCGTAATGATTCGTACATTCGTAAGAGTTATTTTTTCGTTGATTCGTTTTTTCGTTAGTTTAATTTTCGTTTATTCGAAATTAGGACGCATTCGGATTTATTCGTACATTCGTAACATTCGTAGATTCGTAATCGGAGCATAATTCATAATTTTATGTAATGTGTATGCTATTATTACATTGTAATAATTTACGAATCGAAAAAAAAAAGTTACGAATCGAAAAAAAAAAGTTACGATTCGAAAATAAAAAAGTTACGAATCGAAAAAAAAAAAAGTTACGAATGTACGAATTTTTTCGTTCAATCTATTCGAAGCACGTTAAGCAGCACCATTGTAAGGGACACGGAAAATTGCCAATTCAACAAAAAAAAAAGTTACGAATCGAAAAAAAAAGTTACGAATCGAAAAAAAAAGTTACGAATGTACGAATTTTTTCGTTCAATCTATTCGAAGCACGTTAAGCAGCACCACTGTAAGGAACACGGAAAATTACCAATTCAACAAAAAAAAAGTTACGAATGTACGAATTTTTTCGTTCATTTTCGTTGTTCCTGTTTCCGTTCGTTTTTTTCGGATTTTCGTTGTTTTTCGGATTCATTCGATTCGAACAATTCGTTAATCGGATTCGTACAATTCGAACGATTCGTTATTTGGATTCGAACGATTCGAACGATTCGTTCATTCGTACGAAAACGAACGAACGAAAAAAACTAAAAAAAACGAAAAACTAAAAAAACAAAAAACAAATTGCACATGCTAATTATTACGTTGATACACAAGGGCTCACTGTATACTCTGTATAATTATACATGATTTTTAAACTTTGAATGCACTATTCATGTATTGTATTTTCATAATAAACATTCTTATTTTTCTATACTTTGCTATTTGTATCGTATGCCTAAAAAGTCAGACCTAGGGATACTTAGTAAGTATCCCTTTTTTTTTTTTTTTGTTTTGTTCCCCTTAACATATGGATGAGGCAATGTGAGTGCTTTCTTTCTTATTTGATATTATTATGATTATCATTACAGGTATTTATATAGCATGCATCGGGCCAAAGTATGCAATACAAATTATTTAAAAGAAAACCATGAGACCAAGACATTGCATGACTTGTTGATCATGTGGGTAGAATTAATCAAAAATGTTGTATGTTCTAATTCAAAGATTACCAAAATCAGTAGTTTTTCAGAAGTTTCCTATGTTATGTCTGTCGTGTCCAGTGAATAATCTGTATTTAGGGGTGTATCTTGCATGGGTCAAGATGTGTGTCTAGAGACATCCCCTTGGGGTCATTTGCCTTGGGGTCATTTGAGGGCCTACTCAGCCAAGAAGGTTATCATGTGAAAATCGGCCTATTCTTGCAGTGGTGTAAGAGCTTGGGGTATGGCGTATGTGGGGTGTATAGTCATTGGCGTCCTGCTAAAGTCGTTTATAACAGACTTAAAATACGTTTTTATTATAACAAAGAGCACACTTTTTTCCATAACACATATTCACCCATGGCTTTCCCCTTATGTAACCTTATCTTCCCAAAGTCAGGAAATGTCAGTCATGGTGTTTGTGGTTTCCTAGCTCACTGACACAGCATCCAGACCACTGACATACTGTTTTCTTTAGATCGAGAATGGTATCAGAAAACCAATAGTGTAATTACAGTGCATTGTATTGCAGCTAATGGGCCTATTTTATTTGTTGAATGTACCATAACAACCAAGCACATTTCCTTCTTTGTTTCACAATTAGGCCACACGCATTGATGACTCTTTACACATTTTAGAGGCAAGCAGCCAGCTATTCTCAGGAAATTGATTAGTGATAGTGTAAAGGCCCGTACACACGATCGGACTTTCTGATGGGAAATGTTGGATGTCAGGCTGTTGTCGGTAAATCCGACCGTGTGTATGCTCCGTCAGACAATTGCTGTCGGACTTTCCGCCAACAAATGTTGGCTAGCATGTTTTCAAATTTTCCACCAACAAATGTGTGTTGTCGGATTTTTTTTTTTTCATGTGTACACAAGTCAGTCAGACTTGTCCAAAGTACAAGCACGCATGCTCGGAAGCAGAAGCGGTCGGTCTTGTAAACTAGCGTTTGTAATGGAGAATTAACATTCGTGACGAGGCAAATTATGAAATCTCGAAATGCAGCGCACATTCTCTTCTTCTTTAATGGGATAATAATGAAGCTGCTTTGCTGGTGATACTGATGGAGTTATTGCAAACAAATTTTCAAAGGCTTTTTTTTCTAGTGATATCAAGAATAATATTATTATTTTTTTTTTTTTTTTATTTGTGCAAGTTACCACAACACCATTATCCCGTAGTTTATAGGATCAAAGATACAACTGTTGGTATCCCTTGTCAATTTTACATTGTATTTTTTAAAATGTAACTGCCTACTCCCAAACTATCATTTGAAGTAAAACACATAGCCAAGTATTATTCTCCACAATTTTTTTATTAAAAAAAATAAATAAATAAATAAATTAGACATGCTATCTGCCAATTTAACTTAACCAAAAAGTGCATTCTATGCATTCAAAAATATAGAAAATATATCAAATCAAATCAGTATTCAACCCAAAAAATTATGTCAAAGCAATAACTCCAAGGCCAATGATAAATAACACGTTATCTCCTCCAATTCCGAACGGCCACTCAGAAACAAACTGAAAAGCACGAAATGAAAAGCGCAAACTGAAAATCGCTAAATTGAAAACGCGAAAAAGAAAAGCGCGAATCAACACTCACCAAACTTTGAATAAATCAAAATTAGCAGAAGGAGCCCAAAGGGTGGCGCTAAAGAGCTGAAAAACCACGTAGTACGTCTAGTACGTCACTACATTCGTAATTGTTGGGCAACATTTGGCCAACATTTAACACACCTATCAGTATGCACATTTAGGGCAATATGCACCCAGGTACGAATGCCTGAAACACAGACTTCTGGGGTTCTAAGCATTTGTCCCTGGACACAAACTGCCATAAACGTATATACTGCTAAGTGCATCATCCGACCCTGTCCAGCTGCACCAGCTTTTAGCCTCTCATAGAGTTTGACAGGTTGCCTGGAGCAGGACTGGATGCCCCATCAGTGCCCTCCACCTGCAGCTAAATGCGAGATCCCCATGCATTGGGGCTAAATGCCCAGTGCAGCCTTAAACTGGCCATACAAAGAATGAATTACGTGATGAACTAGCTGAAGTTTGTTCTGTGGGCCCCCATTAATGCAGTTCCACTGGATGTCCTTTGATTAAAATATCATTTTTTTGCAAACAACTCTTGCATCCAGTCAGATGCAGACACTGCTAAGATATGTGGCCAATGGCGTCGGCATTCAGAACTCAATAGCTGCAGCAAGAGATTTATACATCTGCACTATTTCATGTGGATGGAGGAATCTGTTAGATGTTTTTCATTCAGCCCAACAATTTCATTCAGGCTAAACAAAAAAAAATCTTTGATTGTATAGCCAGCTTTAGATGTATGTTGATAGGCCTTAAAGCTGCCACATCCCAATTAAAATGTACCCAAGAAAACTACATGGGGTATAAACCCCTTTTTATGGCGGAATTTTAAAGGCAGTACTACAGATATGATTAAAAAATGTAGTTTTTATTACAAAATTACTTTAGTTAAAAGACAAACATCTTTAAAAAGAATACATGAACCATGCATTGACCTTTCCCCAGATATCTGGGTTTAGTATTCAAGACAGATCGTACACAATTCTGTTCCTTGTTGAATTCAGCAATACATCTATTAAATGGCTCCTCCACACACTCAACGCGTTTCTTGGATAAAAATCGACTTCATCAGGAGAAAATTGGTGGAGCATTTATATATCAACTGAGCACATGAACGTAAAGAGGGGTAAGAAAACCAACCACCCTTTTAGGGTAAACACAGGAGGCCAGGGCCCTTAGGAGAGGCAGGAAGCCAGAGAGAACCACAAATTCTGCACTCAAAAGGGTATAAGCATTCCTGAATGAATGAATGAATAATTTGTATAGCGCTACAATGCGAACTGAAGACGCTGGATTCGTCCTGTGTTGTCAAGCTTCTTAGAAGAGGTGGGTCTTGAGTTTTTTCCTGAAGGCCTGATGGTTTTCTTCCATGCGGATGTAAGTCGGTAGAGCGTTCCATAGCCGTGGTCCTTGGACTGCGAATCTCCGTTCTCCCTTTGATTTGTAATGGGTTTTGGGAATGAGGAGGAGGTTTTGGTTAGATGATCGAAGGCTGTGATTGGGCGTATAGTGTTTTATTTTCTCTAGTAGGTATTGAGGAGCGTTTGTGGGAGCATTTGTGGGTGAGGCAGAGGGTCTTGAATATGATCCGATTCTTTATGGTTAGCCAATGTAGGCTCCTCAGGGAAGGGAGATGGATTCCCAGTTTTTTTTTCCTGTTATCAGTCTTGCCGCCATGTTTCCTTACATCATATCTATCTAGTTCATAACGTAGCTTATGTTTATGTTGATTTAATTTGAACATCAGCTGTTAAAGATCCTTTTAGAAAGTCATAGTTGCTACAGTCTTCTTTTTAAATAAGCAGTGATGTGTTTCCCAAGCGCCCTGCTATAGCCAGCTTTAGTATAGTTCCTGTATCTACTGACCATTTTCATATGCAATTTTCAATGAAGGTAACAAGTGCCTATGAATGTTTTCATTGTTTGTTCGGTTTGGATTACCCATGTTTGTGACAGGTTTAATTTAACAGGCCGGTTAACACACCTGTACCTGTTTTTTTCCATAAATAAATATTTTGCATTTTAAGTAACCCCTCAAGTGAATTCCTAACTCAGAAGTTTTGCTCTCACCAGTGATTCTAATCTCTTACCTGCATAGGTAATTCCCTCTCTTTACAGAAGCTAATTTTCCCATTTTGCTTGCTATAAATGGAAACATAACCTTGTTTCCTAGTCCTGCACAATGTGTGTTTCTTTTGTATGACTTAGAGAAACATCTGTGAGAAAAAAGCATCGGGTGGGCTTCTATCACCAAAGGGACTCTGTGGGAGATAAAGCAGTGAATCTGATTTTCAGCGAACATTCACTTCAGGTACATCTTCTAGGTGCAGGTGTTTTAAATGACAGTGACGCTGAGCTGTGCCTGTGCAGCTCAGTGTACACTGTTGGCATGTCTTGGGATTAACTCCCATGCACATGCGTGCAAGTTCTGTCATTCCGGACTCGAGAAAACACTGAATTTGGAAGAAGATTGGGCAAAGATACACTATATTACCAAAAGTACATGAACTTTAATGGCATCACCCTTTTCAAATATAACAGCTTCAACTCTTCTGGGAAGGCTGTCCACAAGGTCTAGGAGTGTGTCTATGGGAATGTTTGACCATTCTTCCAGAAGCGCATTTGTGAGGTCAGGCTCTGATTTGGACCAGAAGGCCTGGCTAGCAGTCTCCACTCTAATTCATCCCCAAACTCGCTCATCCCTGTCTTTATGGACCATGCTTTGTTCAGTGGTCCAAATCATTTGGTGTAGGGGGGATTATGGTGCAGGTTTGTTTTTCAGGGGCTGGGGTTGGCTCCTTAGTTCCACTGAAGGGAACTCTTAAGGCATCAGCATACCAAGACATTTTGAACAATTTTAGGGTCCCAACTTTGTGATAACAGAACTCTTAAGGCATCAGCATCCAACTCAATAATAATTCATCCAAAAGGTGTAGAAATAATGGTAACAATACATTTCCCCCGAGGAAGCCGTTCTTATGGCGAAACATGTCGGGATGAACTGACCCAAGAGAACATACAGGCCATTGACATACTGGCCTCCCATTGTTATTTTGTGTGCTTCAATACTATTAATACTTCATGATGCGATTAGAGACCAATTTTTAATCTTGTACATTGTTACTACTGTTCTATATCTTTTTTATCCCCTCTTTTTTCTATTTTGTATTGAATAATAAACTTTTCTAAAAATTATAGTATGTCTCATATCAGACATTTTTTGTGATCTATAATCGGCACCGTGATAATCCCTTTTGTCCTATTCACCTTTTCATCCAAAAGGTGTTGAGACCAGGACTCTGTGCAGGCCAGTCAAGTTCATACACCCCAAACTCGCTCATCCATGTCTTTATGGACCCTGCTTCGTGCACAGGTGCGTAGACATGTTGGAACAGGAAGGGGCCATCCCCAAACTGTTATCACAAAGTTGGGAGCATGAAATTGTTCAAAATGTCTTGGTATGCTGATGCCTTAAGAGTTCCCTTCAGTGGAACTAAGGGGCCAACCCCAGCCCCTGAAAAACAAACCCGCACCATAATCCCCCCTCCACCAAATGATTTGGACCACTGAACAAAGCATGGTCCATAAAGACATGGATGAGCAAGTTTGGGGTGGAGGAACTTGACTGGCCTGCACAGAGTCCTGACCTCAACCCCATAGAATACCTTTCGGATGAATTAGAGTTGAGACTGCTAGCCAGGTCTTCTCGTCCACATCACTGCCTGACCTCACAAATGCGCTTCTGGAAGAATGGTCAAACATTCCCATAGACACACTCCTGCACTGATGGGCACTGGTGAGGCTGCATTGATGGGCACTGACAAGACTGCGCTGATGGGCACGGGTAGGGCTGAGCTGATGGGCACTGATCAGGCTGCACTGATGGGTACAGGTAAGGTTGAGCTGATGAGCACTGATCAGGCTGCATTGATGGGCAGAGGTCTCATGTACTGCAGCTCTTGTGGTCATGTCCCTGTTCGGCCCCTTTCACATAGGGCTGATCTGTCCGAGCGGAATCCACCTGTTCAGCAGGGGATCTCTCCGCTGATTGCCACATGGAGTCCCCAAACAGAATGGCCCCATAGCCTTGTATGGGACAGGGAACTATAAAGCCCAGCATGCTCTCTGACCAAATGGGAATGGCACAGTAGAGGCTGCCTGGGAGAAAGGTCAGTCCACCATGAGGCAGGAGAGGTACAGACGGGAAAAAAGGGGCTGCTGTTAACCACTGGGGCGACCATCCTGCCATGGTTCCAGAGTCAGTCTGGGATGGGCATCCCATCAGAGAGAGACCTCCCGTGCATCTCCAGGCATTTGAGTTCCGGTCGCAAGGTGGCCAGACGGGGCCACCTGAAGATATATATATATATATATATATTTGCATAACAGTATGCGACTGGGCAAGGACGTTGGCAGCAACAATAGCGTGACAAATGAGATCACTAACATCGCATCCTTGGAGAGGGCTGCTTTGGGAGCTAAGTGTATCACAGCATACATCCACATTATGGCAAAACCCACCTACCACAATGCAGACTTTAGTTCCACTTTAACCATTGCATTCTAGAGAAATTACACAGAACATATTCTATAGCATCTATTACTTGGCATATGAATATTTAATTTACTGTTTCACTACTACTGAAAAACTTAGCACATACAGTATTTCATTTACTGTTTATTTTCTGGTCCAACTCCAGCTCTAACATGTTTTTGTATGCTTGGGTAAAGGGTTTATCTGTGCTATTTTCCTTTATTTGCCATTGCTATGACACTTGGGTAACAGGAGGTTCTAATGCTTTGCTAAAACAACGTCTTTGTGGCTGTTGCTGCCCCACTGGATGAATTTCTTACCACTTCCTGTTAGTCTAACATCATGTCACTGGGACAGGAACTGAGGGAAATTTCCCCCTACAAGGACACAGACAGCAGTAAAATTCAAAAATAGCACATAGTTATCCTCCACTCAAGGCGCACACTCCCGCTATCTCCTAGAACTGCAGGCTGAGATATGCCTAAGCCTGATGTGGTCAAATGCATTAGTGTGGGAGGTCTCTAAACAGTAACTACATATGTGGCCATTGATGACCTTTGGTATGTAAACGGTCAGGCTTCCAGCCTTGCTCCAAGAATGACGGATTTTGTCCCCCCCCCCAATCTCCTCCATACATTTAAGGGGCCCACGGCTCCTCTGGATATGGACCTATAGACCATCACTTTCTATAAGAACAGCTTGTACCTTCCAATACCCACATGGATGGCTAAGTACTACCGGTATATCTGTTTGAGTGTTATATGACTTAGAAACTTTTCCTGATCAAAACTGATGGCTCCCACACTGGGCAGTTATGAGTTACATACTACACAGACCTTTCCTACGTCGATTTAGTTGCCAGCAAAGGGAGGGTAAAGGGTGCCACGCTACAAGCTATATGAAATCTATAAATGATGATATGGGCACCTCTCCCAGGGAGTTTACCAGTTATGCTTGATTAATGTGCCACAATTCACAGAGGCTCCACGCTGCTTATATGGAGGTTGGTCTCACAACACATTTCATCAAAGGACACCCTCACGGACTTCAAATGCCATTCAGCCACATGAAGTGGCCCATCAACACCGTTTATATGTGGTCTCACTCTATATTCCATTAGAGGATCCCTTAATGAACTTTGAATGGCATCCAGCCACATGTAGGTCCTGGAACACATCCTACCAAAGGATCTTTCCAGGAATTCTGAATAATCTTCAGTTACGTATAATTATCTAATCTTGAACATCAATATGAAGGAGAGGCTTTCATTTTGTTACTTGGTTCACAGAGACTGGGCCCCTACTGGGGTATACATACCTAGGAACATTTTGAATTGCACATTTTTGTTCCACTTTTTTTTGGGGTGGGGGTGCTCACACAATATAACTGCAGCTGCCATGGTTGGGTTTTTAACCACTTATACGTCCTAACTTTGAAGTGGAATATTGTTGTTATGGCAGAAGCTAGTTGCCATAACCCCAGTATCCTTTTCTTCGGCCGGCGGTCAGGTTCCCGATAATAGTGGTCTCTGTGGCAGATTACCTGCGAGATCACTTTTATCGGCGGTGGGAGAGGGGCCCCCCTCCAGCTGCGCTCCGCCGCCCTCCGCCGCTTACCAGAGCCATTGGCAGATCTGATCTTCACCCTTGCTGGGTATGGAGACGAGTGAGGGGAAGATGGCCCCCACCCATCTCCATACCATTGCAGGGCGGAAGCGATGTCAAAAGGGACAAAAAAAAATTATTTTAAATTTTTTTATTGCATTTTAGTGTAAATATGAGATCTGAGGTCTTTTTGACCCCAGATCTCATATTTAAGCGTCCTGTCATGCTTTTTTTCTATTACAAGGGATGTTTACATTCCTTCTAATAGGAATAAAAGTGACACCATTTTTTTTTTAAAATGTAAAAATAAAAAATAAAAGGTAAAAGGTAAAATAAATAAGAAATGTAATAATATAAACGTGCCCACAATCTGTTAAAAAAAAAATAATATAAACGTGCCCCGTCCCACCGAGCTCGCGTGCAGAACGCATATGTGAGGAGCGCCCGAATATGAAAATGGTGTTCAAACCACACATGTGAGGTATCGCCATGATCGGTAGAGCGAGAGCAATAATTCTAGCCCTAGATCTCCTCTGTAACTCAAAACATGCAACCTGTAAAAAATTTTAAACATCACCATTGGAGATTTTTAAGGGTAAAATTTTGTCGTCCATCCCATGAGTGGGCGCAATTTTGAAGAGTGACATGTTGGGTATCAATTTACTCGTCGTAACATTATCTTTCACAATATAAAAAAAAATTGGGCTAACTTTACTGTTGTCTTATTTTTTTAAATTCAAAAAAAGTTTTCCAAAAAAAAGTACACTTGTAAGAACGCTGCGCAAATACGGTGTGACAGAAAGTATTGCAACGACCGCCATTTTATTCTCTAGGATATTAAAAAAAATGTATAATGTTTGGGGGTTCTACGTAATTTTCCAGCAAAAAAAATGTTTTTAACTTGTAAACAACAAATCTCAGAAAGAGGCCCAGTCCTTAAAGTGGAGGGCCACCCTAAAAAAAAAAAAAATACATAAAAAGAATCCTTTAAATACATTAAAAAACATTTGAAAAATTTTTTTTTTTTAACTAACCAGAAATGCCTGTTGCCAGGCAGATCGTCCTAATCTGCCTCTTCCTATTCCGCGGTGATCTTCGGTCTTCTCTTCCTCGCGTTGTCTTCTGGGGAATGGGGCACGCTGTGTTCTGGGAACTGTGTGTGTCCCAGAACACAGCACGCCCCATTCACAAAGCGCTGCGTGACTCGCACATGCGCAGGAGGAAACGGGCAGTGTTTCCCTTAGTGAGGATGGCGACGCTGGCACACGATACAAGGGACGTATCGGCCTCGGAGGGGGAGGGGGACAGGTAAGTGTCCGTATTAGAAGTCAGTAGCTACAGTGTTTGTAGCTGCTGACTTTTAAAAAAAAAATTATGGCTGGAACACCCCTTTAAGTAGTTAACAATAGGCCAATTGTGATTTTATTGGTTAGATAATGGGTTTTTGTATGTTCAAGGTTATGTGTTCAATAAAATTTATTTTCCCTAATTGTTACATGTGTTAGGCTATCTTGCTGGGTCTCTTGCATATACAGTATATATTCATTTAGGGATACATTACACTTTTGCATATTGAGGTAGAGCTCAGTCTGGTTTTTATGATTATTTTTTTTCTTCCTTTACGCAAACAGTTTGCGTCTCTCTTGCGTTTCATCCATGGTAAAATTCTAAAATAGTTTAGAACCGTCTCCCACAAATTAAATATGACCCGGGCTTGAGCTTTAACTCTTAAATAAAGCCCCATCTTTGCTTACGTTATTCAGAATGTCATTAAATTGTCTTTCTGTTACAGCCTTCAACTAATCATGATTGAGAATGGGATTTCCCAGAATCCTTGTCCCCCTGTGCCAAGGGGCTTATGCATGAGAAGTGTACAAACAAGAACGTTTCTTGCTGCCTATAGCAACCAGTCAGCCAACTGTCATTTCTGCAGTTCGGAGTTGAAAATGAATCAGTGACTTTGAAAAATGCCCAAGTAAAAGCTTAAAGCTAATTATAGTTGTCATCAATTTAAAGGAATTTGCAAGGACACTTTGCTGCCAAGTTGATGCAACTAAATTTCTAAATACAGTGCAATAGCGGCTTTGAAGAGCTTTCAACTATTTACTTTGCTTTTTTTTTGATAAATATTAACTTTATATAAGTATAAGAAAAAAACATATTTCTCTAATACATACATATTTGCCCATAAAAACACAGACAGTACAGAAAAATACCCAATGAACCTGAAATACAGTGAGCATCTTTCTTCCTTTTTGTGCTGCATGGAAATCCTAAACAGTGGACCAATGTAACTATACATATACCATACATGTTGGATTTCTCTAGATGCTGGAAATCACTGTAGTTGACACCGCTACTCCAGTGATTTCTACTAGCATCCGAATTCTGTACCGAGTGTCAGCCCTGCTGCATTGTGAGTAAAGGAGGTCCCTTGCTGGGCATGGGCACCTTTCAGAGAAATGTGCTTTCTGATTGGATGAGGTGGAGAACATTTTGTCACTGCGCTTCTTCACCGGGTCCAATCAGTTTCACTTTCACTTTCCATTCATTGAGAAAATGCAAAGTGATCTCTGAATCTCTTTGTAAAAAAATGCCATACCTGGAATTCTTTAAGCGGAACTAAACGATCAAATCGATTTAACGGCCCCAAAAAACAGTTACATTCTGGGCATGCAGGGAATGTTAACTGTCAGACTTGCTTTTGCTCTAGTCTAGACAAAACTATCAAACCATCAAATGTCTGGTGTCATAACTGATAACACGTGCAGCACCATGACAGTTGCAAATTAAATAGAGGCTAAAATGACAGCATTCCTTGGCTGTAAAGGATAGGAAGGCTTAGTTCCACTTTAAAGTGTAACTAAACCCAGAACCTGGGTTATAGTACAACCATAGTACACAGAACATGGAAATGCCATTATTTTAGTAAATATAAACTGCTAAATACCTTTTCTCATCAGCAGTATATAGCAGTCTTGTGACTTGTATCCGTCTCTGCTTAAAGCTTGTAGGAGGAGTTTTCATTCTACTCTGATCCTCTGTCTGGACAGTGCTGATTGGCCCTGTGCTGATCACATGCACATAAAACTCTCTAGCAATATTTTCCGGGGGTCCCCTTGTTAAAGGGGGCTTCCAGATTCCAATAAGCCCCCCGCCCGCAGACCCCCACAACCACCGGCAAGGGTTGTGGGGATGAGGCCCTTGTCCCCATCAACATGGGGACCAGGTGCTTTGGGGGGCTACCCCAAAGCACCCCCCCAATGTTGAGGGCATGTGGCCTGGTACGGTTCAGGAGGAGGGGGCGCTCTCTCGTCCCCCCCCCTCTTTTCCTGCGGCCTGCCAGGTTGTGTGCTCGGATAAAGGGTCTGGTATGGATTTTTGGAGGGAACTCCATGGCATTTTTTTTTTAATTTGGCGTGGACTTCCCCTTAAATTCCATACCAGATCTGAAGGGCCTGGTAATTGAATTTGGGGGGACCCCCACGCATTTTTTTTATCAATGACTTTTAAATGACCTTTTTTCCTGCAGAAATGACACTTTGTGCAGGGACAGTTCTAAGCACGGGAAACATGCACCCCTTTACAGGCATACTATACACACCCCCTAGGTACAAAATTTAAAGGAATATTACACTTTTATTGTTTCACTTTAAGCATTATTAAAATCACCGCTCCTGAAAAAACATCAGTTTTTCAGTTTTTTTTGCATTGATACATGTCCCCTGGGGCAGGACCGGGTCCCCAAACCCTTTTTAGGACAATAACTTGCATATTAGCCTTTAAAATTAGCACTTTTGAGTTTGAGTCCCATAGACTTTAATGGGGTTCTAAAGTTCGCACAAATTTTCGGTCCGTTCGCAGGTTCTGGTGCGAACCGAACCGAGGGGTGGATGTCTGAGTAATTGTCTTCTTCCCAACCTCCCACTTGCTCTAGCTCCTTATATATGTGTGTTCTGTCAATCATAATAAATGTGCTATCATTCACCAAAAATGTACTAAGTTTTTTCTTGGACACAAAGTATAGCCATCCCAAACGAGACATTGACATAGAGGGATGGTGGGAGGATGACTTAACTTCAAGGGAATGTCGAGGTCTTTGTAACAATGTAATATCAGGACCAGAGGGGTGCTGAGTAACAAAAATATTGTCAGGAGTAGTTTTTAGTTGTTTACTTTAAAAATTTTTGAATGGTTGACTGATTTATTTTACCTGCTTGCCGACCAGTCGCTGCAGTTTTACTGCGGCAGAATGGCACGGCTGGGCGAAACGACGTTCCCTTACGTCGCTTCACCTTTTGGCCACTAGGGGCGAGAACACGCAGTGTGTTGCCGGAGCCGATGCAAGTGCCCGATCGCTAGTGACAGAGCGAGAACAGGGATCTGTGTGTGTAAACACACAAATCCCAGTTATTTCAGGGGAGAGGAGACAGATCGTGTGTTCAAACAAAGTATGAACACCGATCTCTCTCTTCCCCTAGTCAGTCCCATCCCCCCCACAGTTAGAACACACCTAAGGAACACAGTTAACCCCTTGATCACCCCCTAGTGTTAACCCCTTCCCTGCCAGTGACATTTATATAGTAATCAGTGCATTTTTATAGCACTGATCGCTGTATAATTGTCATTGGTCTCAAAAATGTGTCAAAAGAAAAAAAAAAATAATAATAAAAATGCCGTAAATCTATCCCTTATTTTGTAGACGCTATAACTTTTGTGCAAACCAATCAATATACGCTTTTTGCGATTTTTTTTTAACCAAAAATATGTAGAAGAATACATATTGGCCTAAACTGAGGAAAAATTATTTTTTTTTGAAAAAAAAAAAGTGGGATATTTATTATAGCAAAAAAAAGCAAAAATTGTCGCTCTTCTTTTGTTTATAGCGCAAAAAATAAAAGCCGCAGAGGTGATCAAATACCACCAAAAGAAAGCTCTATTTATAGGAAAAAAAGGACCTCAATTTTGTTTGGGTACAGCGTCGCACGACCGCGCAATTGTCAGTTAAAGCGGCGCAGTGCTGTATCGCAAAAAATGGCCTGATCATTGAGCAGCCAAATCTTCCGGGGCTCAAGTGGTTAAACATTTTAGGGTACATCATGTAATCAGAAGTCAAGCAGAATAGGTATTTTGTGCTACAGTTGGTGAGTTCTGGGAAACAGAATAATTTTTCTATTTTGACAAAATAGAAAATGCAAAAAAAAGCCTTTTTTGTGCTGTGTCCCATTAGGGGGAAGGTTGTAACCATTCTATGCTCCATCCAAACTAATAAAAAAAAAGTGTTGGCTTTAGGTACACTTTAACTTTCAGATGTATACTAAAAATATTTCAACATCTGGGATATTTCTGAACCTTTTACATATGTTTGTGATGTTGACCCTAGTGTGAACTTAGAAACATACTTATTTCAAGTTTATTAGCTTTTTTAACATTGTACAGTAATGTAACAGAGATGCAAGGGAGGTTGTTTTACAGTTTGTGCATCTACTGAGTTAGCATTTTAGAAATTACTCTGTAAAGAGAATAAAAATACTCCGTACTCGCTAGCCTGCTAAAAGACTTATAGAATTAATCATTGACCTTTTGCTTCAAGAACCAAACCTCAAATTAAACGTAGAAGAGGTTGCATGGCTTAGTGGATAAAACATTTGACTTCCGTGTATAGCAGCTGGGTTTCATTTTACATTGCATTCTTTTAGATAAAAAAAATGTGCAATTGCTCTACTACAAAACCAGCAGACCTAAATCCCCTAAGCTTCTAAACCATAAGAAACCTGTCCATAGTGACAGAAATGAAAGAAAAACACACCTTAAATAACAAAGAAATGTCATTTTTTTCCCCCTAAAGCGTTAAAGTGGACTTTTTATTTAAATTCTGCATGAATACTTAACGTATCATGCATGCACATAGCATGAACAACATATCTATACCAGGCCTACTTTATAGGAGAATACAAAGTCAACAGTAAGCACAAATGTTATACTGTATATTCTATGTACAGTAAAAATTATATGCTTTAACAAATAAATATCAACACGTAAAAAATACAGTAAAATGTATTTAGGTTTATTATATGTTAAGTAATATTGCATTAAACAATTTTTTTTATTATTGTAATATGTTTAATATGTTTAGTGGAAAGGTGAAGTGAAGGTTTATAACTATACTATATATACTGGAAGCTTGATCTGTGTACACAGTGTATGGATTGGTTCTTAATGGTCACATGCAGCCAGGGCAGACACCAGCTATAGGCAGCTCAGGCAGCTGCCTTAGGGCGCCAGGGTAGGGGGCAGCAACATTTGAATCCCCACCCACTCTCAGAGGATTTGGATTTTTTAAATACCTGTCCCTCCAGCAGCAAACTAAAACTTCCACCCTGCGCCCCATAGAAGAGAGGACACAGCATGGAAGTTTTAGTTTGCCTGCTGCTTAGTAGAAAAAGCAGGCAGGGAGGGTGATGAGTGTGTACCGCTGTCAGAGCAGATCCAATGAGGCAGAGGAAGGTGGAGCGGTGGGCGAATTCTCATGTGTGAAGGGAGGAGGCGGGGGCCCTGCTGTCAAGCAGCATGGAGGTGTGGGTTGGCTGTGCACAATGGAGTCAATCCAGGGGGTGCCGGCGGAGGAGGAGGTCGGGGTGAAGGAGGCTCCTGCTCTTTGCACCGGCTGCTGCCACCAGAGATTCCGGTGTAGGTCTTGTCGTGCCTGCCCCAGTGACAGCTAACCCACCATGGTGTGCTGCAGATTCATCCACTGACACCATCTGGAGGAGGAGCCGCAGGACTGGGAGAAACTGCAGGACTGATAAGATCTGAGGGATTGGTAAACCCAAGGTGTGTGTGATGGTGGAGGGAAGTATCTGGGAGGTTTTTTAGGGGAGAGGTATTGGGGGGTGTGTGATCAGGGAGGAGAGATCTGGAGAGTGTGATCAGATTGGGTCTATGGAGAGGTATATCTGGGGGGTGTGATCAGACTGGGGGTATGGGGGTATTTGGGGGAGTGGTGATCAGGCTGGGGGGGTATCTGAGGGTGTGGCATGATCAGAGTGGGGTATCTTGGGAGGTGTGTTATGGGAGAGGTATGTGGGGGGGGGGGGGGGTTGATCAGAGTGGAGAGCTATGGGGATGGGTGATCAGGCAGTGCGTATATGGGGGAGTAGTGATCTGGCTGGGGGGGTATCTAGGGGTGTGATCAGAGTGGGGGTGTAATCAGGGTAGGAGTATCTGGGGAGGTGTGATCAGGGTAGGGGGTTATATGGGGGTTTAAACAAGGTGGGGGAATTTGGGAGTATATGGGGGGTGTGATCTGGGAGTTTGCTTAGGGGGAAAACCCAGCCATTGGAAGTTTTTGTTGGCCTCACCTGCCAGCTGCCTGTGGCCAGTGTAGAGAAGCGAGAAATGCATAACCCCATCCCAGGGGTCAAGTCCTGGGGAAAAAAGTGTGGGAACTCCCACCCAAGATCCACTCGTCCACCAAAAAAAAAATGATACGCTCATATGCACAAACAAAAGTGGTATTTTTCATCAAATTTTCGTATTGTGTGTATGAAGCTTAACTGTTAGTACATTAAAAAAAAACAATCCTCAATAAACATAAATAAAGTAATTCTCTGAATAATCAGCATTCATTCAATTGTGCTTCAGAAAATCAGGAGGGGGCGGCGGGGAGGAGGGCACCACGAGAGGTCTGACTAAATACAATCTCTTAGCAGCAGGGACCTGATCTACCTGTCAGCTAGCTGTGATTGACAGGTAGATCGAAGCGGAAGCTGTCATGGGGCCCACTACTGGCAATGCCTGAATAGTCAGGTGTGCGGCACTTACTATTGTGAGCTGTGTCGGCAGCTGCTGGTGTAGCACCTGCCACATAGCTCGCATGCTTCAAAGTCTTGCAGGACACGGCTGCTAACGGGAACTGAGTTCCTGTTGTGGAAAAAGTACAGGAACTCCGTTCCCATGCGTTCCCGCAGGACTTGAGCCCTGCCCCATCCCCTCATTACACACTGCCATGTAGTTTAAGTTCAGAGCAGCTAAATTTTCAATGGTGTATGACATCCTTCACAGTGCGCCCCATTACATTACAGGTGCAATGTAAAGTGAGGGTATGTGGTGGAGGGGAGGAAGTAGCAAGAGGACAGTGGGGATGGGCTGGGGGCGGCAAAATGCATCTTCGCCAAATCCTTGCACTGGCCCTGCAAGCAGCTTAGCATTTAACTCCTGCCAGGGGATTTATATAAGAAAGATTGGAAAATTAGCATTTCTCATAGGAAATATGTATAACAATTAGTTACTATACACTGAAAATGTCAATCCCTTGGCTGCAGAGTTAATGGTAGATATCTGCTTTTCTGCATGATATGTGTAAAGTATGCTATAGTTAGAAAAATGCATTCTAAAACATATTTGAAAATTGTACTATTTGTTGAGTAGCACAGTGGTTTAGTCACCTAGCACGTATGCCTTATTTTATTGTAGTTCTGAGCTGTCTTCACCCCCTTATTTTAAAAGGAAAATAGATCCACAGAGGATGCATTTGCCTTACATTTTGTATTGACTCACTTGGAAACAAAAATGGTTACGTCTGTAGGCTTTTTATTGCTTTTAGTTCAGCATTTAAAAAATTTTACCAATAAAATTTGTTGGTACGCTAAACTCTTTGGGATTGAGCCTAACCCTTTGTAATTGGGTGATTTCTTGGCCGATTGGCAACAGAGGGTAAAAGTTGGTAATCATTACTCTTCAACACTTAGTATAGAGGTTCCACAAGGATGTATGCTTATTTTTACTTTATACACCTATAATTGTGTCTCTGACTTCAAGGTGGACTCTGTGTTAAAATTTAAAGACAGCACCATGGTAGTGGGAAAAATAAGGGGCAGCAACGGGTCTACATAGCCACATAATATAGAAAACCTAGTTCTTTGGTGCAGAGAGAACAACTTAACCACTTCAGCCCCGGAAGGTTTTACCCCCTTCCTGACCAGAGCACTTATTACAATTTGGCACTGTGTCGCTTTAACTAGTAATTTTACAAAAAGTTACGAGTGTCTCTCTCTTTATCAAGTACCGGTATAATCCCCTGTCTCTATCCCTGTTCACCTACTTACCATTTAAATTGGGATGAGGTACATTCCAATTTGAGTATCCCAAGCCTCCCTCTCCACTGGTAATTACACAGTCATGCAATGCTGTATCCAAACAAAAAATGCATCCTTCTTTCCCCCACAAATAGAGCTTTCTTTTGGTGCTATTTGATCACCTCTGCGGTTTTTATTTTTAGCTCTATACACAAAAAAAGAGGGCCAATTTTTGAGAAAAAATATATTTTTTACTTTTTGCTATAATAAATATCCCCAAAAATGTTTTTAAAAAACAAATTTCTTCATCAGTTTAGGCCAATATATATTCTTCTACATATTTTTGGTAAAATAAAAATCACAATAAGCGTATATTGATTGGTTTGCGCAAAAGTTATAGCATCTACAAACTATGGTAAAGATTTATGGCATTTTTATGTCATTTTTATTATTTGTTTTTTTACTAGTAATGGCGGTGAACTGCGACTTTTAGCAGTACTGCAACATTGCGGCGGACATATCGCACGCTTTTAACATATTTTTGGGACCATTGACATCTATACAGCAATCAGTGCTATAAAAATGCACTGATTATGTGTAAATAACACTGATAAGGAAGGGGTTAACACTAGGGGGCGATCAAGGGGTTAAATTAGTGTTCCCACAGTGTGTTCTAACTGTATGGGGATAGGACTGAGTAGGAGAGGAGACATTTCATGTTCTATTACTTCTAAAACTTTGTTCAGCTTTAAGTGATGCAGTACAGATTGTATCAGTTAGAATAGTGGTATTTAGGCAAAAGGCCCTGTATAATTACTAAACATGTGTTCTGTAGTGATATTCATCTGTTTTCACTACATAAAGTTTGAAATGATCTGAAAAATAAAGGTAAATTGCAGTGCTAATCGGTGGATGTACTGCTTATTTTGTACAGGTAAGGTTTATGTATATACAGTACCAGTTTGTATTGTATACGACATTGACCTTTCAGACAGTACATTTATAAACAGTTCTAAGAAAGTTAGCAGGTTGCCTTCTTGGGTATAAATTAGCATTTCGGAAACTTTTTTTTTTTTTTTTAAACCACAAACAGCCATTTAGTCAGTTGTTTAAATTGTACACAGTTTGTCTGTTATGTAAAATATTGTCTCAGTTGTCATGTCTATGGATTTATTGGAAACAGAAGCTGAATAAAGGTTTTAATTGCTGTCTGTGTCCCTACCAAGCTGACCATTGGTATGGGGAATCCAAAGTTTTACAACTGTTACTGGAACAGGCGTAAAGCTGGCTATAAACGAATAGATTTTTTCTTTGTGCCTGTGATCGTAATGGAAAAAAACTAACCAAATCCTCCATCCATCCTAATGGCGTGGGTGGATGAATCTCCCACTAAGGCTATTGTATTTTGACAGCCAGCACTTGACTACAATGGGCGCTGCCAAACGGTGCCTGCAGCTGATTGGCTGAAGTCAGTGTTTGGCTGAAAATTATCCACCAAGCTCCTTTGATATTTGGATCAAAGGATGTTGGGTGGAAGGGTGCCGACAGGGCCACCCACTACTCAAATTAAAAGTAAACGTTAGGGTTTTGGATATACTTTAAGCAATGAAGTGTATACAAAGCAATGTTTTCCATTTCAAAAACAGTAGAAAAGTGCCTTTGTCAGGATTTTATTTCTGGCGTACTGTCTGTGTCCCTACTGAAAAGATTCCCCTCTATTTGATTTTGAGTTGTCACCTAAACAGAGAGGACATTTTTTCTTGTAAGAACTGTCCAAGATGATTTCCCTTATTTTAGAGAGATCTCCAATTACTTGAGACATGAAGTGAATAAAAAGTCTACCCAGTGGGACATCGATGGCAAATAACACTTTTGACAAGGTTTTAACAACTAGATACTCTACCCACAGCGAAAAAAAATTGTGTTTTCTTCAGATATACTGTACTTTCATATTTAGGAAGTAGAACTCTTATGCCGCGTACACACGGTCGGAATTTCTGACAGCAAATGTTCGATGTGAGCTTGTTGTCGGAAATTCCGACCGTGTGTAGGTTCCATCGGACATTTGCTGTTGGAATTTCCGACAACAAAAATTTGAGAGCTGGATCTCAAATTTTCCAACAACAAAATCTGTTGTCGGAAATTCCGATTGTGTGTACACAATTCTGACGCACAAAATTCCACGCATGCTCGGAATCAAGAAGAAGAGCCACACTGGCTATTGAACTTAATTTTTCTCGGCTCGTCGTACATGTTGTACGTCACCGCGTTCTTGACGTTTGGAATTTCTGACAACATTTATGTGACCGTGTGTATGCAAGACAAGTTTGAGCCAACATTCGTCTGAAAAAAATCCAGGATTTTGTTGTCGGAATGTCCGATCGTGTGTACGCGGCATTAGAGTTAATACCAAATAAGGACTCCTGTCTGGAAACTATTTTATGATAAATGGAAAGACAGGTCATATTTTTGTTCAGTTCATTTTTTTCCTGTGTGGATTTAATTGATTATTATCCAAATTTAAATATATGCTATCTGTGGATTTTTGCTGTTATTTTCACTTCATTGTATTGTCTTTTATTGACTATGTTATATTATTCTTGTGATTTTTAAACGATTAGCTGTTTGTTTTGTATAATTTTTACAATATTTTAAGTTGTTCTGAAGTCATAAGGTTTTTTAATGCATTCTATGTGCCAGTCTAGCGGTCCTCTCTCCATTTTCCGCTCTCCCACAGGCTGAGAGCAATGAGAGTCATTGACTCTTGCTGCTGTCAGTCAAATCCAGTGAGCAGAGAGTGGGGGGAGCATGTAACATTTGTTGAGATTATTATCATATCATCACTTTATTTTACCTTTCTGAAATTTACAATAGTGCCCTTTAATATCCTTTAACCACTTCAATACCAGGCACTTATACACCTTCCTGCCCAAGCCAATTTTCAGCTTTCATAGTATTTGATCACCTCTGCGATTTTTATTTTTTGCGCAACAAATAAAAAAAGACCAAAAATTTTGAAAAAGAAAAAGTTTCCCTTTGTGTTAATTTTTTTTGTAAATAAGTACATTTTCTTCTTCAATGACAGGCACTGATATGGCTGCACTGACGGGCACTGATAAAGCAGAACTTATGGGCACCGATGAGGTGGCACTGATGAGGTGGCACTGATGGGCACTGATGATGGGCACTGATAGACGACACTAATAGGCACTGATAGGTGGCACCGATGGGCACTCATAAGTGGCACTGGTATGCTGCACCGATGGGCACTCATAGGTGGCACTGATGGGCACTCATAGGCGGTACTGGTGGGCACTCGTAGGCAGCACTGATGGGTAATTGTGGGTGGCACTGATGGGTACTTATGGGTGGCACTGATAGGTGGCACGGATGGGTACTGATGGGCACAGATGGGCATTGATAGGTGGCACTGATGGACACTGATGGGTGGCACTGATTTTATTTGTGCCATATAGGTGCCAGTCACTGATTGGCATATATTGGGCATTAATTTGCACATGTGGATGGCCATGGGGGATGTACCTGGCCATCCACATGTTAGGTGCTTCCCTGGTGGTCCTGGCGGCTTCCCTGGTGGTCCAGTGTGGGCATCCGAGGGGGGGCTGCGCTGATAAACAATCATCACAGACCCCCCTCTATCAGGAGAGCCGTCGATCGGCTCTCCTCTACTCGCATCTGTCAGATGCGAGTGAGGAGAAAATATATATATTGCCGCAGCATTACTGGGCAGCATAAGACACCACTCACAGCCCTCTGTGCTACTATAAGACAGATCATATCGTAACATACATATAAAAATCCATAAATGTATACCTTACAAATATATGTAATAAATATATAACAGGAATAATATGACATATATATATATATATATATATATATATATATATTAATTTTTCTATAAAATCCCTCTCCAAATCGCATAACCAATCCTATAGAAAATGATATTTAAAATTTAGCGATCAGTAATAAAGCAATTTAGATCGAAGTCGACATTGAGTCCGCCGGGCGTTAATACTTTGGTTTGGTATATCCAATAGGATTCACGACGGCTCAATTGGCGTATAAAATTACCCCCCCTCCAATGTTTCATTACTCTCTCAATGCCCCAGAACTTCAAGCTCCTAGGGTTCTGCTGGTGAACCTGCTTGAAATGGCGGGACACGTTGTGAGTAAGGATGGGCCCGGTGCTCGATGCGACCCACGTTCGCATCGAGCACCGGGCGTTCGCTCGCTCGGCGAGCCCAGAACTATTTTGGCCGCTCGCATCACGTTCGTGTGATGCGAGCGGCCCCGCAATGCATTGCGGCCGGCGCGGCCGACGCAGTGCATTGCTGGCTGATGATTGGCCAAGCATGCACTGTGACCCCGCATGCTTGGCCAATCACAGCCCCCCCCATATAAAACGCCGCCACGCCGTCTGCGCCGGTCACATGCTGTTCCGGCGCAGATTGAGCAGGCTGTTCCTGTGACACTCTGCTGCATTTAGATAGATAGAGAGAGAGATTCACCTATAGGACTTGTAGTGTGACTTTAGTTACCAGAAGCACCTATAGGACTGTAGTGTGTTCGTGGCAGGCAGGCAGAGCTCCTATATTTTGTTACCAGAAGCACCTATAGGACTTGTAGTGTGTTAGTGGCAGGCAGGCAGAGCTATATTTTGTTACCAGAAGCACCTATAGGACTGTAGTGTGTTAGTGGCAGGCAGGCAGAGCTCCTATATTTTGTTACCAGTGGACTTGTAGTGTGTTAGTGGCAGCAGAGCTCCTATATTTTGTTACCAGAAGCACCTAGGACTTGTAGTGTGTTAGTGACAGGCAGTCAGAGCTCCTATATTTTGGTCTTGTAGTGTGTTCGTGGCAGGCAGGCAGAGCTCCTATATTTTGTTCCCAGAAGCACCTATAGGACTTGAAGTGTGTTAGTCCCATCACACACACAGAGCTATATTTTCTTCCCAGAAGCACCTATAGGACTTGAAGTGTGTTAGTCCCATTACACACAAAGAGCTATACTTTGTTCCCAGAAGCACCTATAGGACTTGAAGTGTGTTAGTCCCATTACACACACAGAGCTATATTTTCTTCCCAGAAGCACCTATAGGACTTGAAGTGTGTTAGTCCATTACACACACAGAGCTATATTTTCTTCCCAGAAGCACCTATAGGACTTGAAGTGTGTTAGTCCCATTACACACACAGAGCTATATTTTCTTCCCAGAAGCACCTATAGGACTTGAAGTGTGTTAGTCCCATTACACACACAGAGCTATATTTTCTTCCCAGAAGCACCTATAGGACTTGAAGTGTGTTAGTCCCATTACACACACAGAGCTATATTTTCTTCCCAGAAGCACCTATAGGACTTGAAGTGTGTTAGTCCCATCACACACACAGAGCTATATTTTCTTCCCAGAAGCACCTATAGGACTTGAAGTGTGTTAGTCCCATTACACACAAAGAGCTATACTTTGTTCCCAGAAGCACCTATAGGACTTGAAGTGTGTTAGTCCCATCACACACACAGAGCTATATTTTGTTCCCAGAAGCACCTATAGGACTTGAAGTGTGTTAGTCCCATTACACACACAGAGCTATATTTTGTTCCCAGAAGCACCTATAGGACTTGAAGTGTGTTAGTCCCATCACACACACAGAGCTATATTTTCTTCCCAGAAGCACCTATAGGACTTGAAGTGTGTTAGTCCCATTACACACAAAGAGCTATACTTTGTTCCCAGAAGCACCTATAGGACTTGAAGTGTGTTAGTCCCATTACACACACAGAGCTATATTTTCTTCCCAGAAGCACCTATAGGACTTGAAGTGTGTTAGTCCCATTACACACACAGAGCTATATTTTGTTCCCAGAAGCACCTATAGGACTTGAAGTGTGTTAGTCCCATTACACACACAGAGCTATATTTTCTTCCCAGAAGCACCTATAGGACTTGAAGTGTGTTAGTCCCATTACACACACAGAGCTATATTTTCTTCCCAGAAGCACCTATAGGACTTGAAGTGTGTTAGTCCCATTACACACACAGAGCTATATTTTCTTCCCAGAAGCACCTATAGGACTTGAAGTGTGTTAGTCCCATTACACACACAGAGCTATATTTTCTTCCCAGAAGCACCTATAGGACTTGAAGTGTGTTAGTCCCATCACACACACAGAGCTATATTTTGTTCCCAGAAGCACCTATAGGACTTGAAGTGTGTTAGTCCCATTACACACACAGAGCTATATTTTGTTCCCAGAAGCACCTATAGGACTTGAAGTGTGTTAGTCCCATCACACACACAGAGCTATATTTTCTTCCCAGAAGCACCTATAGGACTTGAAGTGTGTTAGTCCCATTACACACAAAGAGCTATACTTTGTTCCCAGAAGCACCTATAGGACTTGAAGTGTGTTAGTCCCATTACACACACAGAGCTATATTTTCTTCCCAGAAGCACCTATAGGACTTGTAGTGTGTTCGTGGCAGGCAGGCAGAGCTCCTATATTTTGTTCCCAGAAGCACTTATAGGACTTGAAGTGTGTTAGTCCCATTACACACACAGAGCTATATTTTCTTCCCAGAAGCACCTATAGGACTTGTAGTGTGTTAGTGGCAGGCAGGCAGAGCTCCTATATTTTGTTACCAGAAGCACCTATAGGACTTGTAGTGTGTTCGTGGCAGGCAGGCAGAGCTCCTATATTTTGTTCCCAGAGGCACCTATAGGACTTGAAGTGTGTTAGTCCCATTACACACACAGAGCTATATTTTCTTCCCAGAAGCACCTATAGGACTTGAAGTGTGTTAGTCCCATTACACACACAGAGCAATATTTTCTTCCCAGAAGCACCTATAGGACTTGAAGTGTGTTAGTCCCATCACACAGAGCTCCTCTATTTTCTTTGCATAAGCACCCACAGGACTTCTAGTGTGTTAGTGGCATCACACAGAGCTCCTATATATTCTTCTCAGCAGCACCCACAGGACTTCTAGTGTGTTAGTGGCATCACACAGAGCTCCTCTATTTTCTTTGCAGAAGCACCCACAGGACTTCTAGTGTGTTAGTGGCATCACACAGAGCTCCTCTATTTTCTTTGCAGAAGCACCCATAGGACTTCTAGTGTGTTAGTGGCATCACACAGAGCTCCTATATATTCTTCTCAGCAGCACCCACAGGACTTCTAGTGTGTTAGTGGCATCACACAGAGCTCCTATATTTTCTTTGCAGAAGCACCTATAGGACTTCTAGTGTGTTAGTGGCATCACACAGAGCTCCTCTATTTTCTTTGCAGAAGCACCCACAGGACTTCTAGTGTGTTAGTGGCATCACACAGAGCTCCTCTATTTTCTTTGCAGAAGCACCTATAGGACTTCTAGTGTGTTAGTGGCATCACACAGAGCTCCTATATTTTCTTCTCAGCAGCACCCACAGGACTTCTAGTGTGTTAGTGGCATCACACAGAGCTCCTATATTTTCTTTGCAGAAGCACCCATAGGACTTCTAGTGTGTTAGTGGCATCACACAGAGCTCCTATATTTTCTTCTCAGCAGCACCCACAGGACTTCTAGTGTGTTAGTGGCATCACACAGAGCTCCTATATTTTCTTTGCAGAAGCACCTATAGGACTTCTAGTGTGTTAGTGGCATCACACAGAGCTCCTATATTTTCTTTGCAGAAGCACCTATAGGACTTCTAGTGTGTTAGTGGCATCACACAGAGCTCCTCTATTTTCTTTGCAGAAGCACCCACAGGACTTCTAGTGTGTTAGTGGCATCACACAGAGCTCCTCTATTTTCTTTGCAGAAGCACCCATAGGACTTCTAGTGTGTTAGTGGCATCACACAGAGCTCCTATATTTTCTTTGCAGAAGCACCTATAGGACTTCTAGTGTGTTAGTGGCATCACACAGAGCTCCTATATTTTCTTCTCAGCAGCACCCACAGGACTTCTAGTGTGTTAGTGGCATCACACAGAGCTCCTATATTTTCTTTGCAGAAGCACCCATAGGACTTCTAGTGTGTTAGTGGCATCACACAGAGCTCCTATATTTTCTTCTCAGCAGCACCCACAGGACTTCTAGTGTGTTAGTGGCATCACACAGAGCTCCTATATATTCTTCTCAGCAGCACCCACAGGACTTCTAGTGTGTTAGTGGCATCACACAGAGCTCCTATATTTTCTTTGCAGAAGCACCCATAGGACTTCTAGTGTGTTAGTGGCATCACACAGAGCTCCTATATTTTCTTCTCAGCAGCACCCACAGGACTTCTAGTGTGTTAGTGGCATCACACAGAGCTCCTATATTTTCTTTGCAGAAGCACCTATAGGACTTCTAGTGTGTTAGTGGCATCACACAGAGCTCCTATATTTTCTTCTCAGCAGCACCCACAGGACTACCGACTACAATGGCTGGAAGACCGCCAAGGGGAGGCAGAGCGTGCAGAGCCAAGAACACAGGGCAGACAGTCTCTGTTTCTAGTGGACGTGGCCGTGGACGTGGACGTGGTCGTGCATCGTCATCAGCACGTGGCCATGGGACACGCGCGTCTTTGTTTTCGGCAGCTGGACATGTGGAGCCGCATCATGCTGAAGGCTTGGTAGAATGGATGACCAAGCCCTCCTCATCCTCCTCATCCTCTCTCACCCAGGCTCAGGGTACTGACAGAGCATCATCAGCCACCCCTTCCCTAGACCCACCATGTCCTCCTGAGGAGTCCCCGAACTCTTTGAGCACAGTGTTGGGTACATGCTCCAGGAGGATGCCCAACGATTCGAAGGCTCGGATGACGATACCCAGCTTGAGGAATCTGGCAGTACAGTTCCACCAGCTGCAGCTTACTGCCAGGTTTGCTCTAGTGGTGAAGAGGGAGGGGATGATGAGGTCACTGACTCCACGTGGGTGCCTCAAGGGAGAGAGGATGAGGAGGAGGACGAGGAGGAGGAGGATGCGGCGTCACATGTCCAACGAGGCAGGATGCCCCCTGGAGGCCAGGTAGAGGCCAGCACAGCAACTGTACAACACCGCAGAGCTCCGCCTGTGCAGGGCGCTGCCTCTGCACGTTATCAGAAAAGTTCTTTGGTGTGGGCCTTTTTTGAGACGAGTGCAGCAGATCGCACCACTGCTATTTGCAATATTTGTCTCAAGCGTATCTCGCGTGGCCAAAACATCAGCCGCTTGGGCACGACAAGCATGACCAGACATATGGCGACCTGCCATGCAGCTCGTTGGCAGGCACACATAAAAGACCCACACCAAAGAACTAAGCGGACCTCTCCTTGCTCCTCCTCAGCTGGGATCTCCATCCCCACTACACCTTCAGTCCTCTCTGAAAGCTGCTCTGAGAGGACTGAAGGTGTAGAATTCGGTGTGTCACAACCAAGTACTTGCAGTACACCGACGTCCGAATGCAGCAGGCAAATTTCCCTGCCCCAGCTGCTGGACCGTAGAAAGAAGTACACTCCCAGCCATCCACATGCCCAGCGGTTGAATGCTAGCCTTGCTAAATTGCTAGCACTTCAACTGCTGCCTTTTCAGTTGGTAGACTCGGCCCCCTTCCGTGAGTTTGTTCAATGTGCGGTTCCTCAGTGGCAGGTTCCCAAACGCCACTTTTTCTCGCGGAAGGCGATTCCGTCTCTCTACCGGCATGTGGAGGGCAATGTCCATGCCTCGCTGGACAGGGCGGTCAGCGGTAAGGTGCATATTACCGCTGACTCATGGTCCAGCAGGCATGGACAGGGACGGTACCTTTCTTTCACGGCCCATTGGGTCACTCTATTGGCAGCTGGGAGGGATGCAGGACAAGGTGCAGTAGTGTTGGAGGTTGTTCCGCCACCACGCCTCCAAAACGCGACTACTGCTACTGGTTGTGACACACCTCTCTCCTCCACCCCCTCCTCTTCTTCTTCCTCCAGTGCTCTGTCCTTGGAACCAGCGGTGCTCCGTAGGCGTACAAGGGGCTACGCAAGTACGCAGGCAAAAAGATGCCATGCCGTGCTTGCGCTGGTGTGTTTGGGGGACAGGAGCCACACTGGGCCAGAGGTTCTGGCAGCTCTGCAGGGGCAGGCCGAGAGGTGGTTGACGCCACGTCAGCTTAAGCCAGGAATGGTCGTTTCTGACAATGGCACCAACCTCCTCTCCGCCCTGCGACAGGGGCAGCTCACCCATGTGCCCTGCATGGCTCACGTCCTCAACCTGGTGGTGCAGCGGTTCTTGGGCAGGTTCCCAGGCTTACAGGATGTCCTGAGGCAGGCCAGGAAAGTCTGTGTGCATTTCCGCCGATCTTATAATGCCAGTGCTCGGCTGACTGAGCTGCAAAGGAGCTGAACCTGCCCAAGAACCGCCTAATATCTGACATGCCCACCAGGTGGAACTCAACGTTGGCCATGCTGCAGCGACTGCACACGCAGCAGAGGGCCATCAATGAGTACCTTTGCGACTACGGCACCAGGACAGGGTCAGGGGAGCTTGGTTTTTTTTCCCCACGTCAGTGGAGCATGATCAGGGATGCATGCACTGTCCTCTCACCATTTGAGGAGGCCACGAGGATGGTGAGCAGTGACAGTGCATGCATCAGTGACACTGTCCCTCTTGTCCACCTGTTGGAGCATACGCTGCGTGGGATAATGGACAGGGCACTTGAGGCAGAACAGAGGCAGGAAGAGGAGGACTTCCTTGCCTCTCAAGGCCCCCTTTATCCGGACAGTGTTCCTTCTGTCCCACCCATCACACAGGAAGAGGATGAGGATGAGGAGGAGGAGGAGGAGGAGGAGGAGGAGGATTGTGTGAGCATGGAGGTGGAGCCTGGCACTCAGCATCAGCAGCAGCAGTCTTTTAGGGATGATGTACAGTCCCAACAAGCCAGTGGACTTGTACGTGGCTGGGAGGAGGTGGCTGGCGATCATGTCATCCTCAGTGACCCAGAAGACTCCGGACCGAATGCCTCAGCTAACCTACGCTGCATGGCCTCCCTGATCCTGCAAAGCCTGCGGAAGGATCCTCGTGTTCTTCGGATCAAGGAGAGGGACCATTACTGGCTGGCCACTCTCCTTGATCCGCGGTACAAGGGTAAGGTTGCGGACCTTATCTTGCCGTCGCAGAGGGAGCAGAGGATGAGACATCTCAGGGAGGCCTTGCAGAAAGGTCTGTGCAACGCGTCCCAGAAACTGGGAGGCTACAAACTCCTGGTCCTGGGCGACGAGTTGCTGAGGCTTCGGTCAGTGGCAGAAGGAGCGGTGGGGAAGGTGGACGTCTGACCGATGCGTTCAGACAATTTTTTAGTCCGCAGCCCCAAGGTATGATCGGTTCCAGCAACCATCGCCAGCGTCTGATATACATGGTGCAGGAATACCTTGGGGCAAGGTCAGACTTGGACACCTTTCCCACCGAAAATCCTCTGGCTTACTGGGTCCTGAGGATGGATCACTGGCCAGAGCTTGCACAGTATGCAATTGAGCTACTGGCCTGTCCTGCCTCCAGCGTTCTTTCCGAACGCACATTCAGTGCTGCTGGAGGATTTGTGACTGATCATAGGGTGCGCCTGTCCACCGCCTCGGTTGATCGACTGACATTCATCAAAATGAATCAGTCTTGGATCACCACCAGCTACCAGGCACCTGAGGCGGATATAACCGAATAATTTTTAATGTCACATCCCTTCAAGACTGCCTATGCTGATGCTGAGTGACTGTCCTCTTATGTTCACTGACTATCCTCTTCCTCCTCCTCAATGATCCATGCCACAGCACCAGTGCCTAAGGCACAATTTTTCACCCCTGTTTAACAGGGGCGTTTTTTTTTTAAAAAAAGCTTCGCAACACGTGTGACTGCTGTGCTCCAAGTACAGTCTCTGTGAGGGCTGTGTTGCAGTGTTGTGGCACCAGCACCCCTAAGGCACAATTTTTCAGCCCCTGTTTAACAGGGGCGTGTACTTACAATTTTTTAAAAAAATTAAAAAAAGTCTCTGTGAGGGCCGTGTTGCAGTGTTGTGGCACCAGCACCAGTGCCTAAGGCACAATTTTTTGCCCCTGTTTAACAGGGGCGTGTACTTACAATTTTTTAAAAAAAATGCTTCGCAACACGTGTGACTGCTGTGCTCCAAGTACAGTCTCTGTGAGGGCCGTGTTGCAGTGTTGTGGCACCAGCACCAGTGCCTAAGGCACAATTTTTCAGCCCCTGTTTAACAGGGGCGTGTACTTACAATTTTTTAAAAAAATGCTTCGCAACACGTGTGACTGCTGTGCTCCAAGTACAGTCTCTGTGAGGGCCGTGTTGCAGTGTTGTGGCACCAGCACCAGTGCCTAAGGCACAATTTTTCAGCCCCTGTTTAACAGGGGCGTGTACTTACAATTTTTTAAAAAAATGCTTCGCAACACGTGTGACTGCTGTGCTCCCAAGTACAGTCTCTGTGAGGGCCGTGTTGCAGTGTTGTGGCACCAGCACCAGTGCCTAAGGCACAATTTTTCAGCCCCTGTTTAACAGGGGCGTGTACTTACAATTTTTTAAAAAAATGCTTCGCAACACGTGTGACTGCTGTGCTCCAAGTACAGTCTCTGTGAGGGCCGTGTTGCAGTGTTGTGGCACCACACCAGTGCCTAAGGCACAATTTTTCAGCCCCTGTTTAACAGGGGCGTGTACTTACAATTTTTTAAAAAAATGCTTCGCAACACGTGTGACTGCTGTGCTCCAAGTACAGTCTCTGTGAGGGCCGTGTTGCAGTGTTGTGGCACCAGCACCAGTGCCTAAGGCACAATTTTTCAGCCCCTGTTTAACAGGGGCGTGTACTTACAAATTTTGAAAAAAAAGATACGCAACACGTGAGACTCATGTGCTCCAAGTAGAGTAACTGTGAGGGCCGTGTTGCAGTCTTGTGGCAACAGCACCAGTGCCAAAGGCACAATTTTTCCGGCCCTGTTCATCAGGGGCGGGCAATTACAAATCTTGATCTAATAGTTCACAGCAGGGCCCATTCCTGCGCCCACCAAGAGTAACTATGAGAGCCTACAGTCTTGTGGCAACACCGTCCACCACCACCGCCAAAGGCCCAATTTTTCTGCCCTGTTCATCAGGTGCTTGCAATTACAAATCTTGATCTAATAACTCACAGCAGGGCCCATTCCTGCGCCCACCAAGAGTAACTCTGAGAGCTTACAGTATTGTGGCAAAACCGTCAACCACCACCACCACCACCACCACTACCCCTAATTTTTCTGCCCTGTTCAACAGGTGCATGCAATTTTACAAATCTTGTTCTATTAACTCACAGCAGGGACCATTCCTGTGCCCACCAGTCTTGGGGCTACCCCAACATCTAAAAGGGCAAATTTCTGCAGAGTATATACTCCTGGCCCCTACTTTCAAACCTCCAACTTACAAACGGCTCCTACTTGCAAATGGAAAGAGAAAACAGGAAGTGAGAGGAAATCTACCCACTATGAAGGGAAATTCTATTCTGTTTGATTTAATTTGGGAAAAAGGTTTCTCCTCTCTACTGATACTTTATCACCAATCCTTGGGTTCGAAAATTCGCGCGAACTTTCGGTCCGTTCGAAGGTTCTGGTTCGAACCGAACCGGGGGTGTTCGGCTCATCCCTAGTTGTGAGTAGTGAGACCTCTTTTTATATTATTTATATGTTCACCCAAGCGCACGTGTAGTGGTCTCGATGTTCTCCCTATATATTGTAAACCACACCCACACTCCAACATATAAACCACCCCTACAGTGTCACATGTGATAAGTTGCTCTATCTTGTATTCTTTATTAGTGGCTGTTGCTAAAAAAGATTTTCGCTTTTTAACATTGACCTTCGAGTGTTTACAGGGGACACATCTCCCACATGCGTAAAAACCCCCTAAGAAGTTAAAAAGTCTATTTTCAGTGACAATTGGAGGATTGAGGATACTGGGAGCCAAACGATCCCTAAGGGTCGGAGCTCTTTTATAAATAAACTGAGGGCGGGGGGGGGAAGAACAGGGCCCAATACCTTGTCTTGCTTGAGTATAGACCAATTCCTCAAGATGATCTTTTCGAACTTCTTATGTTGGACATTGTAATCCAAGATCATCTTGAAGTTTTGACCCTCTCTATCATTAACACGAACCACGTCAGATGTCAAAGTAGATCTTTCCATGGTGCTGATTTTGTTGACTTCGTCCTTTAAACCAGATATATCATACCCCTTCTGTTCGAACCTAGAGACCAGGATGTCGGACTGTGCAATGAAATCACTACTGGAGGTGCAATTTCGCCGCAACCTAATGAATTGACCCCTGGGGATGTTGCACAACCATGATCTATGGTGGCAACTCCCCAGGGGTATATAAGCATTTCGATCGGTCGGTTTGAAATAGTTACACAGCCTAAAGTTCCCTATGTCTCTGTTTATTTCTAGATCGAGAAAGACCACTTTGTCCGCTTCAATATTCCAAGTCAATGAAATATTTTTGTCGTTGACATTTAGTGAATCTAGAAATACTTCCAGACTAGATCTTTCACCTTCCCAGATCATAATCAGGTCATCTATAAACCTACGGTAGCAAATGAGCTCAGGCGGACGATGGTCAAAAATGGCACCTTCCTCCCAGTGGGCCATGAAAAGGTTGGCCACACTGGGAGCAAAGCGAGCACCCATCGCCACGCCTTTCATTTGTAAATAAAATTCTTTGTTATACCAGAAATAGTTTCTGTTGAGACAGAACTCTAAACTGGTCATCAAAAACTCCTGATGTCTGCCCGACAGAGAGGAGTGTGACAATGCCCATTCTACTGCCTGTAATGCATCCTTATGTCCAATACTAGTGTATAATGAACTGACATCCCCTGTGACCATAATACTGGAAGGGGAGCATGGTAATTGCTCCAAGATTTGTATGATATGTTTTGTGTCTTTAAGGAAAGCAGGGGTACTGAAAACCAACGGTTGCAAAAAAGAGTCAATGTATTGTCCTAATCTTGCGGAAATGGAATCGATCCCATTCACAATGGGTCGTCCAGGGGGGTTGACACTATCCTTGTGAATTTTTGGGAGGAAGTAAATAATAGGTGTTCTGCAAAATAAAGGGTTCAAATAGGAAGCTTCCTTCTTAGTTAAAATCCCCTGATCTTTACCATCTTCTATAATATTATGTAATTCGTCCTTGAATGATAACATAGGGTCTTTATTTAAGACCCTATAGGTCTCTTCGTCATTCAAAAGGCGGCTCATCTCTCTCTGGTAATATTCTTTGCTAAGAACCACCAACCCTCCCCCTTTGTCCGCCGGCCTTATTACGATCTCTTTACGTTCGGCCAAAGACTCCATGCCGCGTTTGATAGTCAGAGGATCTTTGACTTTTTTAATTTTCAGTTCCTCTAGGTCTTTGATGACCATATTTTTAAACACTTCCATATATCTACTTTCAACTGTGATAGGGTTAAAAATAGACTTATTCCTCAACGAGGAATGGTCATTTGTAGTGAGTGCCGTACTTCTAGTGGGATTAGATAAGAAGTATTTTTTCATATTAAGGGTTCTCATATATTTTTGCAAGCTTACACAGGTCTGGAATTTATCGAGGTTCTTGACAGGGGCAAACTTGAGGCCCCTATCAAGGACCTCAACTTCATCCCTGTCCAGCGGAACCCCGCTGAGATTATAAATTCCAGTCCCTACTGGGGTTTGGATTTTTTGTAGCCGCCTACCCCCTCTGCATCCTCTCTTTCTTTTCTTTTTCTTAGTGACACCCCTCCTGGTGGTGTGAACGGCGGGGGTTGTCTCCACCATTCTCCCTGTGTGGGTGGATAGACCGGGGGACCTGACCCCTGTCCCCTGTGTTGTCCTAAAAAAGTCCCTACTTCATATGATGTTTGATCAATTAATGGTGTAAAATTGTTATGGGTAGGGATGGGTCTGTTGTGAGGGATAGGAGGTCCTCCTCTATTATCTTGACCCCCTCTTGCTACATTTTGTTGGTTCTCTCTCCAATTGTCTTGAAAATAAGGGGGATTAGAATAACCTGCTCCACCAGATGTAGACGGGGGGTAGTTGTTACCACCTCTACCTCTCCCCCTCTTATTCTTTCCCCTTTTATTTATACTTCTAATTGGATAATAATTATGCTGGGGTCCATAATCATATGATTGAGAATATGTATATTCATGGGAGGATTCTCTCTTAGGTGTATCCATCCCCACCTCATTTGGTATTGCTTCACCAGGAACCAGTCCTGAGGATACAGGAGGAACATGAAGTGACTGCCATTTAAATATAGTCCCTCCATTAAAGTCATTAGAGTCCCTAATGAACTTTTTCTTTTTCTTAGTCTGGATCTCTACATCCCACTTAATAAGTTTGTTTTTTAGTTCACCTGATAATTTCAAAAACTCTGTGCTCTCTTTGAATGGTTCCAGAATATTGGTGATTTCTCTAATTTGGGAATCCAGGATTTTCATTTTCCGTTGTTTCCTCTTTAAGAGAAAATCCAATAATTCTAGACCCTTTTTGATAAAAAATTCTCTCCACTCAACCACAGATTCATCATCCACCAAGCCGTCATTTGGGGGGACATCCCACCTTAGGCGTCTAGGAATGAGTCTGGCTCTGATATACTGCTCAAATGATGTGATATCCCACCAGGTCTTAACCTTTTTCTCAAAGATATGACCCAATTTCTTAAAAGACTGGGGCATATCACTAACAGGCTCCGTGGTGGAGTTTATGGAAAAAACCTCATTGATTTTAACCTCACGTTTTTCCAAATACTGGAAAACATCCATATTTGCTGCTAATTTTAAAGAAAATTGATAAAGTACAAATTATAATAGAAAAATAAATCAGCGCAATGGTATAACAAATAATGAATAAAATAAAATAAAAGCTGCTGAACACCAAGGGTCAACCTTCAAAATCCCTCTGTAGAAACATAAATGAAAAACGGTGCAGCGCTAGAACACACTCAAAAATATATAAATAAAACGAAAACATATATTAAATAAAATAGTCCACAAAAACAGTCCAATGGTGTCTTTCTAAGGTGATGACGGAGGCATGTGCATGCAGGTGACAACGTGAAAGAAAAAAACTCCCACCACAGATGGAATGGCCGCTCACCTCACCAAGTGGACCCTTAGATCATAAAGGGTCACTAAAGCCTTCCCACCAGGGGTTAAATGACAGCGATCCTCTGGAGAAATTCGTCACACTTGGCAGAGATGCAGGATGGGTGTCAGTATGTCCAACTCAGTCCCATATCACCATCAATCATGTGGATGAAAAATTAAAAACCATAGTGTTCTCTGCTTGTAAACAATTTATTTAAAAGAAAATGGGAATATAAAAACTTACAAAGAGAGCACCTGTATCCCGGTGCTAGGAAGGTACAGCATATAACAAAGTGCACAAAATAGGGCTGCGGGTGGTGTCACTTTCGTCCGTATGCATTACGTCCTTATGCAGGACTTCTTCAGCGGAACGACCATGACTACAAACACCCGACTTAAATAGGGAAGCAATTGAATTAACTAACTTCCCATTGGTGGAGCAGGATTTAGTAATCAATCAGAGTAATCTCAAACAGCACATAAATGAAAACAAGCCAGCTGTATGTTGTTTAAATTATGATAGCAATGAAAGTCCTGGGTTATTTATTCATTTCCTACCTTAATCAAAGCTTGCATTTATCTGTCTCCTTTCCCCATTACCCTGTGGTCACATGGCGTCCGGAGCGTCCACGTGACCTCCGCGCGTCCTCATGACGTCACGGTGCGTCTCACTAATATGACACATCGATAACTGAGACCAGGGGAAGCTGCAAACAAAAAGGTTGCCACAGTAACGGCTTAGAGAGAAGCCACGTTACTGCAGCCAATGGCGCGATAGCACTGAGTGTGCTCCGGCCTTTCGTGAAAGACCAGGAAGTATCCCCGGCTCCATAATACAAAAGAGAGGAAATATACAACAATAAAAATGACCGGACCTCGATCATAATAGATGGAGTGAATATTCAACTCCATCACCTATAGTGGCTATACCTTATCATACAAAATGATTTTAAAATGCTTTCCTAAAAAAAGCTAACAATCTAAAAAAGGGGGGATTTAGACATACAATATGTATGAATCCCAAACGAAAGAAAATATATATATATTGCCGCAGCATTACTGGGCAGCATAAGACACCACTCACAGCCCTCTGTGCTACTATAAGACAGATCATATCGTAACATACATATAAAAATCCATAAATGTATACCTTACAAATATATGTAATAAATATATAACAGGAATAATATGACATATATATAAAAAAAAAATATATTTAAATTTTTCTATAAAATGATATTTAAAATTTAGCGATCAGTAATAAAGCGAGTGAGGAACAGCCGATCAACGCCCCTTCCTGTTAACATCGTGATCAGCCGTGATTCCACACGGCTGATCATGTGGTAAAGAACCTCTGTCGGAGGCTCTTTACCGAGATCGGTGTAGCGGTGTGTCAGACTGACACAACGCACCAACGATCACCGCTATGCACGCCCTTACGGGCTCACATCGGCTGTTATCCTGCAGGACGTCATATGACGCCCAGTCAGGATAACTGAACCACCGCCCGGCCGTCATTCTGCTATAGGCCGGGCGGGAAGTGGTTTAAAATGACGGTATATAAAGATGTATCTAGAGCCAAACCTGTTTTTAGTTTTGTAAAGAGCAAAAAAGGTTAATACTTGTAAATTTTTTTGTTTCCCAGTAAATACATTTTCCTGTCCCAGAGACACAACAAAAAGTGCTGGACAGCAGCACCCTGGACTATTCCTTTGTTACATAATGCGTTTATGTGAAATCTCCATTAACAGTTGTAAATAATATTGCAATTAGAAATATATTTCAGTTAGAAGGACATATATTTAAAGTATTGAGTGTTGTGTTGGTGTTATGGTAATTAGTTCAACTTCTTTTTTTTTTAAACTTTTTATTGAGTTTCAAACATCAAAAATGACAACATGTCTTATAAAAGTTACATCACATCGTGCATATTACATTAAAGCAATTAATGTTTTACGTGCTCTTTTTTATACCCACTAAACCCTCCCCATCCCACTCCCCAACTGCACACTACATGTTCCGAATGGTTCCAGTTGGTCCATTCGTTTGTTGATAATAGAGGAAAGAAACAACGACGGAGACGGGAAGAGGGGGGGGGACTCCTGGCTCGACTCTATAATATAGCTGGGAAATCAGGCTGGTAAGGAAGAAGAGGGGGGAAGAGAGAAGAAAAAAAATAATCTTTCTCCTTCCCCTCCCCTCCTCCCCCCTTTTCGGGTGACTCAGTCCACCCCGCCAGTATCCCCCCGCCTCAAACAGCCCATCTCGCTCAGTCAAGGGCTCCATAAGCCCCTGAACTTCTTTAAGTTGTTTTGCCTTATGTACATCGTCCTCTCACACCAAATCATAGAGCCAATGGCTTCGGTCCATGACCTCAAGGAAGGGGGGGTCCTGGCCTGCAAGTTCAGCGCTATTAATCGCCTTGCCTGGTACAGGCATCTCAATACTGCAATCTTTGTCAAAGGTGGAATTCTGTCCTCATCAAGGATTCCTAAGAGACAGGTCTTGGCCTCAGATTTCAGTGTGGTCCCAAAGATTCTATTTATCCTCTCTACTATTTCTATCCAATATCTAAATAACTTTGGGCATTTCCACACCATGTGGATAAGATCTCCTGTCGCATTACATCTAGGGCATTCATCGCTCGGTTTCCTACCGAATTTGAAATTTTTTTGAGGGGTATGATAAGTTCTATAAGTAAAGAATAAATGGGACACCCTTTGTGAGGGAGATATTGAGATCAGGCTTCCTTGTTCTAGAATCTTATTCCATTGTTCCCGAGTTATCGGCCCTATATCTCTGACCCACCCCGCTCTGCTCTTATCGGGTCCTTTTCCGCTCTTTATGTTATCTCCCAAGTTGGCGCATAGTTTGGAGATCAGGCCTTTGGTTGATCTCCGTTCAACAATTGTTTGGAGTAAGGGAGTCTTTACCCTTTCAATAGTTAAGGATCTAAATTGGGCCTGAATTCCATGCCTTATCTGTAAATATTTATAAAAGCCCTATGTGACGGACCTCGTACCCAAGATGTCCGCCGTAAATGCTTCCTCCGTCCGGTACCATACAATCCAAGACCCCTTAGCCTACCCAGTCACCAGACATCACCAGTGTAGGGTACATCAGGAATTAATCTTTATTTGACATGTCACACATATATACAGCCAGATGACTCACACCTAACCTAATTAGCATGAGCTAATTATCTTAATCAACACTGGACTCCTTCATTCAATTGCAGGGTTAATTAGCACACACAACAATAGGTGAAACTCTCCTACAAGCCAGACTATATGCATTAACACAACAGACAGGTGGCTGGAGTTCATGAGTCATGACATTAGCGTCTCTTGCTAATGCCAAATACACATACAGATTCTATGTGTATTGGGGGGCCAGCATGGACCTGAATCCAAGTACCACCAGCTCAGGGGTCCCAGGCTTGCAGCTCAAAGAGCACTGTTCCCCCAAATGCCAGGGCCCATAATCGCAAGGTAATAGGCTCGCCTTCAGTCCCCTCCAACAGCCTGTGTCCCGGCTAGGTCTGTCACACCCTACTTGAGATATTAAATTCTCATCTTCGATCTTCAAATGGCCTCATAAGGTTCAACTTCAAAGGTTGGCCTTTTGTTTTCCCTGATCACATCTCACCTGGGTAGTAAACAACAGCCTTCTTTAAATCATCCAATCAGGCTGTCCCCAATTTACATTTACTAGGTAGGGTGACCAATTAGGGAGAATTATATTAGCCACAGTACATAATAGAGAGGGGGATATAATGCTTTGTGACCAAGCTAAGTCCCTCTTTGGTGTGGGAACAGACAGCAGTCACCATGGGGAGACCTGAAGTTAACAGGTAATCTAACGCTATACTTGCATCTTATGTTGTATTGTAAATATGGTTGCTGTAGGTAATTTTAAATATCATGTAAGCCAGGGGACCCACACTGTACTTTGTGTTGTAAATACTGTCTGGTGTGTAATTTGCATATATTATGTAACTCTATCAATAAATGTGTATTGCGGATGGAACTAACTCTTTTGTGTAAGATCTTTCAGATCTATATATATATATATGTCCATACTAAGGATGGGCCCGGTGCTCGATGCGAACCCACGTTCGCATCGAGCACCGGGCGTTCGCTCGCTCGGCGAGCCCAGAACTATTTTGGCCGCTCGCATCACGTTCGTGTGATGCGAGCGGCCCCGCAATGCATTGCGGCCGGCGCGGCCGACGCAGTGCATTGCTGGCTGATGATTGGCCAAGCATGCACTGTGACCCCGCATGCTTGGCCAATCACAGCCCCGGAAACTCGAAGAGCCATAATTGGCTACAGGCAGGACGCCTGTAGCCAATTACAGCTCAGGGGCTGTAGTACACGCCCCCCCCTATAAAACGCCGCCACGCCGTCTGCGCCGGTCACATGCTGTTCCGGCGCAGATTGAGCAGGCTGTTTCTGTGACACTCTGCTGCATTTAGATAGTTAGAGAGATTCACTTACAGAGATTGAGTTAGATAGATTCAGTTACAAAGATTGATTGACAAAGAGGGGCTTGTAGTGTGCTCGTGGCAGGCAGGCAGAGCTCCTATATTTTGTTACCAGAAGCACCTATAGGACTTGTAGTGTGTTCGTGGCAGGCAGGCAGAGCTCCTATATTTTGTTACCAGAAGCACCTATAGGACTTGTAGTGTGTTAGTGGCAGGCAGGCAGAGCTCCTATATTTTGTTACCAGAAGCACCTATAGGACTTGTAGTGTGTTCGTGGCAGGCAGGCAGAGCTCCTATATTTTGTTACCAGAAGCACCTATAGGACTTGTAGTGTGTTAGTGGCAGGCAGGCAGAGCTCCTATATTTTGTTACCAGAAGCACCTATAGGACTTGTAGTGTGTTCGTGGCAGGCAGGCAGAGCTCCTATATTTTGTTACCAGAAGCACCTATAGGACTTGTAGTGTGTTAGTGGCAGGCAGGCAGAGCTCCTATATTTTGTTACCAGAAGCACCTATAGGACTTGTAGTGTGTTCGTGGCAGGCAGGCAGAGCTCCTATATTTTGTTCCCAGAGGCACCTATAGGACTTGAAGTGTGTTAGTCCCATTACACACACAGAGCTATATTTTGTTCCCAGAAGCACCTATAGGACTTGAAGTGTGTTAGTCCCATCACACACACAGAGCTATATTTTGTTCCCAGAAGCACCTATAGGACTTGAAGTGTGTTAGTCCCATTACACACACAGAGCTATATTTTCTTCCCAGAAGCACCTATAGGACTTGAAGTGTGTTAGTCCCATCACACACACAGAGCTATATTTTGTTCCCAGAAGCACCTATAGGACTTGAAGTGTGTTAGTCCCATCACACACACAGAGCTATATTTTCTTCCCAGAAGCACCTATAGGACTTGAAGTGTGTTAGTCCCACCACACACACAGAGCTATATTTTGTTCCCAGAAGCACCTATAGGACTTGAAGTGTGTTAGTCCCATCACACACACAGAGCTATATTTTGTTCCCAGAAGCACCTATAGGACTTGAAGTGTGTTAGTCCCATTACACACACAGAGCTATATTTTGTTCCCAGAAGCACCTATAGGACTTGAAGTGTGTTAGTCCCATCACACACACAGAGCTATATTTTCTTCCCAGAAGCACCTATAGGACTTGAAGTGTGTTAGTCCCATCACACACACAGAGCTATATTTTGTTCCCAGAAGCACCTATAGGACTTGAAGTGTGTTAGTCCCATTACACACACAGAGCTATATTTTCTTCCCAGAAGCACCTATAGGACTTGAAGTGTGTTAGTCCCATCACACACACAGAGCTATATTTTGTTCCCAGAAGCACCTATAGGACTTGAAGTGTGTTAGTCCCATTACACACACAGAGCTATATTTTGTTCCCAGAAGCACCTATAGGACTTGAAGTGTGTTAGTCCCATCACACACACAGAGCTATATTTTCTTCCCAGAAGCACCTATAGGACTTGAAGTGTGTTAGTCCCATCACACACACAGAGCTATATTTTCTTCCCAGAAGCACCTATAGGACTTGAAGTGTGTTAGTCCCATCACACACACAGAGCTATATTTTCTTCCCAGAAGCACCTATAGGACTTGAAGTGTGTTAGTCCCATCACACACACAGAGCTATATTTTGTTCCCAGAAGCACCTATAGGACTTGAAGTGTGTTAGTCCCATCACACACACAGAGCTATATTTTGTTCCCAGAAGCACCTATAGGACTTGAAGTGTGTTAGTCCCATTACACACACAGAGCTATATTTTGTTCCCAGAAGCACCTATAGGACTTGAAGTGTGTTAGTCCCATCACACACACAGAGCTATATTTTGTTCCCAGAAGCACCTATAGGACTTGAAGTGTGTTAGTCCCATTACACACACAGAGCTATATTTTGTTCCCAGAAGCACCTATAGGACTTGAAGTGTGTTAGTCCCATCACACACACAGAGCTATATTTTCTTCCCAGAAGCACCTATAGGACTTGAAGTGTGTTAGTCCCATTACACACACAGAGCTATATTTTCTTCCCAGAAGCACCTATAGGACTTGAAGTGTGTTAGTCCCATTACACACACAGAGCTATATTTTTCTTCCCAGAAGCACCTATAGGACTTGAAGTGTGTTAGTCCCATCACACACACAGAGCTATATTTTGTTCCCAGAAGCACCTATAGGACTTGAAGTGTGTTAGTCCCATCACACACACAGAGCTATATTTTGTTCCCAGAAGCACCTATAGGACTTGAAGTGTGTTAGTCCCATTACACACACAGAGCTATATTTTGTTCCCAGAAGCACCTATAGGACTTGAAGTGTGTTAGTCCCATCACACACACAGAGCTATATTTTGTTCCCAGAAGCACCTATAGGACTTGAAGTGTGTTAGTCCCATCACACACACAGAGCTATATTTTCTTCCCAGAAGCACCTATAGGACTTGAAGTGTGTTAGTCCCATTACACACACAGAGCTATATTTTGTTCCCAGAAGCACCTATAGGACTTGAAGTGTGTTAGTCCCATCACACACACAGAGCTATATTTTGTTCCCAGAAGCACCTATAGGACTTGAAGTGTGTTAGTCCCATTACACACACAGAGCTATATTTTGTTCCCAGAAGCACCTATAGGACTTGAAGTGTGTTAGTCCCATCACACACACAGAGCTATATTTTCTTCCCAGAAGCACCTATAGGACTTGAAGTGTGTTAGTCCCATTACACACACAGAGCTATATTTTCTTCCCAGAAGCACCTATAGGACTTGAAGTGTGTTAGTCCCATTACACACACAGAGCTATATTTTCTTCCCAGAAGCACCTATAGGACTTGAAGTGTGTTAGTCCCATCACACACACAGAGCTATATTTTGTTCCCAGAAGCACCTATAGGACTTGAAGTGTGTTAGTCCCATCACACACACAGAGCTATATTTTGTTCCCAGAAGCACCTATAGGACTTGAAGTGTGTTAGTCCCATTACACACACAGAGCTATATTTTGTTCCCAGAAGCACCTATAGGACTTGAAGTGTGTTAGTCCCATTACACACACAGAGCTATATTTTGTTCCCAGAAGCACCTATAGGACTTGAAGTGTGTTAGTCCCATCACACACACAGAGCTATATTTTTTCCCAGAAGCACCTATAGGACTTGAAGTGTGTTAGTCCCATTACACACACAGAGCTATATTTTCTTCCCAGAAGCACCTATAGGACTTGAAGTGTGTTAGTCCCATTACACACACAGAGCTATATTTTCTTCCCAGAAGCACCTATAGGACTTGAAGTGTGTTAGTCCCATCACACACACAGAGCTATATTTTGTTCCCAGAAGCACCTATAGGACTTGAAGTGTGTTAGTCCCATCACACACACACAGAGCTATATTTTGTTCCCACAAGCACCTATAGGACTTGAAGTGTGTTAGTCCCATTACACACACAGAGCTATATTTTGTTCCCAGAAGCACCTATAGGACTTGAAGTGTGTTAGTCCCATCACACACACAGAGCTATATTTTCTTCCCAGAAGCACCTATAGGACTTGAAGTGTGTTAGTCCCATCACACACACAGAGCTATATTTTCTTCCCAGAAGCACCTATAGGACTTGAAGTGTGTTAGTCCCATTACACACACAGAGCTCCTATATATTCTTCCCAGCAGCACCCACAGGACTTGAAGTGTGTTAGTGGCATCACACAGAGCTCCTCTATTTTTTTGCATAAGCACCCACAGGACTTCTAGTGTGTTAGTCCCATCACACAGAGCTCCTCTATTTTCTTCCCAGAAGCACCATAGGACTTGAAGTGTGTTAGTGGCATCACACAGAGCTCCTATATTTCTTCTCAGAAGCACCCACAGGACTTGAAGTGTGTTAGTGGCATCACACACACAGAGCTCCTATATTTTCTTTGCATAAGCACCCATAGGACTTCTAGTGTGTTAGTGGCATCACACAGAGCTCCTCTATTTTCTTTGCATAAGCACCCATAGGACTTCTAGTGTGTTAGTGGCATCACACAGAGCTCCTCTATTTTCTTTGCAGAAGCACCCATAGGACTTCTAGTGTGTTAGTGGCATCACACAGAGCTCCTATATTTTCTTTGCATAAGCACCCACAGGACTTCTAGTGTGTTAGTGGCATCACACAGAGCTCCTCTATTTTCTTTCCATAAGCACCCACAGGACTTCTAGTGTGTTAGTCCCATCACACAGAGCTCCTCTATTTTCTTTGCAGAAGCACCCATAGGACTTGAAGTGTGTTAGTGGCATCACACAGAGCTCCTATATTTTCTTCCCAGCAGCACCCATAGGACTTCTAGTGTGTTAGTGGCATCACACAGAGCTCCTATATTTTCTTCTCAGAAGCACCTATAGGACTTCTAGTGTGTTAGTCCCATCACACAGAGCTCCTATATTTTCTTTCCATAAGCACCCATAGGACTTCTAGTGTGTTAGTGGCATCACACAGAGCTCCTCTATATTTTCTTCCCAGAAGCACCCATAGGACTTCTAGTGTGTTAGTGGCATCACACAGAGCTCCTATATTTCTTCTCAGAAGCACCCATAGGACTTCTAGTGTGTTAGTGGCATCACACAGAGCTCCTCTATTTTCTTCCCATAAGCACCTATAGGACTTCTAGTGTGTTAGTCCCATCACACAGAGCTATATTTTCTTTGCATAAGCACCCATAGGACTTCTAGTGTGTTAGTGGCATCACACACAGAGCTCCTCTATTTTCTTCCCAGAAGCACCTATAGGACTTCTAGTGTGTGTTAGTGGCATCACACACACAGAGCTCCTATATTTTCTTCTCAGAAGCACCCATAGGACTTCTAGTGTGTTAGTCCCATCACACAGAGCTCCTATATTTTCTTCCCAGAAGCACCCATAGGACTTCTAGTGTGTTAGTGGCATCACACAGAGCTCCTCTATTTTCTTTGCATAAGCACCCACAGGACTTCTAGTGTGTTAGTGGCATCACACAGAGCTCCTCTATTTTCTTCCCAGAAGCACCTATAGGACTTCTAGTGTGTTAGTCCCATCACACAGAGCTCCTATATATTCTTCTCAGCAGCACCCACAGGACTTCAAGTGTGTTAGTGGCATCACACAGAGCTCCTATATATTCTTCTCAGAAGCACCCACAGGACTTCTAGTGTGTTAGTGGCATCACACAGAGCTCCTCTATTTTCTTTGCATAAGCACCCACAGGACTTCTAGTGTGTTAGTGGCATCACACAGAGCTCCTCTATTTTCTTTGCAGAAGCACCCATAGGACTTCTTAGTGTGTTAGTGGCATCACACAGAGCTCCTATATATTCTTCTCAGCAGCACCCACAGGACTTCTAGTGTGTTAGTGGCATCACACAGAGCTCCTATATTTTCTTTGCATAAGCACCCACAGGACTTCTAGTGTGTTAGTGGCATCACACAGAGCTCCTCTATTTTCTTTGCATAAGCACCCACAGGACTTCTAGTGTGTTAGTGGCATCACACAGAGCTCCTCTATTTTCTTTGCAGAAGCACCCATAGGACTTGAAGTGTGTTAGTGGCATCACACAGAGCTCCTATATATTCTTCTCAGAAGCACCCACAGGACTTCTAGTGTGTTAGTGGCATCACACAGAGCTCCTATATTTTCTTCGCAGCAGCACCCATAGGACTTCTAGTGTGTTAGTGGCATCACACAGAGCTCCTCTATTTTCTTTGCATAAGCACCCACAGGACTTCTAGTGTGTTAGTGGCATCACACAGAGCTCCTCTATTTTCTTTGCAGAAGCACCCATAGGACTTCTAGTGTGTTAGTGGCATCACACAGAGCTCCTATATATTCTTCTCAGCAGCACCCACAGGACTTCTAGTGTGTTAGTGGCATCACACAGAGCTCCTCTATTTTCTTTGCATAAGCACCCACAGGACTTCTAGTGTGTTAGTGGCATCACACAGAGCTCCTCTATTTTCTTTGCATAAGCACCCACAGGACTTCTAGTGTGTTAGTGGCATCACACAGAGCTCCTCTATTTTCTTTGCAGAAGCACCCATAGGACTTCTAGTGTGTTAGTGGCATCACACAGAGCTCCTATATATTCTTCTCAGCAGCACCCACAGGACTTCTAGTGTGTTAGTGGCGTCACACAGAGCTCCTATTTTCTTCTCAGAAGCACCCACAGGACTTCTAGTGTGTTAGTGGCATCACACAGAGCTCCTCTATTTTCTTTGCATAAGCACCCACAGGACTTCTAGTGTGTTAGTGGCATCACACAGAGCTCCTCTATTTTCTTTGCATAAGCACCCACAGGACTTCTAGTGTGTTAGTGGCATCACACAGAGCTCCTCTATTTTCTTTGCAGAAGCACCCATAGGACTTCTAGTGTGTTAGTGGCATCACACAGAGCTCCTATATATTCTTCTCAGCAGCACCCACAGGACTTCTAGTGTGTTAGTGGCATCACACAGAGCTCCTATATATTCTTCTCAGCAGCACCCACAGGACTTCTAGTGTGTTAGTGGCATCACACAGAGCTCCTCTATTTTCTTTGCATAAGCACCCACAGGACTTCTAGTGTGTTAGTGGCATCACACAGAGCTCCTCTATTTTCTTTGCAGAAGCACCCATAGGACTTCTAGTGTGTTAGTGGCATCACACAGAGCTCCTATATATTCTTCTCAGCAGCACCCACAGGACTTCTAGTGTGTTAGTGGCATCACACAGAGCTCCTCTATTTTCTTTGCATAAGCACCCACAGGACTTCTAGTGTGTTAGTGGCATCACACAGAGCTCCTCTATTTTCTTTGCATAAGCACCCACAGGACTTCTAGTGTGTTAGTGGCATCACACAGAGCTCCTCTATTTTCTTTGCAGAAGCACCCATAGGACTTCTAGTGTGTTAGTGTCACACAGAGCTCCTATATATTCTTTCTCAGCACCCACAGGACTTCTAGTGTGTTAGTGGCATCACACAGAGCTCCTATATTTTCTTTTCAGCAGCACCCACAGGACTTCTAGTGTGTTAGTGGCATCACACAGAGCTCCTCTATTTTCTTTGCATAAGCACCCACAGGACTTCTAGTGTGTTAGTGGCATCACACAGAGCTCCTCTATTTTCTTTGCAGAAGCACCCATAGGACTTCTAGTGTGTTAGTGGCATCACACAGAGCTCCTATATTTTCTTCTCAGCAGCACCCACAGGACTACCGACTACAATGGCTGGAAGACCGCCAAGGGGAGGCAGAGCGTGCAGAGCCAAGAACACAGGGCAGGCAGGCTCTGTTTCTAGTGGACGTGGCCGTGGACGTGGACGTGGTCGTGCATCGTCATCAGCACGTGGCCATGGGACACGCGCGTCTTTGTTTTCGGCAGCTGGACATGTGGAGCCGCATCATGCTGAAGGCTTGGTAGAATGGATGACCAAGCCCTCCTCATCCTCCTCATCCTCTCTCACCCAGGCTCAGGGTACTGACAGAGCATCATCAGCCACCCCTTCCCTAGACCCACCATGTCCTCCTGAGGAGTCCCCCGAACTCTTTGAGCACAGTGTTGGGTACATGCTCCAGGAGGATGCCCAACGATTCGAAGGCTCGGATGACGATACCCAGCTTGAGGAATCTGGCAGTACAGTTCCACCAGCTGCAGCTTACTGCCAGGTTTGCTCTAGTGGTGAAGAGGGAGGGGATGATGAGGTCACTGACTCCACGTGGGTGCCTCAAGGGAGAGAGGATGAGGAGGAGGACGAGGAGGAGGAGGATGCGGCGTCACATGTCCAACGAGGCAGGATGCCCCCTGGAGGCCAGGTAGAGGCCAGCACAGCAACTGTACAACACCGCAGAGCTCCGCCTGTGCAGGGCGCTGCCTCTGCACGTTATCAGAAAAGTTCTTTGGTGTGGGCCTTTTTTGAGACGAGTGCAGCAGATCGCACCACTGCTATTTGCAATATTTGTCTCAAGCGTATCTCGCGTGGCCAAAACATCAGCCGCTTGGGCACGACAAGCATGACCAGACATATGGCGACCTGCCATGCAGCTCGTTGGCAGGCACACATAAAAGACCCACACCAAAGAACTAAGCGGACCTCTCCTTGCTCCTCCTCAGCTGGGATCTCCATCCCCACTACACCTTCAGTCCTCTCTGAAAGCTGCTCTGAGAGGACTGAAGGTGTAGAATTCGGTGTGTCACAACCAAGTACTTGCAGTACACCGACGTCCGAATGCAGCAGGCAAATTTCCCTGCCCCAGCTGCTGGACCGTAGAAAGAAGTACACTCCCAGCCATCCACATGCCCAGCGGTTGAATGCTAGCCTTGCTAAATTGCTAGCACTTCAACTGCTGCCTTTTCAGTTGGTAGACTCGGCCCCCTTCCGTGAGTTTGTTCAATGTGCGGTTCCTCAGTGGCAGGTTCCCAAACGCCACTTTTTCTCGCGGAAGGCGATTCCGTCTCTCTACCGGCATGTGGAGGGCAATGTCCATGCCTCGCTGGACAGGGCGGTCAGCGGTAAGGTGCATATTACCGCTGACTCATGGTCCAGCAGGCATGGACAGGGACGGTACCTTTCTTTCACGGCCCATTGGGTCACTCTATTGGCAGCTGGGAGGGATGCAGGACAAGGTGCAGTAGTGTTGGAGGTTGTTCCGCCACCACGCCTCCAAAACGCGACTACTGCTACTGGTTGTGACACACCTCTCTCCTCCACCCCCTCCTCTTCTTCTTCCTCCAGTGCTCTGTCCTTGGAACCAGCGGTGCTCCGTAGGCGTACAAGGGGCTACGCAAGTACGCAGGCAAAAAGATGCCATGCCGTGCTTGCGCTGGTGTGTTTTGGGGGACAGGAGCCACACTGGGCCAGAGGTTCTGGCAGCTCTGCAGGGGCAGGCCGAGAGGTGGTTGACGCCACGTCAGCTTAAGCCAGGAATGGTCGTTTCTGACAATGGCACCAACCTCCTCTCCGCCCTGCGACAGGGGCAGCTCACCCATGTGCCCTGCATGGCTCACGTCCTCAACCTGGTGGTGCAGCGGTTCTTGGGCAGGTTCCCAGGCTTACAGGATGTCCTGAGGCAGGCCAGGAAAGTCTGTGTGCATTTCCGCCGATCTTATAATGCCAGTGCTCGGCTGACTGAGCTGCAAAAGGAGCTGAACCTGCCCAAGAACCGCCTAATATCTGACATGCCCACCAGGTGGAACTCAACGTTGGCCATGCTGCAGCGACTGCACACGCAGCAGAGGGCCATCAATGAGTACCTTTGCGACTACGGCACCAGGACAGGGTCAGGGGAGCTGGTTTTTTTTTTCCCCACGTCAGTGGAGCATGATCAGGGATGCATGCACTGTCCTCTCACCATTTGAGGAGGCCACGAGGATGGTGAGCAGTGACAGTGCATGCATCAGTGACACTGTCCCTCTTGTCCACCTGTTGGAGCATACGCTGCGTGGGATAATGGACAGGGCACTTGAGGCAGAACAGAGGCAGGAAGAGGAGGACTTCCTTGCCTCTCAAGGCCCCCTTTATCCGGACAGTGTTCCTTCTGTCCCACCCATCACACAGGAAGAGGATGAGGAGGAGGAGGAGGAGGAGGAGGAGGAGGATTGTGTGAGCATGGAGGTGGAGCCTGGCACTCAGCATCAGCAGCAGCAGTCTTTTAGGGATGATGTACAGTCCCAACAAGCCAGTGGACTTGTACGTGGCTGGGAGGAGGTGGCTGGCGATCATGTCATCCTCAGTGACCCAGAAGACTCCGGACCGAATGCCTCAGCTAACCTACGCTGCATGGCCTCCCTGATCCTGCAAAGCCTGCGGAAGGATCCTCGTGTTCTTCGGATCAAGGAGAGGGACCATTACTGGCTGGCCACTCTCCTTGATCCGCGGTACAAGGGTAAGGTTGCGGACCTTATCTTGCCGTCGCAGAGGGAGCAGAGGATGAGACATCTCAGGGAGGCCTTGCAGAAAGGTCTGTGCAACGCGTTCCCAGAAACTGGGAGGCTACAAACTCCTGGTCCTGGGCGACGAGTTGCTGAGGCTTCGGTCAGTGGCAGAAGGAGCGGTGGGGAAGGTGGACGTCTGACCGATGCGTTCAGACAATTTTTTAGTCCGCAGCCCCAAGGTATGATCGGTTCCAGCAACCATCGCCAGCGTCTGATATACATGGTGCAGGAATACCTTGGGGCAAGGTCAGACTTGGACACCTTTCCCACCGAAAATCCTCTGGCTTACTGGGTCCTGAGGATGGATCACTGGCCAGAGCTTGCACAGTATGCAATTGAGCTACTGGCCTGTCCTGCCTCCAGCGTTCTTTCCGAACGCACATTCAGTGCTGCTGGAGGATTTGTGACTGATCATAGGGTGCGCCTGTCCACCGCCTCGGTTGATCGACTGACATTCATCAAAATGAATCAGTCTTGGATCACCACCAGCTACCAGGCACCTGAGGCGGATATAACCGAATAATTTTTAATGTCACATCCCTTCAAGACTGCCTATGCTGATGCTGAGTGACTGTCCTCTTATGTTCACTGACTATCCTCTTCCTCCTCCTCAATGATCCATGCCACCACACCAGTGCCTAAGGCACAATTTTTCAGCCCCTGTTTAACAGGGGCGTGTACTTACAATTTTTAAAAAAAATGCTTCGCAACACGTGTGACTGCTGTGCTCCAAGTACAGTCTCTGTGAGGGCCGTGTTGCAGTGTTGTGGCACCAGCACCAGTGCCTAAGGCACAATTTTTCAGCCCCTGTTTAACAGGGGCGTGTACTTACAATTTTTAAAAAAAATGCTTCGCAACACGTGTGACTGCTGTGCTCCAAGTACAGTCTCTGTGAGGGCCGTGTTGCAGTGTTGTGGCACCAGTGCCTAAGGCACAATTTTTCAGCCCCTGTTTAACAGGGGCGTGTACTTACAATTTTTTAAAAAAATGCTTCGCAACACGTGTGACTGCTGTGCTCCAAGTACAGTATCTGTGAGGGCCGGGTTGCAGTGTTGTGGCACCAGCACCAGTGCCTAAGGCACAATTTTTCAGCCCCTGTTTAACAGGGGCGTGTACTTACAATTTTTTAAAAAAAAATGCTTCGCAACACGTGTGACTGCTGTGCTCCAAGTACAGTATCTGTGAGGGCCGGGTTGCAGTGTTGTGGCACCAGCACCAGTGCCTAAGGCACAATTTTTCAGCCCCTGTTTAACAGGGGCGTGTACTTACAATTTTTTAAAAAAAATGCTTCGCAACACGTGTGACTGCTGTGCTCCAAGTACAGTATCTGTGAGGGCCGGGTTGCAGTGTTGTGGCACCAGCACCAGTGCCTAAGGCACAATTTTTCAGCCCCTGTTTAACAGGGGCGTGTACTTACATTTTTTTTAAAAAAATGCTTCGCAACACGTGTGACTGCTGTGCTCCAAGTACAGTCTCTGTGAGGGGTTGCAGTGTTGTGGCACCAGCACCAGTGCCTAAGGCACAATTTTTCAGCCCCTGTTTAACAGGGGCCGGTAATTACAAATCTTGATCTAATAGTTCACAGCAGGGCCCATTCCTGCGCCCACCAAGAGTAACTATGAGGGCCTGCAGTCTTGTGGCAACACCGTCCACCACCACCGCCAAAGGCCCAATTTTTCTGCCCTGTTCATCAGGTGCTTGCAATTACAAATCTTGATCTAATAACTCACAGCAGGGCCCATTCCTGCGCCCACCAAGAGTAACTATGAGGGCCTACAGTCTTGTGGCAACACCGTCCACCACCACCGCCAAAGGCCCAATTTTTCTGCCCTGTTCATCAGGTGCTTGCAATTACAAATCTTGATCTAATAACTCACAGCAGGGCCCATTCCTGCGCCCACCAAGAGTAACTATGAGGGCCTACAGTCTTGTGGCAACACCGTCCACCACCACCGCCAAAGGCCCAATTTTTCTGCCCTGTTCATCAGGTGCTTGCAATTACAAATCTTGATCTAATAACTCACAGCAGGGCCCATTCCTGCGCCCACCAAGAGTAACTGTGAGAGCTTACAGTCTTGTGGCAAAACCGTCCACCACCCCCAATTTTTCTGCCCTGTTCAACAGGTGCATGCAATTACAAATCTTGATCTATTAACTCACAGCAGGGCCCATTCCTGTGCCCACCAGTCTTGTGGCTACACCAACATCTAATAGGGCAAATTTCTGCAGAGTATATACGCCAGGCCCCTACTTTCAAACATCCAACTTACAAACGACTCCTACTTGCAAATGGAAAGAGAAAACAGGAAGTGAGAGGAAATCTACCCCTAGGAAGGGAAATTCTATCCTGTTAGATTTAATTTGGGAAAAAGGTATCTCCTCTCTACTGATACTTTATCACCAATCCTTGTTTCAATTAAAACCCCACTTTTCCAAAAACATTTGTCATTGGGACGGAAAGTGAGGTGACATGTTCTGAACAGATGTGCAAAGACAGCAAATGTTACAGGGGTGATAACCCCTCCCTATGTTCTCCAAAAAGCTTAAAAATAGATTTTTTTGGGATGGAGCTACACTTCATAATGTACCTGTTCAGATTCTACTTAAGATCAAACCTAAAGCCGCAAGTGGTTTTAAATGGCTTCTTTTTTTCCTTTACAAATGTCATTTTGTGCAAGGACAGTTCTAAACACGGGAAACACATGCCACTTCACAGGCATACTTTGGACACCCCCCAGGTACCATATTTAAAGGAAAATGTCACTTTTTTTTCACTTTATGCATCATTAAAATGACTGCTCCCGAAAAAACGTTAGTTTTTAAAAGTTCTTTTTGCATTGATATATGTCCCCTGGGGCAGGACCCGGGTCCCCAAACCTGTTTTATGACATTAACATGCATATTGGCCGTTGTAATTAGCACTTTTGATTTCGAACGTTCGCGTCCATTATAACGTATAGGGTTCGAAAATTCGCGCGAACTTTCGGTCCGTTCGAAGGTTCTGGTTCGAACCGAACCCGGGGGTGTTCGGCTCATCCCTAGTCCATACTACTACAATGAATGAGGTGTATGCACATATTCACAGAAACTAGGCAACACCTTGAATGATCTTGCCTTGAACCCTGTTTTTCTTGAACCTTAAAGTCTTTGCTCCTACCATGAACTTACTGATTCAAGCCATGTCTCTGCACTTCCTGTTTGCCAGATTACTGTGCTCTCTCCAGCCTATATGTTGCTCTTGTCACTCCTGCTGCCGTCCGTATCTTCACTTCCACTCATTGCCGACCTTTGGGTTATTCCTCGACTATGCTTCTGCTTGATCACAACCTGCAACCACTCATTACCTACCTTTGGCTTGTTTTCTGACTATGCTAATGCTTATCCCTACTTGCTATATCTTCTACTGGACCCCGGTTTGCTCACACTTGGGTTGGGTGATCCTGAGGATTGCAACCTGGCACTAACACACAGTAAAAACCCATCTCCACCATCAGGAACTCTGGTGAACACTGGTTAGTACTCAGATTCTGCTCCTCAGGTGAGCCTATGTTATCCGCCAAGGTGACCTGCTTCTATACTTATCCAGCTGGTCGGTGGGTGCCTCTCTACTGCTATAGCTACAGGCATCTGAGCTTGACTCCAGACCATGACATTGTGGCTCCTAGGGGGAGTGCAGGCAAAAATAACAAAGCTACAATTAGCTGCCAAAATGGTACCATTTTTAAAAATGCCCCAAATAAATATGTTTAATTGAGCATTGTAAGTTAAATCCTTTGCTCTTAACATTGAGACAAACAGGATACATTATATTCCATTTATGAGCAATTTGGAGATTAGCAGGTAATTCTTTTCTTGGCATCTTTGCACAAATCAGGTCCATAGTTTACAATCAATATAAACAAAAATTATATAATTCATGAGCTTAACCTGTCAACACCTGAAGCCTTTCAGCTGCTCATTTTTCATAGGCTTTAGCAACAGATCTGTCATGTACCTGCGGCAGAATTCTCTAGTGCATTGGGCAGCTGCCAGCCTCACTAGGAGCGCTGACCTATTTACTAAAGTATTAGCAAACACTGCAAATGCACGAGATGGCCAGAGGTATGAGGTACCGCTTCTTAGTGACGTGCATGCAGATGTAACAATCAAAAGTGAATTTGCATCTCTTCTTCATTTGCACATAACTTGGATAGATTTTTATCACAGATTTGGGTTTGGAAAATAAAGCATTAATAATCAAATCAAAGGGCTCTGGGACATTCCTTATCTTGTTTAGTCAGAGATTAAGTAAGATATCTACTGTGTATAGAGAACTTCTTCAGGAATCCACTTAAGCTGTAAAAATACATTTTGCCTTATGCAAGATGTAGGAAAATAGAAACAAAACAAGATGTGAATTTGTAATACAACAATGAAAAGTTACATTTTACTACATACTGCGCTAAAGAGCAAAACTGTCCAAAAATTTGTCCTTTTTGTTGTTGTTGCAAAGAGTATATGAATAACCCAAATGAACCCCTAAACCTCTCTCCCCTCCTCTATGTCGCAACATTTTCTTTTTCTTTTATATATTTTCTTTATATCTGTTATATAAAAAAGCGATGACAGAAAAAAGACTAGCGGTAGTATAGTTTGTGCTTTCCTCCTGCTAGTTTGAGGTCACATCCCTGTGTTCTTGAGCTTAGCTTTATAATCCTCTTGTAACAAGAAATAGTCCTTACAACTCCCAATGACATTATTGCCAGGCTTGTAAAATTGATGTTGGTGCAGTTGCTGGGAACTCTGTTCCTATTTCTGTAAGCATGAGCCCAGAACTACTTCTCAATACAGCATCACCGTTTTGATAAGAAAGTGATTAAAGCTGAATTCCAACTTTCTTTTCACTAGAACTGAATGGAATGATCAGTCCCGACATAGATCATACCTCTGTACCATGTTGCTCTGTTGTCTGACGATGCCTTGATATTCTGGGTTTAGTTGTGGCTTTGTATCATGTGACACTCTGTATATACTGCTGATAGACTCTGTCCCTTCCACAGCCACTCCCTGCAACAGCTAGAGTCTGTAACACTCCCCTTTGTAATCTTTCAGACTCTGCAAATGATGAACCTTCCTTCACAGCTCTGATGGTGGGTGGTATTAAATACATCCTAATTAGCATTCAATCCCACCCAGTCACACCTACAGGAAGAGCCCAAACCTCCCAAGTCTCGCCTCACAGATCACAGCATTATTCAAGAAGGAAACACCTTCATATACAGCCTGTTCTGGAATCTAGCTGCACTGCTACTGGACAGGATTGAATGGATCACAATTGAAATTCAATCCTGCTCAGTTAAATATGCTGACCAGTGTGAACTGGGAGTGTTCCACCCCGCAGATCCCACCTCACCAGACCTTGCTCTCTGTGAAGTGATTAATTTACATATAAAGGAAAAAACCTTCATAATAACCTCCCATAGCCCTTCCTCTGTAGTCTTGCAGTAAGCCATTATTCTTTGGCATACAGGAATGACACAAGGAGAGGTATGACACCTTTCACCACCCACATGAAGGCCCAGAGACACCCACAATAACCTGAAGACCCACCTAATCAACTCTGAGAACTGATACAAGTGACTCCCATAGCCATACCTACAGCGGCTCAAAGGATCATGGGAGATGTAGAATCAGTAAACAGTCAGAAAACTTTGAAATTCAGGCCTTTTTTAAAGCAATCTACTGAGCTAGCCAGAACCAGCTCTTCGGGTAGTCTATTCCACTTACTGTGAAGAAACTTTTCTGTATTTGGAGATTAAATCTCTTTACCTCCAGACATAAAGAGTGCCCCCTTGTCCTCTGTGATGACCTTAAAGTAAATAACTCAACACCAACTATATGGACCCCTTATGTATTTATGTATTTATACATGTTGATCATATCCCCTCCTAATCTCCTCTTCTCAAGAGAGAATAAATTCAGTTCCTCTAATCTTTCCTCATAGCTGAGCTTCTCCATGCCTCTTATCAGTTTGGTTGCCCTTCTCTGCACTTTCTCCAGTCCCACAATATGCTTTTTTTTGTGAACTTGTATATTCCAGATGAGCTCTTACTAATGATTTGTACAGGGGCAAAATTATATCTCTCTCCATGCCTCTTTTATATCCAGACAGCAGTATTATCATACAATCATTGAGGTATCATGGAACATTGGTCGTTGTGGTAAATACAGGTGTGTCAAACATTTGGCTGTTACAAAAATCTCATATGAAAACTCATATGAAAACATTTCGACGTATATAAAGCGTTTAAGTTCGATGTCTAGTGGAAGAAAAAAACGTAAGTTAACTTTTGGGAATATGTTGCTAGATATCAAGACATAGTGATACATCTTGGGGTATGACCAGTGAGGGGAGGTTCCAATTTGTGGAGTGATGGTGCCTGAGTTTGTATGATAAATGAATCCATATGGAGTGTGAAGTTGCTGGTCGGGTGCTCTGTTACGAGGACCCGAATAGCAACAGGTATTGACACGGGGTCTTCATGGATATTGAAATACATAGGGATTCAGGGTAGGGCGGGGTTTGTCTAAAGTTTTACTTACCTCCTCATAAAAAGAAATCAGATTTGTCTGACAACTTCTGTCTTTCATGAAGCCATGCTGTAAGTTGCTTACAATACTTTTTTTCCAGCAAGAACTCGTCTATATGGTCTTTTATTACACGCTACATTATTTTCCCAACTATAGAAGTTAAACTAACAGGTCTATAGTTACGTGGTGAAGACTTTGATCCCTTATTTAAATACAGGCACCACATTGGCCTTTATGCCAATCCAGTGGTACTATTCAAATCATTAAAGAGTACCTACAAATTAGAAACAATGGCTTCGAAAAAATATAAATTCTTTTAGGATCCATGAGTAGGTTAGGAGCACATTGGATTTCCAGCAGATGAACAGTTACGTGTGTACTTGCAGAATTTTAAAGGGATAAAACATGAGGAGATATGAATATGTTTTTTTTTTATTTATGCCTTGATGTATGCTTTAGGGACTTTAGTCTCTCTAATCATTTGAAGCAAGTTACTCTTGTGACAGACTTGTAATTACTCCCTATTTTTTTGATGCGATAGAAGATATATGATAAACTATTTCTGTGCAGCAGATTATTCATAGGAATATATACAGAGCTTCAGAGAGTGTAGTTTGATCAGAAAGCTCATAATTTCAAGCTTAGCGTGTCACTGAACTAAGGGCTCCACAAAACAATTTCCAGAACCATGAAATTTACAGTATTTGGATAATTTATCTGTAACTCTTAAAAATTTGCTGTTAATGTCACAAATGTACGTTATATTAGCTGAACTCCAGGAAACCTTAAAATGATCCCTTGCAGTGGAGCTGCACCCCACTGCAGAGGTTAATTAGTCATTTAAGTCAAAGGGATACAGAAAAGAAGATTCACCTACCCGCTCCTCTGCTCCCCTGAGCTGCAAGATTGGTCCCTTCAACCTCTTCTATCCCACTCTCCAGTAGTCTAAGATATAACACTGATGCTGTGTAAGGGAAAACGTACATTCAGTTCGTACAGTACACTAAGTGGTGAACTTCTTACACTGAAATGTACAAATCCGGCTGTAGTATACAAGTGACAGCAGGTTGCTCGCTCCATGCCCCTTTCATTCATAAAATGCCTTGTATTCTTTTCACCAGGCATTATGTGATTGAAGGAGGGGAGATGGTGGCAGTCATCCACATCTCCTCTATTCACAGAATGAATTGTATTTGGTGAAAAGAATGCAGGAGGTGCTACCACTAGAACAGCCTGCTAGGATCTCTATACTCTATAGCAGTGATGACGAACCTTGGCACCCCAGATGTTTTGGAACTACATTTCTTATGATGCTCCACTACGCTGCAGAGTGCATGAGCATCATGAGAAATGTAGTTCCAAAACATCTGGGGTGCCAAGGTTCACCATCACTGCTCTATAGGATCTGTAAGTTTCAGTGCCGGACGAGCTGAATGAAAGCCAACATTTTCCCTAACGTAGCAGCAGCCTCACATGTCACACACTTCATTAGTGATAATTGAGTTTTACAGCTCAAAAATCATTTTTGGCTGAAGTTCAGCTAATCATCTTTAAAGGAAATGTCAGGTAAAATATTCTCCTACCACTTCCCTATTTTTTCTGTGCTCATTAATTACTAACTATGAAATCCACCCTCTAAGCATGTCCTGAATGCCAAGATCTTGGCATGTAATCCATGTTCCTTTCTCCTTATAGGCAAATATATTTTATTCTACCTTTTGAAGCTTCATCCCTCTACATTATCCAGAGGGGCTCCTGCCATTCCGCACTCAATCTAGCATGCACCTTGCTGTGGTTCAGGGTAGAGAGCACATGAGGACAGATAGGACACCTTTGGACAATGCAACAGCCTGGAGCTTGGAGACCAGGCTTCGAACAGAAAACTAAGCTTTTATTTCTCTTATACAGCTTGTTTGTATGGCACTCCACTAGTGCAGGTTCAGCAGGTTAATAAACAAATGTGTCGAGTTAGCCTTTTAGAAAATCAGAGAGGATAAAAGAACAATAATTGCATACTCCATCGTAAAAAATGGGGAAACAAAAAAAAAAAAAAGGCCGAAACATTAGCTGTCTGGCTTACAAGTTTGTATTTTAAGTGCTGTAAAAACAATTCAAGATAATGTTTTTAATTTTGATTTAAATGATGTAATTGCTAGTGATTAGCTGCTCAAATGAGCTGCCAAATAAATATTATAAATGTAATTCTGGACATTAGCCGTCCATCCAGGCAAGTTTACAACTGTGAATGCAAATCTTGGAAGGCTTTAAAAATAATGATGAAAATCAATCAGCCGACTCGTTTTTATAGTGCAAATAAAGCCCTCCAGACGATGGAAGTGGGTTAAATGAATAAAACTCATGGAAAAAGACTCGTTATTGATTTGAAAACAGATGGGAATCCGTACACTCACACAGGCTTTAATTCCCAGAGCTGGATGGACTCCAAATTTCTGTTTACTCTGGTGGGTCCTTTTAGAGCAGCGTTAAGACCTGATAAGCATTAGTACAAATGCAACATTACAATGTGTATGTTATGTTCATTTTAGAAAGTTCCATTTGTTAGCGGACTTTCTGGTAATGCTGCTCTTTTACAGGTCTGGTGCAAGGTCAGTACAGAACGGTTTTCATAGATGTTTTACCTCACAGGCACACATTTGTGTTTGCAATTTTGCCCTTCCACTACAGCCATTACCAATAGGATTGTCTTCTGCTTATGTTTTATTTATTTTAAGGTCCACCCTATGGCATGAGGGCCCCCGTAGTAGGAGTGTGAGCATTGATTAGCAAAGGGGCTGTAATGTCAGTCATTTCTAGAAGTCTCACATAACATGTCCCCAGTCTCTGATTGTCTTCTACTGAAAGTTTCTAGCCTCAATAACAGTACCAGTATACAGTCTGATTATCTTCTCTGGTATGTTTGTAGTCTATGACAGGCTTCTGTAACATTACATATGTTACATATGTTGGATAACCTCTACTTTAAGCAACAGGGATAATAAGACTTAGAAGAAACTATTACCTACCTCATCATCAGAGGAAAAAACCTACCAAAAAATGAAAATATCCTTGGGTGGACTGCTCCTTGAAGGTTAAACCAGAGCTCCAGATGCAAGACATCTAACCAGGCACCATTATAATACATAAAAACAATTCTAAATATACTAAAAAATAAACTTTTACATCTTTTGGTTATAGTATTGAAGCTTCCGATGGTGACTTGCAGTGACTTGTATTCCTAGAGTGGCAGCTTGGCAGAAGAGCCTTACATTATAGCCTTGTGATTAATTTACAGCTCACACATTAGCTCTTGACATTTTTTGCAGTCAAATAGAACAAGTTTGTTACCCAGCAGACATACTGTATCATTACTCTTACTACATTTTCATGTGAAGAAACCATATCCATTTTCAACACAAGAGACAAAACAGAATATGTATGTTGAATAGTCGCTAGAATGGGGAAACAAGTGGAGCATTTATTGACTGACTTTAGTTATATTGGTTATTTTTCAGTACTAAAAGCAGTGCCTGTACAATTTATAGTACGCCTATGGCCAGGTTATAGTATTATAATAAACAAGCTTTAAACAAGGCCACACTGACCTCTGTAGCTGCAGGTATTGTGCACCAGTTCAAATTTAACAGCAGAAGCTCTGCATCCTTTCTCTCAGCTGTTCAGCTCACCCCGCCCAGCCCCCCTCCCCCAAGAGCTCCTGCTCTGTATGTGCATTAGATATGGGAGTACTGCTGATTCACAGCTGGGAGCACTGCGCTCCAAGCCCACCTAGTTGTGTGACAATAGCAAATGAATATTCACTATTATCACACTGATTCTCCTCCCAAATAATCAGGAAGTGGGTCGTGAGACCCATTTCCCTATTGGCCAAAAAGAGAAGCCATCCTATTGGCCTACGAGGAGGAAAGAGGAGGAGGAGGGAGGAGCCATACGGCTAAGGAGACGCATGGGAAGCCGACCGACAGAGGCGGGACATGGAGGAGACTGAGGGGGGAAGCCACCGTCTCCACCTGCCAGCACAGGGTAAGTGAGCTGGCGACCGGGGAGGGGGGGTGTGGGTATGGTGAGCAGTGCCGGCTGGAGCGATGGGGGGATCCATGGTCAGGTCTGTCTGCCGCCCCCCCCTCCCGACAGATGGAGCACCAGCCGCCACTGGCTGGGAGGTGGAAGCAGGATAAGCTTAGCTGCTAAGAAAATGACTTTAAAGGTAAGTTTACCTTTTACAGAATATAGTTTATGCCAGATTTGTAAAGCATCCATTATTTTTTATTGTCATACCTCTAGGTCAGTTGATCCTCCCCTAAAAACCTTTGGGAAAAACTCCCAGAAAACAGCCCCCTAGTCCTACATTGGTTGGTTTTCATTATTGTAATGCTGGGAGTAAGCGTCCAATGGTTTTCACATCTTAGCAATGAGGCAGCACAGAGGGATTGCTGCTTGAGAGTTTTTGCCAGGACTCTAGCAAGTGTCCTACAGGTATGACAATTTATAAAGCTGTGAATAAATGTGTCCTTTTACAATCTGCGCAGCCAAAAATCATGTATAATAAAAATTGTACTTTGTTGCCAGCTATAACACTAAAAGGTGCTTCCGCCGCACCTTCTACTACAAATTATGATCAATTAAAGTGAAGTGCAACACTACCATTAAAAAACAATATTAAAAACTATATATAAAGTCTGTGCAGAAATGATAAATGACTCCAAGTTTAAAGCTGAAAAACAGTCCAGAACCCAGCAATTCTCTGTGTGTGAATAATTTCTCCAATTCGTCTCGTGACAAGTGCTCATCTACCACCAGGTGAAAAACCTGCTCATCATCTGGGGACCCCCCAGATGATGCCTGTATGAGGCGAAACGCGTCGGGACTCGGTTAGCTGTTACCACTGCGTTACCAGTAGACCATTATATGCTTTTACATGTCGTTTTAAATGTGAGTACCCATTTTTATATGCTTTGTCAAAATAAATCCCCTATGGTATTACACTATGTGGCTCCATTTTTCTCTTTATCGGTCCCACTAATTTGAGTACTACCAGTGGTATAACATCCATCATCCCTCCCTCCTGAGAGTTCTTTGGATATATCCAGTGAAGGATCTTGTCGTTTGGCACCATCCCCAAGTAGATGCTCCCACGGGTATAGTGACACCAACTGCCTTTTGTGACTCATACGGCGTAAGCCTATCTGAGTTCACGCTATCTGGTAAGCGCATTCCCAAGAGGTGGTGGACTGCAACAGACAACTTGCACCAAGTCACCTGTTATATATTTCTCAACGCACCAATGTTGAATTTATGTCACTATTAGGTGGTGTTTTTTGCTTAGATCACTATTTGTAACACACATTGCTATATGGTTTTGTTTATATGGTGATATATATTCAAGATTTTTCTACTGTCATATTTATTGTATATGTGATCTATGCGATTATGTGATTAGTAGGTCTACCAACCCTTCCATATATATGACCTTTTGATTCACAATCCACTTGATTTATCATATTTGTGTGTTCACTATTTTTAGTGACACACATTCATATATTAATTTTTATTTTTGGATACTGTATCATTATTTAGTATTATCACTTTTAGACATTGATTGTTATTTTCGTGCTCTATGAGCGCCGCACTTTTTTATATTTAAATTTTATTCACTCATTACAGTTACCTGTCGTGCAGGCCGCTAGTATACATATATTTTTCAATATCTTTATAAGACAGCGCAGTTTTTCTTTCCTTTTGCACGAAAAACCTGCTCACCTCCGACACAATAACAACACGCTCATCTGTGTACTCCAGTTGGTGTTAATCCCAAGGTAGCAGACCTCCACTCGCTCCTCTCAAGCCTTGGATGTCAGTTCTTTCTCTTTCCACATCAACTCGTATGGTATCCACCATATATTAAATGGGGCAAAAGGGCAACAACATAGTGCTTTCCATTTAAAAAAGATTTATTATCCCCCACTAATAAAAACAATTTAGGAGTGGTGGGCCGAGCCTGTGACGTCACGCCACCATTACGGGAGTGTAGTAGTGAGCTGGCTGGTGGTTTAATTTTAAAGTGCGTTGTATCATTTTTCCTGTGAAGCCCCATACACACTATCAGTTTTTCTGCTGAGTTTTTCCTTCAGGTTTACCAAAACCACGTAGTGCAAGGGCCTGCCTGATCGCATACAAATTGAAACTCCTATGGTTTGACCTCATATTATATGGTTTTGGTAAATCTGAAGGTAAAACTCAGCAGAAAAACTGATAGTGTGTATGGGGCTTAAGTGTTTTTATTAGTGGGAGATAATAAATGTTTTATTTAACTGGAGAGCACTATGTTGTTGCCCTTTTGTCCCATTTAACATATGGAGGATACCATATGAGTTCATGTGGATGGAGAGAGAGGTCTGCTGCCTTGGGTATTAACACCAACTGGAGCACACAGATGAGCATGTTGTTATTGTGTTGGAAGTGAGCATGTTTTTTCACCTGCTGGTGGATGAGCACTTGTCACAACAAATTAGAGAGATTATTCACACACAGAGCACTGTTGGGTGGTGGACTGTTTTTCAGCTTTAATCTTGGAGTCATTTATCATTTCTGCACAGACTTTATATATGGCTTTTAATATTGTTTTTTAATATTAGTGTTGCGCTTCAAATTAATTGGTCATAATTTATAAAGCTGCACAATTTTTTTAATTGTACAGCGGCCCCTTGACTGCATTGTTTTCTGGAAAAGGTAAGCTTAGCCTTCTCCACCCCTAGACATAAACAGAAAAAAATTTGAAGGTAACAAATAGAAGTTGGGGGGGGGGGGGGGGTTAAATAATACCGTTGTTATACCTGTGTTTAGGAGAATGCCTGTAGTGAGTGGAGACCAATGGCTGAAAACATCAGGCTAAGCACAGTTCTCAGTTCTTAAGAGGTTGAATCATCAGAACCGCTAGACAGATGATCTGTGTTTGAGTAACAAGACAAGGTCAGTGCAGGAAAAGAGTTTTGTAGTCGGGGGTCACAAGCTAGGGTCGGTGTAAGAGAAGAGTTTCTTAGCCGGGGTCACAAGCCAAGGTCGGTGCATTTGAAGAGTTTCGTAGTCGGTGGTCACAAGTCGAGATCGGGGGTCACAGGCCAAGGTCCATTCCAAGTAGCACTAGAGGCAGGATAATGTGTGTCGCACAATAATCTGGCAAACAGGAAGTGCAGTGACATGGCATAAATCAGGAAGTTCATGAGAGGAGCAATGAGTCCAAGGTTCAGCAGAAGTCAAAGCACAAGGCAGGGTTGCCCAGTGGATCAGAGAGGATACTGTCCAGCATCTCAGGTAGCTCAGTGAGAAGAGTTCATTGCCAGATACAGCAAAGGGCCTAAGTTCAAGTCCAGGCCTCACACAGGGATAAGAAGATCCTGACCTGGACAAACAGAATGAGGGATTAAATCAATCATGCTTAAAGAAGAACTACAGGTAAAAAAAATGTTTTAAAAAATCTGCTGCTACGAATAATTTTATCTCAGAGGGAATATGCCACCTCCTGGATGGCTGCCTGTTATTTACAATTTTATTGAAGCTGGGAGGTAAAGCTGTTGCTATACATTAGGCACTCCAAAAGGAGACTTGCAGCTCTCCTACACACAAGATGTCCTGTCATTTCTCCATATGTGTTGCAGACTCAGACTTACCCTGGTTCGCATTAGACATGTGCATTCGTTTTAGTCCGAATGGATTTTCGTTGAAATTTCTGGTATTTTCCTTATCGTTTTAACAAACGATAACAAACGTGCAGCATCCGAAAACCGAAGGATCCGACATAAACAATTGCTTTATTTTCGTTTTCGTTGCAACAACAGTTCGATATAGATAGGAGATTTGACATGACGCTGACAATAGCGATCTGTGTCCATCGAACCTGTGGTCGAATGTGCCTAACCTTAGCTCTATTAGTCCAAGATTATTCTACATAGAGAGAAAAGATTCGACATAGAGAGAAAAGATTTGACATTATAGAGACAATAGCAAAAAAGGTCGAAAGTGCCTAACCTAACTCTATTTGTCCAAGATTATTCGACATAGAGAGAAAAGATTCAACATGAAGATTCGACGAAGCAGTCACCACAAGCAGACATGTATGGTCAAATGCTCTGCCCATAGGCTATATTAGAATTCTAATGTTGGTTGACTAGTAATAATAATTAATAAATATAATTATTACTAATGTCATACAACATTAGAATTCTACTATAGCTTGTAGGCGGAACATTTGACCAGAAATGTACGATTGCGACGTCGTACAGTTTAGCTGCTCCGTCGAATCTTCTTAGAACATTCGACAGACAGTGACACCATGAGCCTTCAATGACAGATTCGACCTTAATTATTTCGGATTTTCGGACTAATGCATTTTTTAACGAAAGAAAAAAAATAAAAACAAATTTCGGGAGTAACTAAATAAATGTATTTATCGGACGAAAACAAAATTCCGAAACAAAATATTTCAGTGTGCACGTCTAGTTCGCATCCTTCCTAGAGAACCGATCTCAGAAAGTGAAACTAGGAACTAGGACGCGAAAGTGAAACTAGGACGTGGGGTCCCTCAAGGATCACCCCTGTTGCCAGTGCTCTTTAACATCTATCTCCGCCCACTCCTCAAAATCATCAGCAACCAGGATCTACTTTATCACTCCTTTGCGGATGACATCCAACTCTACAGTACATGCCGCCGATATTGTGTCAATCTCGCCGCTGTTAGTGGCAAGATTGACACCCGCGAGCCAAGTCGCGGGATCCAGCGCCGAGCTATGTCGCTCCTCCCGCTCGCCGCCCCCAATACATTACTATGGATATGCTGCATCTCGTGGGGGCGGCAAGCGCGAGAAGCACAGCCTCACTGCAGTGATTTCCAGCACAATTCCATTGCGCTGGAAACACAATATCGGCGGCAGGTACTCTACCTACACATCCACCAACAAAAAAGACCAATGCCAGGGACTGGAAAACTGTCTCTCATTGATCGACGATTGGATGACGGAGAGCTCCCTTAAACTCAATGGATCAAAAACAGAACTCCTCTTCTTCCACGCAAACCGAAACAAAAACCCTGGCACGTTGTCCACACCACTCACCATCCTCGGACAACCCATCACCCCCAGCACTAAAGCCAAAAGCCTCGGAGTCATCTTTGACTCAAACTTGACGATGGATGCACAAATAGAATCAGTAGTCAGCGGATCCCACTACCTTCTTCGCCTACTACGTAGACTCATCCCCTTCATCCCGGAAGGAGATACAGCAGCGGTAGTAACAATCATCAATTCCCGACTCGACTACGCAAATTCCCTCTACCTAGGACTTCCAAAATACCAAATTTCACATCTACAAATCATGCAGAACACAGCAGCCAGACTGGTAACTGGAAAAAAAAACATGGGAATCAATCACCCCATCCCTGAGGACCCTCCATTGGCTAGCCGTGAAGGATCAAATTACATTCAAGACCCTCTGCCTCACTTACAAATGTACACAAGGAAAAGCCCCGCAATACCTCTGCAACAAAATAAAGCACTTCACCCCAGGTCGTACTCTCCGGTCAACTAACCAGAACCTCCTCCAGTTCCCCAAGACCCGTTATAAATTAAAAGGCGAACAAAGGTTCGCAGTCCAAGGACCACGGCTATGGTATGCTCTACCCGCGGACATCCGCTCGGAAGAAAACTATCTGGCCTTCAGGAAGAAGCTCAAGACCCATCTCTTTTGAAAACCCAGACGGACACTGGCGGCAAAAGCGCCCTGAGGCGATTTAGTTAGCATATGTAGCGCTATACAAGTTATTCATTCATTCATTCACCCCTCCTCTAGTTTTGTTCAGTCACAGACCACTTTGTATTCCGTGAACCCATTCACAAATAAAAAGCATTTAGTGTATGGACAGGGGCAGACAGGACAGCTTGGTGTTGGAGAGCCTCTAGTCGTCTCCTGGTCTGGAGCACCAATGTATAGTGATACTTTCCAGCTTCAATTAAATTGTAAATTGTAAAGAAAAGGCAGCAATCCAGGAGGTGGCATACACCTCCTGAGATTTAACTATTTGTAACCCTGCAATTTTTTTAAAACATTTCCTTGGAACATATGCTTTGATCAGATAGGTGATATTTATAATACACACTTTGATATAAATGGTAATAAGGTATTCTGCAATATCAAAGTGACATTAAAACGGAACTAAAGTCAGGGATACTCAACTGTTTTCCAGTGGTCCCATGCACGCTGGATTCCTTTGCTGGTGTCAGCATCTTCTCCCCGGCTTCCAAGTGCAGGTCTTCAGCCATCTTGATTGGCGTGCTGGATGGCACCACTCCTGCGCATGTGTAGCTTTGTGTATATTTTGCAGAGGATTGCAAACAGGCAGGTAAGTGAATTTTATTGCAGAAGAGACATTGCTGTCTGTTTTTTATTCAGCCTTTAGTTCCACTTTAAACTCTGATGTGAAAAAATAAATGATATTCAAGCATGCATTCATAACTCGAAAAAGGCCTTCTATTGCTCTAAGCCTCCTCCAAATCCCTTTTCATTGTTGCTTCTCGGTAGAGGGTGGTTATGTTCGTTCTCCATGGTCCCACTGTATGTAAGAATGTAGCCACTCTCTCTTGCTTGCTCCGGAGATGGACTAGGGACTATGTACTACGGGATGTATACTATGCATAGAGCAGTGTACATGATTGCAACTAACATTCATTGCTTGTTCCAAGCAAAGCAAAGTGAGGTTAGGTAGAATATGAGAGGTTCAGTAGATCAAGGAGGACATTACAATGAGGCAGAAAAACACAGTAAGAAATTATGTCATGATAAATAGATGACAGGGTCATTAAATAGTGAATGTGTATGGATTATTTTTGGATAATAAAGATATTGTTAAGTGTTACTTTTAATGTCTGTTTATGTTCTTCATACTACTTGAAGACATACAACTCATGTAACTCCTGAAGAAGACAACACAGGTCTACGAAATAAACTGAGAATTCCAACTCCCAACCATATATGTACAATAATAGTGGCACACAAGTAACTGTAATATGTCATATCTTTAAGTAGCACAGTAATATAAGTTCTCAAGTTTCGGTTGTGTGGCTGAAGTCAATTTGGGGAATTGTATGAATGTTTGTTGGGGGCTGGGTCAACTTGTCTTTTATTTTTTTTGCGGTGGGGGGGTAGTTACTGGAGAAATGTATGATCTTTTAGGGATTTTGCAGTTGTAATTGTATAAAGAAAAATGTATGAGTGAAAATAATTGGGGGTTTTGTTGCACATATGGAGAGTTGGTACCTGTAAAATCCTAAGTGGTGTTCTGGAATACATTCATATGTGTATGTTTTATAAAAGTCTGGGATGTAGGTACATTGAACTAATTGTGCGGATAGATGGCCTACATGCTGTGAATCTAATAATATATATCATTTTTTTTCCCTGTAGTTCTTCTTTAAGAGGGGATTATATGCATGTGGAAAGTTGGGGTTCAGGATTTCCATAGATACTTTTCTCCAGTTAATGCACCTTGTGCAGGTCATTTGAGATTTCGCCAATCCAGGAATACAGTACCTGAATAATTAATGATTGTGGCTGATAGACAATGCTGGCATGCTAACTTCTGCACCAATAGAAGTGAAGATATGCTCCAGCATATAGCCATAATATTGCATTACAATGTATTGAAGAAACAGTCATTTTCTCATACTGAAGCACTGGTATGACAGGAATCAGCAGTTATTTTCCATGAAGATTTAAGAGGCTGCCAAAAACTCAGAATATTGCAAAACAGCATGCAGCGAAGACAAGCACAATCTTGAACCACACAGTTCGGTGTGGAGACATATAATGACAAACTGAATAAGAGTCCACAGAAGCTCTTCATTACATTAGTTTATCATGGGATTGAGGGTCATCTGATTGACTGTGGGTCACTGATCTTTCATGTTTCTCTTGTAAGTACACGCCCCTGTTAAACAGGGGCTGAAAAATTGTGCCTTAGGCACTGGTGTGGTGGCATGGATCATTGAGGAGGAGGAAGAGGATAGTCAGTGAACATAAGAGGACAGTCACTCAGCATCAGCATAGGCAGTCTTGAAGGGATGTGACATTAAAAATTATTCGGTTATATCCGCCTCAGGTGCTGGTAGCTGGTGGTGATCCAAGACTGATTCATTTTGATGAATGTCAGTCGATCAACCGAGGCGGTGGACAGGCGCACCCTATGATCAGTCACAAATCCTCCAGCAGCACTGAATGTGCGTTCGGAAAGAACGCTGGAGGCAGGACAGGCCAGTAAACTGTGCTAGTAATTGTTTTGTCTGTGCAATAATCATTTGGAACAGTGCCCTACAGTGGACTGAAGGTGTAGTGGGGATGGAGATCCCAGCTGAGGAGGAGCAAGGAGAGGTCCGCTTAGTTCTTTGGTGTGGGTCTTTTATGTGTGCCTGCCAACGAGCTGCATGGCAGGTCGCCATATGTTCTGGTCATGCTTGTCGTGCCCAAGCGGCTGATGTTTTGGCCACGCGAGATACGCTTGAGACAAATATTGCAAATAGCAGTGGTGCGATCTGCTGCACTCGTCTCAAAAAAGGCCCACACCAAAGAACTTTTCTGATAACGTGCAGAGGCAGCGCCCTGCACAGGCGGAGCTCTGCGGTGTTGTACAGTTGCTGTGCTGGCCTCTACCTGGCCTCCAGGGGGCATCCTGCCTCGTTGGACAGTGTGACGCCGCATCCTCCTCCTCCTCGTCCTCCTCCTCATCCTCTCTCCCTTGAGGCACCCACGTGGAGTCAGTGACCTCATCATCCCCTCCCTCTTCACCACTAGAGCAAACCTGGCAGTAAGCTGCAGCTGGTGGAACTGTACTGCCAGATTCCTCAAGCTGGGTATCGTCATCCGAGCCTTCGAATCGTTGGGCATCCTCCTGGAGAATGTACCCAACACTGTGCTCAAAGAGTTCGGGGGACTCCTCAGGAGGACATGGTGGGTCTAGGGAAGGGGTGGCTGATGATGCTCTGTCAGTACCCTGAGCCTGGGTGAGAGAGGATGAGGAGGATGAGGAGCCCCTTGGCGGTCTTCCAGCCATTGTAGTCGGTAGTCCTGTGGGTGCTGCTGAGAAGAATATATAGGAGCTCTGTGTGATGCCACTAACACACTAGAAGTCCTATGGGTGCTTCTGCAAAGAAAATAGAGGAGCTCTGTGTGATGCCACTAACACACTAGAAGTCCTGTGGGTGCTTCTGCAAAGAAAATAGAGGAGCTCTGTGTGATGCCACTAACACACTAGAAGTCCTGTGGGTGCTTATGCAAAGAAAATAGAGGAGCTCTGTGTGTGTGATGCCACTAACACACACTAGAAGTCCTGTGGGTGCTGCTGAGAAGAATATATAGGAGCTCTGTGTGATGCCACTAACACACTAGAAGTCCTGTGGGTGCTTCTGCAAAGAAAATAGAGGAGCTCTGTGTGATGCCACTAACACACTAGAAGTCCTATGGGTGCTTCTGCAAAGAAAATAGAGGAGCTCTGTGTGATGCCACTAAACACACTAGAAGTCCTGTGGGTGCTTATGCAAAGAAAATAGAGGAGCTCTGTGTGATGCCACTACACACTAGAAGTCCTATGGGTGCTTCTGCAAAGAAAATAGAGGAGCTCTGTGTGATGCCACTAACACACTAGAAGTCCTGTGGGTGCTTATGCAAAGAAAATAGAGGAGCTCTGTGTGATGCCACTAACACACTAGAAGTCCTGTGGGTGCTTCTGCAAAGAAAATAGAGGAGCTCTGTGTGATGCCACTAACACACTAGAAGTCCTGTGGGTGCTTATGCAAAGAAAATAGAGGAGCTCTGTGTGATGCCACTAACACACTAGAAGTCCTGTGGGTGCTGCTGAGAAGAATATATAGGAGCTCTGTGTGATGCCACTAACACACTAGAAGTCCTGTGGGTGCTTCTGCAAAGAAAATAGAGGAGCTCTGTGTGATGGGACTAACACACTTCAAGTCCTATAGGTGCTTCTGGGAAGAAAATATAGCTCTGTGTGTGTGATGGGACTAACACACTTCAAGTCCTATAGGTGCTTCTGGGAACAAAATATAGCTCTGTGTGTGTGATGGGACTAACACACTTCAAGTCCTATAGGTGCTTCTGGGAACAAAATATAGCTCTGTGTGTGTAATGGGACTAACACACTTCAAGTCCTATAGGTGCTTCTGGGAACAAAAATATAGCTCTGTGTGTGTGATGGGACTAACACACTTCAAGTCCTATAGGTTCTTCTGGGAACAAAATATAGCTCTGTGTGTGTGATGGGACTAACACACTTCAAGTCCTATAGGTGCTTCTGGGAACAAAATATAGCTCTGTGTGTGTGATGGGACTAACACACTTCAAGTCCTATAGGTGCTTCTGGGAACAAAATATAGCTCTGTGTGTGTGATGGGACTAACACACTTCAAGTCCTATAGGTTCTTCTGGGAACAAAATATAGCTCTGTGTGTGTGATGGGACTAACACACTTCAAGTCCTATAGGTGCTTCTGGGAACAAAATATAGCTCTGTGTGTGTGATGGGACTAACACACTTCAAGTCCTATAGGTGCTTCTGGGAACAAAATATAGCTCTGTGTGTGTGATGGGACTAACACACTTCAAGTCCTATAGGTGCTTCTGGGAACAAAATATAGCTGTGTGTGTGTAATGGGACTAACACACTTCAAGTCCTATAGGTGCTTCTGGGAACAAAATATAGCTCTGTGTGTGTGATGGGACTAACACACTTCAAGTCCTATAGGTTCTTCTGGGAACAAAATATAGCTCTGTGTGTGTGATGGGACTAACACACTTCAAGTCCTATAGGTGCTTCTGGGAACAAAATATAGCTCTGTGTGTGTGATGGGACTAACACACTTCAAGTCCTATAGGTGCTTCTGGGAACAAAATATAGCTCTGTGGGTGTGATGGGACTAACACACTTCAAGTCCTATAGGTGCTTCTGGGAACAAAAAAAAGCTCTGTGTGTGTAATGGACTAACACACTTCAAGTCCTATAGGTGCTTCTGGGAACAAAATATAGCTCTGTGTGTGTGATGGGACTAACACACTTCAAGTCCTATAGGTTCTTCTGGGAACAAAATATAGCTCTGTGTGTGTGATGGGACTAACACACTTCAAGTCCTATAGGTGCTTCTGGGAACAAAATATAGCTCTGTGTGTGTGATGGGACTAACACACTTCAAGTCCTATAGGTGCTTCTGGGAACAAAATATAGCTCTGTGTGTGTGATGGGACTAACACACTTCAAGTCCTATAGGTGCTTCTGGGAACAAAATATAGCTCTGTGTGTGTGTAATGGGACTAACACACTTCAAGTCCTATAGGTGCTTCTGGGAACAAAATATAGCTCTGTGTGTGTGATGGGACTAACACACTTCAAGTCCTATAGGTTCTTCTGGGAACAAAATATAGCTCTGTGTGTGTGATGGGACTAACACACTTCAAGTCCTATAGGTGCTTCTGGGAACAAAATATAGCTCTGTGTGTGTGATGGGACTAACACACTTCAAGTCCTATAGGTGCTTCTGGGAACAAAATATAGCTCTGTGGGTGTGATGGGACTAACACACTTCAAGTCCTATAGGTGCTTCTGGGAACAAAAATATAGCTCTGTGTGTGTGATGGGACTAACACACTTCAAGTCCTATAGGTGCTTCTGGGAACAAAATATAGCTCTGTGTGTGTAATGGGACTAACACACTTCAAGTCCTATAGGTGCTTCTGGGAACAAAATATAGCTCTGTGTGTGTGATGGGACTAACACACTTCAAGTCCTATAGGTGCTTCTGGGAACAAAATATAGCTCTGTGTGTGTGATGGGACTAACACACTTCAAGTCCTATAGGTGCTTCTGGGAACAAAATATAGCTCTGTGTGTGTGATGGGACTAACACACTTCAAGTCCTATAGGTGCTTCTGGGAACAAAATATAGCTCTGTGTGTGTAATGGGACTAACACACTTCAAGTCCTATAGGTGCTTCTGGGAAGAAAATATAGCTCTGTGTGTGTAATGGGACTAACACACTTCAAGTCCTATAGGTGCTTCTGGGAACAAAATATAGCTCTGTGTGTGTGATGGGACTAACACACTTCAAGTCCTATAGGTTCTTCTGGGAACAAAATATAGCTCTGTGTGTGTGATGGGACTAACACACTTCAAGTCCTATAGGTGCTTCTGGGAACAAAATATATAGCTCTGTGTGTGTAATGGGACTAACACACTTCAAGTCCTATAGGTGCTTCTGGGAAGAAAATATAGCTCTGTGTGTGTAATGGACTAACACACTTCAAGTCCTATAGGTGCTTCTGGGAAGAAAATATAGCTCTGTGTGTGTGATGGGACTAACACACTTCAAGTCCTATAGGTGCTTCTGGGAACAAAATATAGCTCTGTGTGTGTAATGGGACTAACACACTTCAAGTCCTATAGGTGCTTCTGGGAAGAAAATATAGCTCTGTGTGTGTAATGGGAATAACACACTTCAAGTCCTATAGGTGCTTCTGGGAAGAAAATATAGCTCTGTGTGTGTAATGGGACTAACACACTTCAAGTCCTATAGGTGCTTCTGGGAAAAAAATATAGCTCTGTGTGTGTGATGGGACTAACACACTTCAAGTCCTATAGGTGCTTCTGGGAACAAAATATAGCTCTGTGTGTGTGATGGGACTAACACACTTCAAGTCCTATAGGTGCTTCTGGGAACAAAATATAGCTCTGTGTGTGTGATGGGACTAACACACTTCAAGTCCTATAGGTGCTTCTGGGAACAAAATATAGCTCTGTGTGTGTAATGGGACTAACACACTTCAAGTCCTATAGGTGCTTCTGGGAAGAAAATATAGCTCTGTGTGTGTAATGGGACTAACACACTTCAAGTCCTATAGGTGCTTCTGGGAACAAAATATAGCTCTGTGTATGTAATGGGACTAACACACTTCAAGTCCTATAGGTGCTTCTGGAAGAAAATATAGCTCTGTGTGTGTAATGGGACTAACACACTTCAAGTCCTATAGGTGCCTCTGGGAACAAAATAAAGGAGCTCTGCCTGCCTGCCACGAACACACTACAAGTCCTATAGGTGCTTCTGGTAACAAAATATAGGAGCTCTGCCTGCCTGCCACGAACACACTACAAGTCCTATAGGTGCTTCTGGTAACAAAAATATAGGAGCTCTGCCTGCCTGCCACGAACACACTACAAGTCCTATAGGTGCTTCTGGTAACAAAATATAGGAGCTCTGCCTGCCTGCCACGAACACACTACAAGTCCTATAGGTGCTTCTGGTAACAAAATATAGGAGCTCTGCCTGCCTGCCACGAACACACTACAAGTCCTATAGGTGCTTCTGGTAACAAAATATAGGAGCTCTGCCTGCCTGCCACGAGCACACTACAAGCCCCTCTTTCTCAATCAATCTTTGTAACTGAATCTATCTAACTCAATCTCTGTAAGTGAATCTCTCTAACTATCTAAATGCAGCAGAGTGTCACAGAATCTGCCTGCTCAATCTGCGCCGGAACAGCATGTGACCGGCGCAGACGGCGGGGCGGCGTTTTATAGGGGGGGGGGGCGTGTACTACAGCCCCTGAGCTGTAATTGGCTACAGGCGTCCTGCCTGTAGCCAATTATGGCTCTTCGAGTTTCCGGGGCTGTGATTGGCCAAGCATGCGGGGTCACAGTGCATGCTTGGCCAATCATCAGCCAGCAATGCACTGCGTCGGCCGCGCCGGCCGCAATGCATTGCGGGGCCGCTCGCAACACACGCACGTGATGCGAGCGGCCAAAATAGTTCTGGGCTCGCCGAGCGAGCGAACGCCCGGTGCTCGATGCGAACGTGGGTTCGCATCGAGCACCGGGCCCATCCTTAATAGCCATAATATTGCATTACAATGTATTGAAGAAACAGTCATTTTCTCATACTGAAGCACTGGTATGACAGGAATCAGCAGTTATTTTCCATGAAGATTTAAGAGGCTGCCAAAAACTCCGAATATTGCAAAACAGCATGCAGCGAAGACAAGCACAATCTTGAACCACACAGTTCGGTGTGGAGACATATAATGACAAACTGAATACGAGTCCACAGAAGCTCTTCATTACATTAGTTTATCATGGGATTGAGGGTCATCTGATTGACTGTGGGTCACTGATCTTTCATGTTTCTCTTAAACTGTGCTAGTAATTGTTTTGTCTGTGCAATAATCATTTGGAACAGTGCCCTACAGTGGCTTTACTAATCCCTGCAATATACTTCCTCATTACCCTTTGATTTATAGCTAATAACCTGTTTGAAGATTACAGTCAATTTATATAATACATTCATCACCAAATAAAGAAACCTTTGTTCCCAAGAGCAAACTAATATGTGATACAGCACCAAACTTTACTGTGAATATTTTACAAGATTTGAGGGGATCAGTGATGGGCTTCCTTTGCCAACCTTTCCTTTTCACAATGTCAGGTCCCTGGCTGTCAAGATGATCCAACAGCTTCACTGACCTGGAACACATGCAAATCAGTAGTCCTGTTTTGACTTATTTATTTACTTTACTGGGATGCTCATTGCTGACCTTATTGACCTACATGCTTGCTCTATGACAATGAGGTCAGCAATGGCTGCCCCAAGTGTCCTTACTACGGTTTATCTTTAAAAGGGACTGATCATTTTACTGATCTTGTGGTGAGAACATTGCTGGAGGTTTAAAAGTGTGTAGGTGTAGTAGTAACATATTAGGACCTGCCTGTAATATATTAGGAAAATGTATTAAGGAGGAGCATGGACCTTACATAGCATTTAAGCAAAGGAACAAATCTTTGATAATCAAGATGAGTGAATGCCACTACAGTTAAACCCAGCTGCTTTTAAAGTTTTACTTGTAGGGTTTGGATCTGCCATGTTTGTGTTTTTTAATATGAACTAAAAAATTGAGTATGTTTATCCGACAAGAGGTAGCTGTCCACTGTATTTCATGGCAAGAGGGTTGAAAGTGTGTTAAACAGCCTGTATACCCTTTAACAACAGTATTAGACCCAAAAATTCTTCCTTGCTCTGATAACCTAAGCTGTATCCTCATTTACAGGAAAGGCTTGCAAGCCTTTGGAGCCAGAAAGAACTACTCTTATTTTTTTTTTGTGGGGGGGATATTTTACCTACCTTTTATGGAGGCATGTAAGTTGCTGCTGCTATGGCAAAGCAGACTCTTTACCCGTTCACTATAATACAAAGCAGTATTTTAAAAATACATGTTACAACGTGTAGAAATCCAGAGGATGTAAAACACAGACCTGGGCAAATAGCAGCCCCAGGGCCACATCTGGCCCTTTGGTTGTTTCTATCTGGCCCTTGATGCCTCCTTTGTCAGCATGAGGCACAGTGACAGGTGTCTGTATGGAGAGCTGCAAAAACTGGAAGGAGAGAGCCTGAGGAGCTAATGGTACAGTGGGGAGGCTTGGTTCTGCTGAAAGAGCATTGCTTAGGAGACATCCTGATGCTCTCCCACCACCCTGCTGCCCAGCCAAGTTCTTCCTGAGTTAGCTCCTGCAAACCCCAAGAGTTATGCATATGTTCTTCTCACCAGGTCAGACCCTGCAGAAATCCCACTGTACTGATCTCAGGCTCTCTCCTTCCAGTCACAGTGCTTTTTAGAGGTTATTTGAGAGGCAGTGGAGAGTTGTTATATCGCCTCCTTACTGCCTGATTTAACCCTATAATGCTGCACTACGCTGCAATTGTGTGCACTGCATGTGGTTGCAGTGTGGCCCTATTGAGCTCACTAGGCAAGTTTGACAAGCGGTGCCACTTGTCAAACTCTGCAGCCCAAACTAAAGATGCTGCAGCCGCATGTGCACAGCCCCATCAGGCTGTTATTTTACAGTTTGGGTGGGAAGCCAGGGGCAGTAAAATGGCAGCTTAGTCGCACACTTTTATCACCCCCAACCGCCTGTCTGAAAGAGACCTCATGATCAGTTGTACCTATTATTCCTAGTGCCAGGTGTTTGTTTTCTCTATGTTTTTGTACTTACGGATCGTCACAGGTCCAAAATTATTATTGAGTTCAGCCCTCCATGACAGTCCCAGTTTCTCATGGGGCCCAATGGGAAAATCAATTGTCTATCTATGATATAGCGGCTCTTTTTGGATCAAAGAGATTTTGCTGCTTGTCAGAAAATTTTCTGAGTGAAATGAATTAATTGCACTCTAGGAGAGATGCCCCTGTTCAATGACTATAACCCTCCAGGCACCTTGGAGGGAGTTTTCAGCAATTTTCCCCATATAAATAATAGTTGGCACAAGGGAGTTTTTTTTGTTGCAAAACAGATTCATGGCTTATTCCAAGCAGAGAACACTATAGACATTATCAGTGTTAGAAGCAAAGAAAGATTACTTCATCTAGTAAGGCAACATTTCAGATCACATTATTATTATCCTTTATCAAGCCAGGGGTCTCTGACTACAAATAGTCCCTCACATTTATATACAAACACTAAAATCCACTATCCAATTGCCAACAATCACTTGGCAATCAACCTAACTAATCTAAAGTTGGCTGCACACCAGTTTGATTTTTTATTTATTTAGTCTGTTGGATCAGCAAAATGTACCATTTACAGGTTAAAGTCCAGTTTTTGCTTGGACAAAATACATTGAAATGAATCACTCAGCAGCATTTAGGATCTGCCCACCTCCTGAACAAGAAGAACCTGTCATGTCACCCAACTGTACCAAAATCCCCTGTAAAAAAAGTATGTTAAAGATGTAGCTAATCCTTCAAGGGAGCTGGGAACCAGAAGGGGAAGGATCCCCAACCCAAAGTTGAGCTTTAAAGTGGTTGTAAACCGCTGGGTGTCTTTTTTTTTTACGGACCTGCAAGGTAAAGCCATTATGTGCTAGTATGCATCGCATACTAGCACATTATGTGAAACTTACTTGAAAATTAAGCATTCCAGCAATGCGCTGTCATTGCTGGAGGCCGCTTCCATCTTCACCCGTCTTCCTTCTGGGTCTGCAGACTCCGGTTGTGTGACTGGTCTGAGCCGAGATGACGTCACTCCCGCACAAGCGTTGGGAGACGCCATTTATGGGTGGCCGTTCCTTCAGAGAGCATGTGCCAATGATGTCACCGGCTGTATATATATATATATATATATATATATATATATATATATATATATAGTAGTAAATATCTCCTAAACGGTGCACATTTAGGAGATATTTACAGTACCTATAGGTAAGCCTTATTATAGGCTTACCTATAGGTACAAGGCAAATGTAATGTAAAGGCCAACCTGTAATAAATTTATGTTACTGTTTAGGTTGACCACCATGTTGCAATGATATTAGAAAATGTGAAAAGTGTCCATCAGTGCTACATATCAGTGCCACCTATCAGTGCCCATCAGTGCCACCCATCAGTGCCACCCATCAGGACCCATCAGTGCCATCTTATCTGACCCCATCTGTGCATATCAGTGCCGCTTTAACTGTGCCTATCAGTGCCCACCAGTACTGCCTCATCAGCGCATATTAATGAAGGAGAAAAATTACCTGTTTTCAACATTTTATAACAAACTGTGAAACATGATTTTTTTGTTTGTTTAGCAAAAAAAATAAAAAAATACCAGCTGTGATTAAATACCACCAAAAGAATGCTCTATTTGTGGGAAAAAAATGATAAAAATGTAATTTGGGTACAGTGTTGTATGACCGCGCAATTGTCATTCAAAGTGCGACAGCACTGAAAGCTGAAAATTGGTCTGGGCAGGAGGGGGGTTTAAGTGCCCAGTGAGCAAGTGGTTAAAAAAAAAGAAGAAAATTAAGGTTTCTACGCTGCAACATATTGCATTTTTGTTCTGGGGTTTTGTTTTGTTTTTTTGAATAACTCTTACATTTTCTAGCAAAGAGCCACTCTTTGTCAATTGTTAATGACAATATCAAATTGGTTTAGTTTCATTTATTTTATAATATCGATTTTAACATTATATTTTGGGCACCTTTGTATTTATGTACCTATGTAAGTATGTATTATGGAATTCCTATGATATACTATCCAATATTGCAAAGGATAATTCATTAATTAACTCTGTTTCATTTAATTGCAGGCTATGAAGGTTATACTGCTAAAGACAGTGATCAGAGACACCTATTGGAAGTCAACGCCAATGGTAATGGAAGGGGGTTACTTTGGATGGATGATGAGAATTTCACTGAAGTTCATGGAGACCACAGACATCGCAAGAACTGCACAGAACCAGGTACGTGGTATACATCCACATTTCTTTGTTTGAGTTTATTGAATGGTTTGGAGTAGGAGGCTTTCAACATAACTTGATAATAGGGCCAAAGATAACAAACTTTTTTTTTTCCTCTTGGTGCTTTGTAGGTTTTTGACGTGTCTTATTTGTGGGTAAAACAAACAGAAATGGTTTAGTTTATCATGGTATGCACAATGTGATTTACAGTGTTTTAACCTGCACATTTTAAAACGTTTTTAATCAAAACAAGGCTTACAGAAACTGTTCATTAACTAATGTCTTGTTTTTAACCTATGTGGTTCTGTAACCAAGGAAATATCAAATACCATTTTATTTAATTACATAACAACTCGTCATATATTCATTAAAAAATCTTTAACAGCCTGTTTAATAAAGAGTGCTACTGCTGAAGTGCAGTAGCCTATAGCATCCAATCAGAATCTCCTATATGATGCTGATCAGGCCTTTCAGCATTTTATGTTTTTACCAAACTCTGCATTATGCCATAGGGAAGCAAACGTGCACATTTTCCATATACTCAGCAGTTTTGGTATTTTGGGGGGGCTGCAATGATGCTTTTTGCAGGTTTAGTAAATCAGAGGTTACCAGCTAACAACCAGAAGTGTCTTTTATTTGCATGGCAATGTTACAAATTGACTTTAAAACTTTGTAATCTTAATTTGAATTCAACTGATTTTGTGTATTTTGTAACTGCACTCTCAGTATAGTTACCATATTTATCGGCGTATAACACGCACTTTTTTCCCCCTTAAAATCAGGGGAAAATTGTGGGTGCGTGTTATACGCCAATCCCTGCCGTCTCTGAAGGAAGAGGAGTGAGCGCCACTGAATTATATAGAGCTGCGATCGCCTGGGTCACAACTCACAACTACGCCTCCTGGCCCCACATTGGGTCACTGTTCTGTCTATCATATGAGCAGGGCCAGGAGGTGTGGCTGTGAGTGACGGAGCGACGGGTACACAGGAGATCGCGGCTCTGTGTAATTCAGCGGCGCTCGCTCCTCCTCTTACTTCTGAGACAGCAGGGATAATCCAACACTGGTGAGGCTGCAATGATGGGAAAGGTGAGGCTGCAAATGGGCACTGAACAGGTTGCATTGTTGGTCAATTTATAGACTGCAAATGGGCACTGAACAGGCTGCATTGTTGGTCAATTTATAGGCTGCAGATGGGCACTGAACAGGCTGCATTTTTGGGCAATTTAATAGCTGCAGATGGGCACTGAGCAGGCTGCATTGTTGGGCAATTTAATGGCTGCAGATGGGCACTGAGCAGGGTGCATTGATGGACAATTTAGAGGCTGAAGATGGGCACTGAGCAGGGTGCTGTGACCCTAATTTTGCTTCAAAGTTCTTCATTTAAAATGTACGTTTTTTTCCCTAAACTTTCCACTTAAAATTTGGGTGCGTGTAATGCGCCTGTGCGTGTTATACACAGATAAATATGGTACCTGAAGACCAGTCTTAACTTACAGAAGCCCCTGAACTTCTAGAAATATGTCTGAATTTATACTTACTGCCCCAAACTGTGCTACCCTCCAGGCCTAGTTGACAGGCTATGTTTAATATCTCACTACCAAGGTCAGGCAGAGAGGTTTAAAGAGGCATATTACCCACTCTGTCATTGAACCAAGAAACTAGAAGAGTAGAGAAAACTGTCGCCCCACTCCTCTAGCAGTTTGTCTCTAGGTGTACCAAGTACAACTGTATGGAATACATTGTCCACCAAGTGATGGTTCAGCAGCAATGAGGGCCCTGATGGATTGAACTGGCAGGTAGGGCAGCAGTCCAGAACTTTTTATAATAAATGAGAATGTGTTACTGACACAGAAACATTATATATGAGCGGCTAAGCACTGTCACACTGCCACAGGCAAACCTGCCACCCTAGACCATAACTTATGCACAAATTCACCACTGAAAAATAAGTACAAAGGGCAAATCTGATCCTATTACATTGCACAGTGTTGTCATTATAACAAGTTGGAGGTAGGTCTTTGTGTAAGTAGGGATGACTTCATCATTAGTGTAATTTAAATTTATAGTCCAATGAGCAGGCGGGGGGAGGGGCACGGGAAGCAACATAGCAGCCATAGTGAATAGTGCTACCAACTCTACTCCTGTAGAGTGGAAGCTGTGCATGAAGCACAAGAGTATATGAACCTAATTATAACATTTTGGCACACACTGCATACGCTATGCATTTCAGCTGTGCGTTTAACTTTTTATCAGGAGTTCTGCTTTAGTTTGCTTGTTTCATCTTCTGTACACATGCAGAAATATAAAATAAAAGCTGTAGGGACATCAGCAGTATAGCATAATAGGAAACAGCTGAATAAAGTTGGTTTGCATAAAGATGTAAAAATACATTCTAGTTTGAAGACAAATATAGGATGTAAGACTGTATGGAATGCATTGTACTAGGGTTTGCTTACATGAGCTCTGGCTGCAAAACCACAAACCAAATGCCAATAAAATTTCACTGGATTTGATATACTGGCCGTAATGTACAGTACATGCATGAACTTTGGCATGAATAATATGAAGAATGGTACATTTATTTTACAGGGTTTGCTATTCTTATTCCTCCATGCTCAGGCAAATTATTGAAAAATGGATCTGTACTTGGAAAAATGGGGATGGAATCTGACTGGTTGCCATTGATATTTTGTCTTGATATTTTGTTTTCCTATTGATCATAAATCTCTTAGCCTGCCTGTGTATACAGCCAGAATTGGCTGATCTAAAATAATGATAACATGCCATACTCTTTTTGATATAAACTTCACAGAATTTTAATCATATAGCAGACAAAACAGTCGCTATCTCCAGGGCAAGTACAGGATTTTGGCAAAGTGTTCAGTTCACCAAATAATTATGTTCTAAGCCCTAGCAGAAGTATGCTCATTCATTGAAAAGAGGAATCGGTAAGGGGAAAAATTAGGTGGTTGTTTGGTGAAAAAAAAGAAAAAGAAAATGAGTGTATGATTATTGCTTGATGTATTTTACGAATGTATTAAACACGATAGGGAGCATACAGGCTGGCAATTGCTATTTGCCTGCACAATCATGCAAAACTAAATCTGTTTCATTGGACAAAAAACAGACCAAAATATTCATGCTAAAATTTTTGCACTCAAATGCCCCGTACACACCAGAAAATGTTCGATGGGAGTCTGTTGTTGGAAATTCCGACCGTGTGTAGGCTCCATCGAACATTTTCCATCGGAATTTCCGTTGCACAAAATTTGAGACCTGGATCTCAAATGTTCCGACAACAAAATCCATTCTCGTAAATTCCGATCGTGTGTACACAATTCCGACGCACAAAGTTCCACGCATGCTCGGAATCACTCCTTCACCCCTAAAATCAGATGCAAATAGGGTGTGCATGTTATACGCCGATGCTTCAATTTTAGCTGCCTCGGAGGGGACAGGCGGGGGGGTGGGATGAGCGATGCCAGATTACATACAGTGAGAATCTCCTGTTTACTTGACGGCCTCTGTAGTAATAGGAAGTCCCATCTCCTGGGCCGCCATTGGACCACTGTTCTGTCTATCATGGGAGAGTCTCACTGTATGTAATCTGTCGGCGCTCATCCCGCCCCCCTCCCTGTCCCCTCTAGGCTGCAGATGGTTATCAATCAGGCTGCACTGATGGCAATGTTGAGGCTGCTGCATTGAAGACAATGAAGAGGCTTCTGCATTGAAGGCAGTGGTGAGGCTACTGCATTAAAGGCAGTGGTGAGGCTGCTGCATTGTTGGCAATGGTGAGGCTGCTGCATTGATGGAAATGGTGAGGCTGCTGCATTGATGGAAATGTTGAGGCTGCTGCATTGTTGGCACTTGTGAGGATGCATTGATGTGGACTGATGAGGCTGCATTGATGGCACTTGTCAGGCTGCAGATAGGCATTGATCAAGCTGTATTGATGGCAATGGTGAGGCTGCAGATGGGCACTGACCCTTATTTTGCTTCAAAGTTCCTTATTTAAAATTTAGGTTGTTTTCCAGAAACTTCCCTCTTAAAATTAAATGTGCGTGTTTTATGCCTGTGCGTGTTATACACCGATAAATACGGTATATAGCATTGTTTCTGTTAGTTTTCCTCAAAAAATGTGTTTTTGTATAATAAATAAAATAGATCTTGTGGAATAGTTTAATGGTTTACTAAAGAAGGGATGAATGTTTACTTGGTTTTTGAAAAGTGGTTGCGGGGAAAATTAGGATTTTGCTTGCACACAATTGACTGATATAAGTGAACACAGCCCATTTTATTTACTAAGTTCAGTGAGCAGTTAAAACTTGTACATTCACCTAATGTGAACATATCACATCACATGTTGCTATGCCAGAATATGATATCACCTGTCACTATGGCAGTAAATCCCGGGAGCACTTTTAATAGTGGAGGAATTGCTAGAGTTGAAGATGCTCTTTACACAAGAACAGGGTGTTATGGGTATTTAGCAGTCTAACATGTTCACATGTTTTTTACCTAAATAAGCATGCTACGTGTGCCCATCCACACAGGTCCTGAAGTAATTTGGTTGGAGACGTAGGACTTCCCAAGCATATGGTGAGTCGTGGGTTTTCAGTAGTATGCAACATAAATATCACAGTGGTCTTCCAGGGGTGTCATAAGATCTTATCAGCCTGGGGTGGTGGACAATATTAGTTAGCATAAAAGTCATAGGCCTTAATCATATGGGGGAGTATAAGTCAAAATCAGTCGGGGGGATGCTGTTAGAGAGTGCTCTGTTCAATATTAATGCTAAAGTGAGACTGCCTTGTTGCAGAGGAACTACCTTGTAAGAAACTGCCCTATTAGATAAAGAGGGAGAGAATGAAACTGTACTGTTATGCCGCGTACACGCGATCAGACTTTTCGACGGACTAGGTCCAACAGTCTTTCCGACGGACTTTGCAGCGGAGGTCCGCCAGACTTTCAAGCGAACGGACTTGCCCACACACGATCACTCCAAAAGTCAGACGGATTCGAACATGATGACGTACGACCGGACTAGAATAAGGAAGTTCATAGCTAGTAGCCAATAGCTGCCCTAGCATCGATTTCCGTCCATCGGACTAGCACACAGACTACCGGATTTTTCGACCAGACTCAAGTCCGTCGGAAAGATTGGAAACATGTTTTATTTCTAGGTCCGTCTGACTTTTGGGAAAGAAAAGTCCACTGGAGCCAACACATGATCGAATTGTCCGACGAATTCCGGTCCGTCGGACCAAGTCTGCCGGAAAGTCCAATCGTGTGTACGCGGCATTAGAGAAACAGTGCTTAGAGAGGCTTTGTCCTGTCCATTTGAAGAGACACCGCTTAGACTCATGCACTATGTTGGAAAAAAGAGAAAGAGAGAAACTGTCAGGTTAGAGAGAGACTGCCTTGTTAGATAAGGATTACCATGTTGGAGATTGTCCTCTTAAAAATAAGAGCGCATGAGGAGCAGATTGTCCTGTTGAGGCAACAGCCATTCAGCCATGTTAGAGAAAAAAAGAAAGAGCAACTGCTGTGTTAGAGAGAGACTGAATGTTAAAAATGACTGCCAAGTTTGAGACTGCCCAAACTGACAGTCTAGAAAAGACCAAAGTGCCACCATTATTGACAGCACTCAGCTTCACAAATACAAGCGTGTGCATGAGTGTGTGTGATATATTTCCTAAAAATGTTCTGACTGGATAGTTCCATTCCTGAACTCTGCACTTTATGCTGCTGAAAAGTCTGGTAGGATGAGATACGATGCTTAGACTTTAGTCCCGTCCAGCTGTGCTCACATTGCCCACATGCTCCTAGTCTTTGAGCTCTGCAGCATTTTAATTAAAGAAGTTAGCCCCAAAGAAATCTGTTCTTTGGGGCTATCGTCTCAATTTAAATACTGCAGAGCGCAAAAGCCAGAAGCATGTGGGCAATAGGAGCACAGCTGGAAGGGACTAAATTCGAAAACACTGTATCAAAATGAAGGATGCCACAGAAGTATGTGTAACTTTCAACTTTCAAGTTACACTTACCACCCTGAAAGCTTTTCCCCTATAAAGGTACTTCCTGAACTTTTTGAATGTATTATGCTCTTATTGTACATGCATCAGTGCATCCAAATCAACAATGACATATTAACCATATTATTTGTAATTTTTTGGTCATGTAAGCAAAATTTTGTTTTGTAATGTTATTTTCTCAGTTGGGCAAATGAAAGCATGTGCAAATTGAACATCATGTCAGCGTTGTAGCAGCGTACCCATTTACTCACCATGATCAGATGCGGATGCAATCCTCTTTAACTTCTTTTACCACAGCTCCTTGGGTTCCTAGGCACAACCAAAAAAGATAAGTTCTGTAACTTCTCTCCCTTAAAAGCTCAGAGATACAACATTTGATGAGGCAGAGGTAGCCGGGCAAGTGTTTTACAACCAGATGAGAGGTCCTCTACTGTCAAAACTGATGTGTGGGCAGTTAGGCTGGAGTCTAATAGCATATGACTTCTCAAGTCACTTCTGGAAGACTCAGCTACTGTGAAAGCCCCTCTCCCGAGTGCCACCAATGTACTGCAGTTCCAGTAGGGTGCCCTAAAGTACTGCAGTTCCAGTGGGGTGCACTCCCCCATGTCCTTGGATTTCTCCAGGTGTTCTCCTCCTGTGTTACCAGAGCTACCCTGGACTTCACTATGAGGACAATTGCAAGTATCTGTTTGTGCTCTGAAGTATTTTACTGAAGTAGTGACTTTTTTATAGCCTTATAAAGACTATGCTATGCAGACACATGTTACCCCGAATGAGCCAAAGAGACATTGCTATGAACAGTCCATGTTTGTGCAGCTATCATAATCTGTTTGTAATATTCTGCCGTATATACATGCTCTTTGCTATCCTGAACCTGTTTTGTATTATTGCTTATAACTGTGCACCTGTTTAGTAAACTACAAGTTACAGTTACCCCTTGTCTACTCGACCGACTACCCATTCTGTCAAGGCATTATACAAAAAAAAAAGAGATCCCTGTGTTTTCTTTCATTTGGTGGAAAGCATCCATACTTACAGTACATACGGTACAAAGTCATCATTCCAGGCAAATCCTTTTTTAATTATTTAAAGACTCCAGTGTAGCTTTATGATGCATACATTTTAAATTAAATGCATAGATATCCTGATCTAATCCTCAGTGCAACCCCCTCCCCATTAAATATAATTATAGCTGAGTAGGTCTGGCCGTGATTTTGTGGTTTATATGACATGATGTGTGTGTGTGAGTGTGTGTGTTATATGCTTATTTTCTTATAGGCTCTGATTTTAAACTCATGATTTACACATTTTCTGATCACAACACATTTATGTCATGAATTTTCCTCCTTTCAAAGCTTTTGGGAAGTGAGGAGCTCTGCAGATTGGGTAGCTGATGACAGTAATCCTGGCTCCGATTCTCTCATTATATGATGCATCAATCACTAGATACTAAATGTCGCCTTTATGATCTCCAGTGTGCAGCAAGTACACCATAAATTTAATAGCGGGAAATGTTGAAATGAGAGATGGCACTGATTTCCTGCCTCACGGGTTTATGCAAACATTTATTCCTATTCATCCTTTTTCAGTGTAACCTGATTCCAGATAAAACGGTGTTCCAGGACAATCCGGTACTGTCAAACAAGGCCTCATTCTGATTATTTGGCATTTGCCAGATATTGTTCAAAAGCCAAACATGCCCTTAAGGCTTTAAATACTAAATTAAAGCTTTTTGAGATCCTAAAAGTCTAGTTCTTTCTCTGGCCCCAATGGCCAAACACTAGTGCATTCATATTATGTGCAGTGGATGTCCTCCAGAGTCATTCTTTTTACGGCTTGCCAAAACTTTGATGGTCATATTGGCTCTTGAATGATTAGTGACGGAAAAGCAATCAGCGCCAGCAGCAATAATTCATTGCATGTACCTTTTTAATGCCTGTCCTGGCAAGGGATAACTGTGGGCTGCCCATCTATTTTTGGTTCCTGGTGTAGAGTGACAGCTTGAAAGTGTGTGCTGGTAAACACTCTTGACGTTGAGAAAAACACTGTCCATTCGGTGCATGTTATGTGATGGATGGTGTAAAACCCTTTGTATTACTTGTAGCTTTTGCTAAATATGGAAAAAAAATCATAGCCCCATTTATCCTTATTTTACACAGTATGTTATAATTATTTATAGGAGTCTTTTAGTAAGTCATCTTTCAAAAAGAGTCCTAAATGTTGTCCTCAAAAATCACTGTAAAATTCCCATGGTCATGTTTTCTCCTCTTATATCAATGATATTTGGCTTTTGAGAGATTGTTCCAGCAAATCTGTCCATTGGAATATTATCTTGAGATTTTAACAAAATAGGAGTGCTTTATTGAAATTAATAGAATTTCAGAACAATATAAGTATATACATAATGACATGGTACAATGCCTGACATATCCAGCAACTGATAGCACAGAAAGATTCTCTTAAGATTTTAACCTAATAAATTGTTGCTGCCAAGCCCAATTTGATTTTGAAGACCATTTCAATGTTTTTATCTATCTATCTCTCTATATCTATCTCTCTCTCTCTCTCTCTCTCTCTCTCTCTCTATCTCTCTATCTCTCTCTCTCTCTCTATCTCTCTATATCTATATATATATATATATATATATATATATAAAATAGATGAGTAAATGACATTAGTAATGTGTTAATGATTTAAAAAAACAACAATGTTACTTCAAATTTAATTTTGTAATTTGATAAGAACATGGGGACAGCTATATTTTCCATACTGCACATGCAGAGCCTGCTTCTTGTTTGCTATACAATAATAATGCTTTATTGTTCCATCTCACAACGTGAGTCTATGAATTGGCCAATAGTTGAAATAATTGCACTCCCAGTGCCACTGATATTTTACAGTAACTTAATAACTGTGGTTTATGTACAAATCTCTATATTTATTACAAAAAACAAACATGTGGAACAAGCATTTAAAAATGTAAAAGTCATATCAAAGTTATTTTAAGATAAAAAAAAAAATTGTAAAAATAGCTCAAAATATGTGGTCACAGAACAATTAGCAGCTGTGTTAATTATTTTTCTCAACCAAAAATAGAGCGATTAGTACTTATAATGCTCAAAAACACTTTTTAAAGCAATGTTGAGTGGTTTACTATATATTCTCTTTATCTTGGGTCCAAATAACAAAATATTTTTAGTCATATAATTCAGAAAAATTGCATATAAATATTTTATTCTTATAGCTAGCCAGTAGATGGCTTTTCTGTTTTTCCTTAGGCCCGTTGAACAAGTTTATAGAGTTCAATAGCACAAACTAAAAGGAAACAGCTATTGCAGTACTCTCTCACGTAGACTGCTCTAGGAAGTCTAGAATAATAGAAAATATATTGTGTACTAAAAACAAATATACAGCAGCCATTTAAAAACATATAGGTAAAACTTTAAAAAATAAAAATGACCTAAAACCATTATATAGTCCCTTTAATGTTTGCTTCACATCAGTCCGAACTGGTTTTTAAGGGCATGGCAGCCCACATTTATTGAACATAAAGTGCATAAATATAGATTCCCATGCAGTTGTTCTTCAACATAAGAAAAAATGAACTGAAGAAAATGCTGGTCCACCTGGCTTTGCTTCCAATGCACTGCTGCTATGATTACTGGTGCCTCAGATTACTGGCTCTTCAGGCTTGCCCAGCCATATAAATTGCAGATCCTCACTGCCCAGGCCCACTTCTGGCCACTAAACAGGGTTCTCCAGCCCCCCACCCCCAAAGCTTGCTCACTCCACCAGAGATATCCTGGAATCCTTCCAGTCCCCAGGGTTCACTAGCCACCTCAGGTTTCTTGGTCCGCTAGACTCACGTAACTGTCTGGATTTTTACAGTCCAGTCCCCCCGACATGGGGTACAGACTCCTACAAGATCACACAGCCCTGCTGACAGGGCTCTTTACACAAATAGCTGCAACCATCCAAGACACATTAGAACCTTCAAACTACAGGCCCCGGAAGCCTAAATTACAGCTTTTTCCATGCAGAAACATCATTCTGGAGCTTCGCACTATAATAGTATATATAATATTATAAACGTTAAAGCTATAAGAGAGTCAGCTCCTAAGAATACATAAACGTATGTATTTTGTACATGAGATTTTTCTAGAGCCTCCTTTTTGCAGATGAAAAATTTGGGTATATGTGTAGGTCCTGAGAAACTGGATTAATTGCTCTGCATAAAAATCTGCAGCACTACCGAGCATTGCATACTAAAATCCATCCATGTGATCATCATGGCAACAGCATCCTGGTACTCTACCAATTGCAACAGTAGACATCTGGTGTGTATCATGAGCAAGTCTGAAAGAACACCATTTGCAGATGTGTTTAATTAAGTCCATATTATATTTCTTGCTTATACAACTTTAAGGAATGCATTTTATTTAATGATTATGTCAACTCTGACCAAAAATAAACTGACATCGTGAGTTTGACTGCAGTAAATAATATTAAAGATCTTAACTTATGGAAATACATTCCATAGGTACAATTTTAGAAAAGAAATATATAGATATAGAAATAGATAAAAATCTAAAGGGACTTCAGTAGAACAAAGTTTTAAATATAACCTGTATCTTGACTACAATAAGCTCACCAAAAGCTAGCTTATTTGCCTTTCCTGCAGACCAATGCCATTTCCTATAACCACCACAACTCCCAAAATGTTGACTTTCTGAAATTAAAAACTTACACAACACTAAACAAACTCCTCCACCCCCAACATGACAGTGCTTGGTCCTGGACATTGGCTCCTAAGGAAAATAGTGCTGAATTATGGGAGGCAAATGGGACTTCCGAAAGTACTGTAATTTTGCTGGGGTTCTGGCAGCAGATCGGGGCAGTGTTGAATTTAATTAAAGTAGGCTTTTATTGTGCAGCAAGGCTTGTACTTTGCTTTGTATGGGCAAAGCATCATTTTGCTTTAAAATGAAAAAGTTTAAAGTCTGACTTGCATGTTACTGATGTTTAAAAAATCTCCAACTTCCTTATTCAGTCAAATCTTGTTACGTCAAATGTGACTTTTGTTGAGACATCACCACAGTTTTCCAAAATATGCTTAGCTTTGTCTGGTTTAGATGATCCTGCAGCTATATAGCCTAATTTTTTTACAGAAAGACCCAGTGGTGCTTTAAACACATTGCTTGTTAAAGCTACGTGTTTTCAGAAAAATAAAATTTCTAGTAGTGACGTTATAAGACTTGCTTATTATATTCCTAATCCTTTACTATACTAGTAAAATATTTTTCTAGAAATGCTGACATTGTTTGTCACATTAAGTCTTTGGTGTGAAAACAAATTTGAAGATAAAACTTTACATAAGAAATTATTATGAACATTTGTGTATGCAGTTGGAAAAAGAAATCACAATTTTTTAATACGAATTATAGATTGTGTGTAGTTTCCATCTTGAAAAGTGGATCCAGCTGCAATATATACCAGTTCTTCAGGATTAATTGCTGTACTTTACTGGAATGTGCTTTAAAGTTGGTGAGATACTGAAACGACAAAACGTCAGAAAAGAAATTACATTTGTCTCTGTATTAACAGATGAAAAGTACCGTATATACTCGAATATAAGCCGAGATTTTCAGACCCTTTTTTAGGTCTGAAAGTCCACCCCTCGGCTTATATTCGAGTCACCGCCGTCTGCCTACATGAACAGCTTGTCATGCAGACAGACGGCAGTTTAAAAGCCGCGCCGCCTCCTCCCGCCCGTCCGTGATAGGCGGACACTAATTTTCCCAGCAGTACAGTGTTCCGCCTATCACGGATGGCCTGTCATTCTCAGCTCATGGACGAGGATGAGAGAATGTCCGTGATAGGCGGAACACTGCACACTGACTGCTGGGAAAAAAAAGTGTTCCTCCTATCACGGACGAGGAGGAGGAAGAGGCGCGGCTTTTAAATTGTAATGGCGCCGTACGCCGTACACGCTGTGAGGGGGGACAGAGCGGGACCTCATCGGCTGCACGGACCCCAGACACAGGACCCCGGACCCAGGACACAGGACCCCGGACCCCAGACCCACAGATCGGCATAGGTAGGCTGCAATGGGGACACGGGCTGCAATGGGGACACGGGGGTCTGTACAGGGGACATGCAGATGGGCATTGCTGACCCTTTTTCCACTTACAGTAGCTGCTGCATTTTTGCCCCTCGGCCTATACATGGGTCAATACGTTTCCCCATTTTTTTGTGGTGATTTTGGGGCCTCGGCTTATACTCGGGACGGCCTATACTCGAGTATATACGGTACATTGCTTCATAATTTATATAACTCATAACAAGAATGCTTGTCCGAACAGATACATCCTTGTTACACCATTAATGGCTCAGAAAGGTTTTGCTAGGTCATTTTAATTGTTTTGTTTGTGGATTATGATTATTTTAACCATAAAACCAACTTACATAATAATTACAAGTTGTGGTTGTCTAGGTATGTCAGTGGATAGTTTATTAGGTTTGCTCCAGGTTTTACAGCACCCGCGCCCTAGACAAATTAATTGTTATATATCAAAGCTTACTAACAACTAGCAACATACACATCAAGGTTGTAAAGCAATATATAAAGGGCCACTTAATATACATTAAAACATTGCTAACATAAAAAAGACGCAATCACATAGATTACAAATAAAGGCAATTATCAAAGCAGAAAATATTTAAAGTATAATTATTGTTTTTTTTTTTTTTTTAACAAAACACGCTTTGCTTGATTTACTAAATTTATAGAATATTCTTAGTTCAGTGAAGTAGTGCTTATTTTAAACTTCCAGTCATTTTCACATTGCACATGATTGGATAAGTTCCTTAGGTTAAGAGACCTTTCTGCTCCTTCAGTAAATCCATGTTAAGACTTTGTTATATACATAGTCAACTTTGCAAATATAACCTTTTACCTCTGTTTTTGATTTCTCAGTATTGAGAAAGCCACTATCAAAGTTTCAGGCCAAATAATATTGAAACAATTTAGGGTGTCTCTGAAAAATATGGATAAGCTCTCCCAAGGCCTGACCACATTGAGTACAGGTGGAGCTCTCTGTAAGACCTGCTCTATGGAGTAAATAAAGGGTTCTATATGTACGATTACAATAAATAAATTAGTTACTCTCCAAGAAGTTGATATCAAGAAGGAATCACCTCTAAAACCTCTGACTACTCATCTTCTGGTATATTCCCAATGTCTCACAGACATTGATCTCTACACATCAAGGGATATTTCACCGAATATTTTTGAATTCAAATATTATAAACAGACTATTTGTGCAGTTAGAAATGAATATATATAGTATACTATTACCAGTATCTTAAAATAATTTCTCCTGAGAGAATTATGCACAATTGTAAATATAGAAAAACATTGTTTAGGTAAAGAAAATGCAAGGATTGTAATTACTTTAAAGAACCATTATGATATGTTTATGTAAACCGAAATATACCTCTATTTCCAGAGAGCATAACTTTGTAATTTCTTTGAAAAAGGATTCATTCCAAATAGGTGAAAAAGAAGTTAATCATGTAATCCTTAATATATCCTTGACCGTTTTCCGAATTTTATATATCATTTGTAGGTTTGGCATTCTTCTTTGAGCATGAAAAACTCCTTTCTCCAGAGCATGAAATTTATAAATAAGTGGATCTATAATTAATAACATGTATTCCTTAGGATGAGAAAAAAATTATAACAGCTAAGTATTTAAAAGAAGTGTCAATCCTAATAGAGGTAGCAGAATTGGGTAAAGGGAATTTCCAATGATCCATGGGTAACAGTACCGATGTACTTCAATTTATAAATAGCCATTAAAAAAGGCAAAATGTAAAAATAATGGCTATCGTAGACCCTAAAGATCAACTCTTATCTTTTGGAAACAAATGAGCATAATTCCCATGCAACACAATTTTTTTCCATAGGTCCTCTTCTGAAATCAGTAATATCTGGATAATATCTAGCCTTAGCAGTCAATGGCTATATACTCTAGCTATTGCAAATAATACAAGGAACAAAAGGCACCACTGACGGGTACCATGCTGTATTTTATATTGAGAGGATAGACAGTTATTTACTCTATTATACTGGAAATTTGACTTAGAACCAGTTGAATATGCTCAACCACAGGTCTTTTTAAGTGGAGCCAACACTTCCCTACCAAAACAACCACTGACATTCTTAACTCGTTTAACAGGGCATGGAGCATGATCACTGCCTCCACTTACAGAGAACTTACCATGGTGCATGTATTTCTCTGCATAGATCCTATCTCCTGGTAGTGTTCTGTGAATGGAGGAGAAGCAGTTCAATGACAAGATCTCTTCTGTCCATTCATCCAGTAGAAGGATAATTGATGTGTTCCTTCTCATCTCTATTCCCTTGTGCCATTAAATTCTCCCATGCTTTCGTATTCACCAGGAGCCCTCTAAGACATGCCTCTTGTTCATCTTGAATGATCAAATGAGAGGCCATGAAATTATTCTACATTATAAAATGATTAAGATCTAAGTAAAAAGAGAAGAATGTGGGAAGCAATCTCAACCAATATTGATTTAATTTCCAAAAGGTGCTTCTTTATTGCATTACCAATGGAGATATTCCTTTAGACATATAATCAGTCCTATGCCTTAATGGGAAAATGTTAGAGGAACCAATTGCTAAATATATCCTCAATTAAGTTGAATGCAACTTATAACAACAGAAATATTGCATTTTTATGATGTATTATATGCCACATGTTCAATAAGCCAGGCTCCTACAATTATTGATAGAAAAAAAGTTAACCCATTAGGGGGCAATAGGAGAAGGAAATATAATCATTTCTGGTATTATAACATTGTTAAAATCTCCTATTGCAATTAGAAACTCAAATTGCTTTTCATCTATACATTTGGTTAGAAGTTTAATCACTTCTCATGAATATGTAGGAGAGCTATACATATTACCAGATATACCATTAGTGGCACCCAGTGTTCCATACAAAAATATATGTCTTACTTTAGAATCCACCTTTTTATGAATACAAATAAACTATACTAGCCTGTATATAAGCAGACTATCACCCTAGAAATATAAAGAATAACAAGAGTGTACAGCCTGAATGTAATTCATGCTTTGTTGGATATACTGTACTGTATCTGGCATAGTTGGTGTCTTCTGTAAACAAACTATAGCCATTCAATATTGGTTCAACGTGTGAAAAATAGCACTATGTTTTGTAGACTCCCCTATACTTCCTACATTACAGGAAGCATAGAACTATTTATTGTCAAAGTTGACATTCACAAAAATGAAGAAAAAAGTGTAGAAAAAAATTGATTATACTGCACTTATACACTACGGTGCAAAAAATCTAGGCAGATGTGAAAAAACGATGTAAATTAAGAAAGCTTTCAGAAATAGAAGTTTTAATAGTTTATTTTTATTAATGAACAAAACGGTAAGTAAATGAACAGAAGAGAAATCCAAATCAAATCAATATTTGGTGTGACCACCCTTTGCCTTCAAAACAGCATAAACTCTTCTAGGTACACTTGCACACAGTTTTTGATAGAACTTACAACAGATCTTCTGTGGATGTAGACTGCCTAAAATGTTTCTGTCTCTTCATGTAATCCCAAACAGACACGATGATGCTGACATCAGGGCTCTGTGGGGGCCAAACCACTTTCATGACTCGTTGACCTTCTTTATGCTGAAGATAGTTCTTAACCACTTGCCGACCGCTCGTCCGCAATGTAATTTGGGCGGGCAGCGGCTGTAGGCAAAACGAAGAGAAGAGCCGACAGGCAGTTGTGGATTGCACGGGTTGGGCTGCACAACAGTGCCGCATTTAGTGATCAGGGATAGAGCACCAAGAGATGAGCCATCAGAGCTGCTGACACCGATCACCTGGGACAGCCTGTGTGTACTTATCATATCCCCCCAGGACTGGAAGAGGAGGGTGGGCATCACACATCCTCCAATACTATTCTGCCTGTGAGCATTGATACGACATTGGATTTATGTCCAGGACCATCCTTCCCGTATCTGTAGATCTCTTGACACCACCCACTGACACACAGATCAGCCATTCCTGCTGAATCAGTCACCTGATGCACTTTAAGGGGAACCCACACTGATCAAGAGGACTATTTACATCTGCAGGAAATGAACAGTTTTGAAGTGATTGTAATGCCTCAAGGTTTTTCACCTTGTAAGGAAAACCCCAAAACTCAAGGGGTTTCAGTAACTTGAAAAACCTTCTGTGCTGCAGCTACCCCCCCCCCCCAGACCCCCTCTTTTTCTTGCCTGAGCATGATCTGATCCAGCGATGTGCACGAGTGCAGCGACAGACGACAGATTTATAGCAGCAGGAGCTATTGGCTCCCGCTGCTGTCAATCAAAAGCTGTGATACGGGAGCAGGGGGTGGGGGTGAGTCGCGCTGTCTGTGTCATTGAATGCAGCAGCGTGACTCGAAGCTGATTTCTGTGGGGGCACCCGATGAAGAGGGGCTTGGAGCGCTGGCAGGTAAGTATAGGCATATTTGTTATTTTTATTTTAAAAAAGTGAGGGTTTACAATTACTTTAAGCCTCCTACACTGCTTCTGCTTCAATTAATGACTGTATTTCAATATGAAATTTATGATCAGTAGCACCTGCTTCGTATAATTGGAAAATCATATACCTGACTTTAATCCTCTAAAATCTCTGACGTTGTGCAAGTGTACAAAGTGTGCAAGTGTAAGAAACTGAGCAAATGCTTCCTTTTGCCTAAAGCAGACTGATGACATCATCTTAACCAAGGCAAATCCACTTTCTTGGAACTCAAGGATGGCCTTTTAACAGTAAAACAAAAAGGCTACAGCTATATATATATATATATATATATATATATATATATATATATATATATATATATATATATACAGTATCTCACAAAAGTGAGTACACCCCTCACATTTTTGTAAATATTTTATTATACCTTTTCATGTGACAACACTGAATAAATGACACTTTGGTACAATGTAAAGCAGTGAGTGTACAGCTTGTATAACAGTGTCAATTTGCTGTCCCCTCAAAATAACTCAACACACAGCCATTATTGTTTAAACCGCTGGCAACAAAAGTGAGTACACCCCTCAGTGAAAATGTCCAAATTGGGCCCAAAGTGTCAATATTTTGTATGGCCACCATTATTTTCCAGCACTGCCTTAACCCTCTTGGGCATGGAGTTCACCAGAGCTTCACGAGTTGCCAATGGAGTCGTCTTCCACTCCTCCATGATGACATCATGGAGCTGGTGGATGTTAGAGACCTTGCGTTTTTCCACCTTCCATTTGAGGATGCCCCACAAATGCTCAATAAGGTTTAGGTCTGGAGACATGCTTGGCCAGTCCATCACCTTTACCCTCAGCTTCTTTATCAAGGCAGTGGTCTTCTTGGAGGTGTATTTGGAGTCGTTATTATGTTGGAATACTGTCATGTGGCCCAGTCTCTGAAGGGAGGGGATCATGCTCTGCTTCAGTATGTTACAGTACATGTTGGCATTCATGGTTCGCTCAATGAACTGTAGCTCCCCAGTGCTGGCAGCACTCATGCAGCCCCAGACCATGACACTCACACCACCATGCTTGACTGTAGACAAGACACACTTGTCACCTGTTTGTCACCACACATGCTTGACACCATCTGGACCAAATGAGTTTATCTTGATGTCATCAGACCACAGGACATGGTTGCAGTCATCCATGTCCTTAGTCTGCTTGTCTTCAGCAAACGTTTGCAGGCTTTCTTGTGCATCATCTTTAGAAGAGACTTCCTTCTGGGACGACAGCAATGCAGACCAATTTGATGCAGTGTGCAGCGTATGGTCTGAGCACTCACAGGCTGACCCCCCACCTCTTCAACCTCTGCAGCAATGCTGGCAGCACTCATACATCTATTTCCCAAAGACAACCTCTGGATATGATGCTGAGTATGTGCACTCAACTTCTTTGGTCGACAATGGCAAGGCCTGTTCTGAGTGGAACCTGCCCTATTAAACCACTGTATGGTCTTGGCCACCGTGCTGCAGCTCAGTTTCATGGTCTTGGCAATCTTCTTATAGTCTAGGCCATCTTTATGTAGAGCAACGATTCTTTTCCATGAGGTGCCATATTGAACTTCCAGTGATCAGTATGAGAGAGTAGGAACGATAACACCAACATTTAACACACCTGCTCCCCATTCACACCTGATATCTTGTAACACTAATGAGTCACATGACACTGGGGAGGGAAAATGGCTAATTGGGCCCAATTTGGACATTTTCACTTAGGGGTGTACTCACTTTTGTTGCCAGCGGTATAGACATTATTGGCTGTGTGTTGAGTTAATTTGAGGGGACAGCAATTATACAATCTGTACACTCACTACTTTACATTGTAGCAAAGTGTCATTTCTTCAGTGTTGTCACATGAAAAGATATAATAAAATATTTACAAAAATGTGAGGGGTGTACTCACTTTTGTGAGATACTGTGTGTGTGTATATATATATATATATATATATATATATATATATATATATATATATATATATATATATACAGTATATAGTGCTGATGTATGTTGTGCCTTGTCAGGAATTTATTTATACAGACTTGTAAAATGACTTAAAAGTTCATTGTACGAGCATTTCCTTATTTTACGTCAAGAGGTCAGGTTATACCCTTAGCTGTAATATTCCAGATCTACATTTATCATTGCTCATGCAACAATGACATTCACCTTCCTGACATTTATGGGTCTCTGAAAATTTATTTCAGATGTCATCGGTTATACAATAGTATCTTGAAATTGTGAGCCTCAACATTGTGCTTTAACACCACAGTAAAGGTTTTATTGTAACATACCACCAGCTGCTTGCTCCAGTTCCCCTAGACATGTTTATTAATAATATATGACCTACATAAGGTATCATACTATATTACTGTGGTGTTGCATCCTCCTTACATAAGATAGTCATTTCACAATGTAGGCGTGGATGTAGATGCATGTACTTTGTTTAATCTATTCTAAATGTTTATTATGTCCTTGGCAGTTTTTTTAACAATAAATGTAATATTTTAAATGGAAGGCAGTTGAGAAAATGTGCATTGTGAAGACTAAACTATTGTGTAGACCTAATATGGTAAAAGTTGAAAAGGTGATTCTTTTATGACCCTGGTCACAGGCTCATGAGCCCCATGTGGTTTTCAGTGTTAGTGATGACAGCCTCCTTAGCAGATGGTCAGTACCTGCCTGTTGAATGCACCTGCTGCATTGTACGCCTTCTGCATGAAAAAAGCTAAGCAAAGTTGCATTTTTAAAAGTTCTTAGAAGGGATTAAAGTGCATCTGTTCTCATGTCTTTCTTGAAGTAGGCCATCGTCTCCCCCTAAAACTATATTTACTGACTGCCTAGTGAGCAGGCCTGCTGAGTATTCCTAGGACAGGTATTTGCAATTAATTTAAAACATATTTGCGCTTTTGCAGACAAATTGGAATAACACCTACTTTATATTTGTTATGTGTCCCCAGTCACATAGCATAACTTAAAACAATTTAGAAAATTTGCTGCATAGCTTTCTTATTTGATGCAATTTTCTTTCTTTCCACCAGATGTGTAAGGGGAAAAAATTGCTCCATTCCCCCATCAACACAGTCAGTGTTGATGAGGGAATCCCTCAGGTAGTGCTGTTGTATTCTGCTGGCAGGGAGCGCGGGAAGCCACACTGATTAGCTTTGGCGGCTATAGAGAAACACCAGGCTGGTTGCACACTAGTTGATCGATAGATCGACTTGTGTACAACCACTGTGCCCATACATGGATTGAAATAAGGTCGGTCCCTGATGAACTGGCCAAAGGTTGATCCATGTACGGCTGGCTTAAGTCAGTCCTATTATTGCACATAAGAAACTATTCTAAACAAAAGAAGCTGCCTAAAAATTATAAACCTGCTCCAAAGAAACAACTAGAAAGAAGAAGTATTTTTTAAAGACTCCAGGATATTTGCAACTTCTCCTACTACCCCCCATAACTATCTACTTGTATAAAAAAAGATCCATATATACATTTTATTACTTGAAGCTACAGTCACATGACATTTATTTTCTCTTCTTCTGTTAACACATGGGGTCCTTCTTTGGTAGTGATGTGGATAACTCCTATTGGTGTAGGCAAGGTCCTTTCTTATAGGCTTCAGAGGTAAGAGAACTCACAGGGGCAGTAAGTGAACCAGTGTCCAAGAAGATAAATAGCAGGAAAAAATGTCTGGTGCCCAGGATAGGAAATTAGGAAATTAGCTTAGTCCTTAGGAGGGTTTTGCCCCACAGTGGGTCCCAATATGGAAATTCCAACTGCTCAGTGGAGTGCCAAGTGCCAGACCACTCCACCTATAGAACCTCCATCAGCAGCCACTACTGCTTCCTTCTCCCAGCTGGCTGCTTCTTTTTCTTGTTTCACTCCACTCCATAACTGAGATTTGCACTCTTGGATCTTGGGTTAACCAAGATTTGCACTCTTTGATCTATAAATGAAACGTTAATCTGCACTGTTGATTCTTTACTTCATAACCTGGAGAGTTAAGCCTGGTACACACTAGCAGTTTTTTCAATCAACCCAGCGGGCTGAACGAAGAAAAAAAACTGAAGCGCTATCTATCCGATATTATTACAGTGATCTCCCCCAGCTGAGCTATTGTGTTCTGACAGGGGGACTGCCCCCCTGCCAAAATACACCAGTCAGCGCTTGCAGCCATTGCTGATTGGCAGACCTTTTTCAGTCATGCCCCTTCAACAGAATGCGGATGTTCGGCCAGCTTCTGTCGGACCGGCTGCCATACACACAGGTCGAAAGTCAGGCGGTTTCTATTGAATACCGCCCCATATTTGGCCCGTGTGTACAGAACTTAAATCATGGCTGTTACTCACTAGTCCCTTGTTGTCTGGATACACCATGGAGCCCCAATTAGTGTATGATTCTGCCCATAGGACTGTATTTTCAGACTACATGTACACATGTAAACACAAGTATAGGCGTTTACAGGAGTATGCCCGCCTATAGTGTATTTTGTCAAAACAGTCCTATGAGCATAATTAAGCACCAGCTGGGACTTGAACCTGTGTTGGAATCATGGTGCAACCAGCCACAGAGTTTTTCCTTTTAAAAAGGACCTGAACTGTGAAAGCTGTGCCCAAAAAAAGGAAAGCAGAGGACAGAGGACTAGTAATCAGTACTGTATATAGACTCTCTGCAGCTAATATTTTCCCATCACTGACTTCTTATGGCTTGTTCCACACAGTGTCTTTGTGGAGATGGTCATCCCGGAAGAGGCAGGGCTTTGTTTCCTCATGTCAAAACGACTCTAACGATTGCTTATCTGCTAGCTGATATTCAAGAAACAGCATGAGAGGTGAAAGAAGCACAGATCCACAGAATGAATGAAGCAGGGAGATCCTTGCCCTGCACGTCAGAGGGTACAGCTTCCTCCCAAGCAAGTAGAACAGTGAGCAGCACAGTAGTGATATCACCAGCAGCCTGTACGATCCTAGACTGCTGTGTAAACCTGGGTGCCTGCCTGGTCCCCAACCAAGTCCACAATGTGCAAAAGAAGAAAGGGTGAGGGTACTTCCAAAAGTAAAAACAGCTAATTTATTGTAAATCTATTAAAATCTGAGAAATTACATACACGCGCAACCCACTGGAGATCAGTAGATACGTTTCACACTCCTGTGCTTATTCATTACCATAATGAGGTAAGGAGTGTGAAACGGGTCTATTGATCCCCTGTGGGTTGTGTGTGTATGTCATATCTCTGCTTTTAATGGATTTACAATAAATGAGCTGTTTTTACTTCTGGAAGTGACCCCACCCTTTCTTCTTTTGCACATAAAAACTATGAGTCTCAAGGCACAGGATGTCTGCCTCTATTTTCCATAAGAATTGAAAACGGAATGTAAATCTTTCAGGATCTCTGCTTAGGAACACTCGCAATTTTTGAATGTTTCAGATAAGACTGCAAGTTTTCACTTTTTGAGTTCAGGTTTGCTATAAGGTCTAAAAATCCCCTGTGTTCAATGAGAGGTGCATACACTGCTAAACAAATACTGTAATGTAAAGTCATCAAACAACTAAAAATATGGTACAAATAATGGGTTGATTTACTAAAACTGGAGAGTGCAACATTTCGTGCAGCTCTACATAGAAACCAATCAGCTTCCAGGTTTTATTGTCATAGCTTAAAGTGGTTGTAAAGGCAGAAGTTTTTATATTGATGAATTCTATGCAAAAAGGTAATAAGCCCTCTGTGTGCAGCAGCCCCTCTCAGCCCCTCTAATACTTACCGTATATACTCGAGTATAAGCCAACTTTTTCAGCCCATTTTTTGTGCTGAAAATGCCCCCCCCCCCCCCCCGGCTTATACTCAAGTGAGGGTCTCCGGCTGTGTCGCGCAGTCTTAAATGTTCGGCGGCCGTCCACTGTAACAAAGCCCCACCTCCTCCTCGTCCATGATAGACGGAACACTGAACACTGATACAATGCTGGCAAACTGAATCAGTGTTCCGTCTATCACAGACAAGGAGGAGGCAGGGCTTTGTTACAGTGGACGGCCACCGAACTAAGACTGCAGTTGCATGACACAGCTGGAGACACCCACTGTTTGTAATCAAAATTACAGGTGGGCACAGTGAGGTTGCAGATGGGCACAGTGAGGCTGCAAATGGGCACAGTGAGGCTACAGATGGGCACAGTGAGTCTGCAGATGGGCACAGTGAGGCTGCAAATGGGCACAGTGAGGCTGCAGATGGGCACAGTGAGGCTGCAGATGGGCACAATGAGGCTTCAGATGGGCAAAGTGAGGCTGTAGATGGGCACAATAAGGCTGCAGATTGGCACAGTGAGGCTGCATATGGGCATTGATGATACAGGTGGGCACAGTGAGTCTGCAGATGGGGCACAGTGAGGCTGCAGATGTGCACAATGAGGCTTCAGGTGGGCACAGTGAGGCTGCAAATGGGCACAGTGAGGCTACAGATGGGCACAGTGAGGCTGCAGATGGGCACAGTGAGGCTGCAAATGGGCACAGTGAGGCTGCAGATGGGCACAGTGAGGCTGCAGATGGGCACAATGAGGCTTCAGATGGGCAAAGTGAGGCTGCTGATGGGCAAAATGAGGCTGCAAATGGGCACAGTGAGGCTGCAGATGGGCACACAGTGAGGCTGCAGATGAGCACAGTCAGGATGCAAATGGGCACAGTGAGGCTGCAGATGGGCACAGTGAGGATGCAAATGGGCACAGTGAGGCTGCAGATGGGCATTGTTTAACAGTAGCTGCTGCATTTCCCACCCTAGGCTTATACTCGAGTCAATGTGTTTTCCCAGCTTTTTGTGGTAAAATAAGGTGCCTCGGCTTATATTCAGTTTGGCTTATACGTAATACATAATTACATACGTTATACATAAATACCTTAGGTCCATCTAGATCCAGCGATGTTGCAGGAGTGTTTTGGCTGCCCGGGACTCCCCTCCTCATTGGCTGAGACAGCAGCAGGGCGCCATTGGCTCCCACTGCTGTCAATCAAAGTCAGTCAGCCAATCAGGAGAGACAGGGGGCAGAGCTGGGCCATGGCTCCATATCTGAATGGGGAGCTGTGGCTTGGCTTGGGTGCACCCATAGCAAGCTGCTTGCTCTGGGGGCATTTAACAGGAGGGAGGGACCAGGAGCAACGTAGAGGGACCCAAAAAGAGGAGGATTGCGGCTGCTCTGAGCAAAACCACTACACAGAGCAGGTAAGTATAACATGTTTGTTATTTTTACCTAAAAAAATAAACTAGACTTTAGTATCACTTTCACTGAACAAGCTGAAGTTAGAAGCTGATTGGATTCTATGCCCAGCTGCACCAGATTTTGCACTCTCCAGTTTTAGCAAATCACCCCCAATGTTAAAAAGCCACTGTCTCCCATACAACAGTCATTTAAAGTTCTAAGAGCATTTGGGACCAATCTTAATGCTATAATTTGTTACACAGCAGAATTTTGTTGTTTCTATGGAGATCGCATTCCTTTCACTATCTGTATCATGTGACTGTGATATCATGAATATCTACAGATTATGATCACTAGTCTTCTGAACTCCCATTTGCACAAAGATAAAAAGAATTACTGTCTCATCTCCACCGAATCTATTTTTATCTTTGCTTTCAATAAGGGATCATTTATGCCTAAGTCCCAGCTTCAGCCCATTCCTTTGTCACATGCAATTGATGGCGCATATCACTTGGACAGTGGTATCTTTACAGCAATTGTTTTCTATAGAAACTAAAATTGAAATGTTGTGTGAAAGAAAACATGAAACATGTATATAGTGTAGGAATAAAGAAGAAAAGATCAAAAAGTACCCCCCACTTTCTCTATAAATTACCTTCCATCACTAATTTAGGAAAACGCGATAATCTTTTTTTTTTTGTAACTGCCCGTATTATAATGTTTTTAAATACAGCTTTGAGTTAACTAATTCAAATATAGATTAACATCTTTTGTAGCGTTGTTGTATAAAATAAGTTCTAACACTCATAAATAATGTGTGGTAAACCCAAGCCAACTGCAAACCCAAAAACAAAAACGTAATATATTGCAGCTTACCGGTCCTTGGATGTGGTGGCTGCATTCATTTTCTTTTTTTTCAGCCAATTTTTCCTTTACGTTTTCCTTTTTCATTTCTTGTCCCTAGGAGGACAGCACTCACTCACTGTACCTACCTGCTGAGAAGTAGCATTGTCATCCCAGCACAGCACAGGATGTGGTTTAGAACTACAGAACATGTTTTTTCATCTTTAAATTAGGAGCAAAATAAAAGCCAGTCTTTTTGTTTTCCAAATTCAGAAGCAAGACAATATTCTCTAAACCCAGGATACATTTTTTCTAGGGCTGTGTAAATTAAAGATTAATTCCTTGATTAATCGTTCATTTTTTTGATCGATCAAAATTCTTTTTATCAGTACTCACCTCTCCGCCAGCTTCTGGGTCTTCAGGGAGTTCTGTCGGAGATCCGGTGATGTCACGGACATCAACGTCACCGGACTCCTCCCCCTTCACCAAGTGCCACCGTCTGCTAACAAAGGGAAGGGGGGAGGAGTCCGGTGACGTTGAAGTTCTGATTGAACGTAACGTGTACGGGAGAGGAGCTACGCATGATGTCGCCCACTGCTGCCCTATGGAACTAACGCGATTGTTGGCTTTACATGCTGTGTTTTATCATCTTTATGTGAGTAGTTTGTGTTTGAACACAAAAATGAAATCTTATACTTAAGCGGTGAGCATTTCGATCTTTTCTTTCTACCCATGACCTGGCGTCCTTGCTAAGATCTAAGGAGACGTGAAAGAAGTTTATGGTCTGTGTTAACCCTTTTTATACCCGCTTGCATGACCACCTGTTTGCACAGGGGTCCGTGCCATAAGGTGAGAGTGATTAGTTAGACCGGAGGTGGAGGGATTATCACGCTACTGTGGAAAAAAAATTACTTAGGTCAGTGCTACAGTTTGAATTTAAAACGTATTTGTGTGAACTGTGAAGTTAAGTCATGGATTGTGGAAACTAACTAGTGTCAGGTGATTGTATATAGTGTATACCACACTTACCACTGACTAATGCAGAGTTGCAATGCAAGGAGATCAGCTAAAAATAATGTAGGATCTGTATGTGCGTTATAATTAATCGAAATTAGTCGATTAATCGATTAAAAAAAAAATTGATTAATCGAACGCGAAAATTTTAATCAGTAACAGCCCTAATTTTTTCTAAAGGAAAACATCATGTACTGTAGGTTTTTATGGTCTCCACTTACTATCATTGAAGTCAAAGTATGGGCTAAATGAAGAAATGGCATGTATGATACGGTCTGGGGCTAGCATTAAAATACCAGTTTTAATTTTTTTTTGTGCCCCACCTCCATAATATAGTATAATCCTACCACTGAAGCCTCATGCACACTGAACGTTATAAAAAATGCCAGTAGCGTTAGCTGTAGAAAGCTGTAGCTGATGAATGGACTGAGAAGGCTTAAGTATTTAAGCCTAAACAACATGGGCATGTAGCCTCCCCCTTCCAATTTGTTTGTTCGAAAAAAAGAAATGAAAAAAAAGGGTCACTTTAAGAAAAATGTATTTGAATCTTAGGCAGGAAAAACTGGGTCATGTAACATTGGGGAATTTCCCGAAGGGTCATATGATCAGCTGGAGTTTCCTAGAAAGGGGGTTCTCTATATAAAGCGCCCCCCCCCCGCAGGAATATTGCACTGTTGGTCAGAAGTCAACAACAAGCTCCCCACCCCGCCAACCCCTTGTCACAGGCATGTTATGTGGTTGGTCACCCTTTACATTTAAAGGAGGGACTTGTGTTTATTGATATGCGGTATTGCTCGAGTCCTGAAGACTGAGCTATTTTGTACTTATTATTTACAAGCTAAGAATTTTATATATTAATAAAAATTATTAAATGGATTTTGATTTATTTCAATATTACACCAAGAAACGTGCCGCGGCCAATTATATACAAAGCTCTGGTGTTGAGTGTCTTTATTTATTAGAAATGAATACTGTTGGTATTCGGGGAGGAAGAGGTACGGCCTACATTCCCATGAGGTTTTCAGTGTTTTTGCAGTAGCGTTTTTTTTTTTTTAGCGTTTGTGTTTTTAGCTTTTTTTTTTTTAGCAAACCTATACTCCCACACCACAAAAGCTTATGATTATGATTAATATTCAGTTAATGCTTTTAGGCAGTTACAGCAACAGTTTTTTTCTTTGCAAAAAAGGGTTTACATCATTGTTAAATGGTCTGTCTCAACTCATGGAAAGCTTGAGTTGCATGTAAATGTGGATACAAATATGAATATCATTACAAGTACAACCACATACAGTTACCAGAATACAATATTGTTTATTATAGCGACCCTTTAAATAATCATTGATTGAAGTGATTTTAAAGTGATTCTAAAGGCTATTTTTTTTTTGTTATACTTACCTACTCTGTGCAGCCCCAATCCTGATCTTCTCAGGTCTCCCGCCAGCGCTCTTGGCCCCTTCCCCCAGCCAAGCCCTTAGCAAGCCGCTTAATATGGGGACACTTGTGCATGCTCGCTCCCGAGCCCTGTGAAGAATGAGAAGAAAGATGCTGGATCGAGATTGGGCTCAGATAATTATTTAGGGGGCTGGGGTGGAGCTGCTTCCGCCTTTATAACCACTTTAACCTCATACAATTGTATTCACTTGCACACATAATACACCTGGTGAAAATTCTAAAATCCAAAGCCTACACTGACCCTAACCATCACCCATTGCCCTATCCTAAAGGAGTTGTAAAGACAGAAGTTTTTTTATCCTCATGCATTCTATGCATTAAGGTGAAAAACCTTTTGTGTGTAGCAGCCTCCCCAGCACCCCCCAATTACTTGCCTGAGCTCCATCTCTCTCCAGCGATTTACACAAATGTCTAAGCCACCTGGGACACTTCTCCTGATTGGCTGAGACACAGCAGCAGTGCCATTGGCTCATGCGACTGTCAATCAAAGTCAGTTAGCCAATCAGGGGAGAGAGGGGGCGGGGCCTGGCCAGGGCTCCATGTCTAAATGGATACACAGAGCTGTGACTGGGCTTGGGTGCCCCCATAGGAAGCTGCTGACTGTGGGGGCACATGATCGGAGGGAGGGGCCAGGAGCAGCAAAGACGGACCCAAGAAGAGGAGGATCCTGGCCGCTCTGTGCAAAACCAACTGCGCAGAGGAGGTAAGTATAACATGTTTGTTTTTTTTGTTTGTTTTTTTAAACGAGACTTTACAATCACTTACTTCTAACCAACATCATCTGACCTTAATTAGTACCAACTTCTTCTTCCATGCTAGCCATGTTGCCTAAAACAACCCTAAAACATGTTCTAATCCTAACCTGTCTGTAAGACTAGCTTTAAAGCTAAACTCCATGTAATTAGTTAAATACACAGATGACATAAATGGCATGAAGCTGTTTTACCTGTTTCTTACCATGCCATGCAGCCATATCTGGCAGGGGAGAAGACCTGATTTTGTTTTCTTATTGTAACTTCGATGACAGGTACAGATCTTCTACCCATTCCAGCCCTGTCAGTGGAGGGGGAAAGAAGGGGCAGCAGACTGATGACTTCTTTCACTCTCTCCTCCTATCGGAATACTGCTTACTCTGCATTACAACTATGTCCGAGCTCTATAGGCTGATACCAAGGCTGTGAAGAGTCATCTGAAAGTCTTTCAGATTAAAAAAACTCAAGCTATATTACAAAATAAATATAACATAATTTCATAATGTTTGTGATTTAAAAAATATGTATTGTAATTTAGTGTGCAACAATGAAATACTAATACTTAGTGTACCTCCTCCATGCAATTACAAGTAACCCATCAATATAGCATTAAATACTTAAGCTGTCATTTAATGCAGCTTTTCTTATCAAAGTAGTATGGAAAACTCAGCGTTTAGCTCCCAGTCTGTGAATTTTGAGAAGTGAGGAGTAGGGAGGAGCAGGGGAGTGACTTGCCATCCTAGGCTACAGGGTTAAGTGTTTCTATTGATGTGTTTCTGTTGATGCACACAACATAGAGAGATGCAACTCTAGTCCTTGCATGAAAGGAAAGCTTCAAAGGATTCAGCAAGAGAAAGAAAGGAGCCACCCTGAAACAATAAACCTGGGGCAGCGGTTATGGCAACCTAAACTTGAACAAACGCAAGGATTAAGGCACTTTTAATACTGTTTGAGTGTGGTTTTCCCACAGCACAGGTGCAGCACAGTGTACTAGCCAGTTTTATGTGGGGTAACCTGTGCTTTGTCATAGACTTTCATCAGATCTGGCCTATTTGGTGCGTTCTCTGAAAATGTAGCAAAAATGCTCAATCTAATGGAGGTCTATGGCAGTGGCAAAAAACGGATAACCCGCACAAAAACTGTAGGTACATTGCGCTACACTAATGCTGCAGGGAAACCGCACCGAAGCAATGTGAAAGGGGTCTTAAAGTGGTTATACACCCTGTACTACCACTTTTACCTACAGGTAAGCCTATAATAAGGCTTACCTGTAGGCACCGTGAATATCTCCTAAACTTGCAACGTTTAGGAAATATTCACTGTATCTGCATGTCCCGACATCATCGGCACATGTGCACTAAAGAAACGACACGCTGGTGTAGTTTCTTCAGTAGCTGTGCCGTGACCGGCAGCTCCCGCACGCATGCGCGGGAGTAACGTCATCACGGCTCCAGACAATCACAGCACAGAGCCAACGACCCCGAAGTAACTCCGGGAGACATGTCGCCGGCCAAAGGGGTGTGCGGGGACTGCTGCAACAGCTTCTATCTAAGGTAAGTATTTCATAATTAGCTAATATGTGATGCATACTAGCTCATTATGCCTTTGTCTTGTAGGTTATTTTTTTTTTTTTCTGAGAGATCACAAGCACTTTAATCATGAATAAGCTGCATTCTCAGTGATTAAATCAGCTGCTGAAAGCAATTAAAAAGCTAAGAATTATCATCAATGTGGCTATGGGGGGGTGCAAAGTAATCTGTGATTGTAAAGGATGTAATTAAAAAAAAAAATGACAAACATGTTATACACACCTGCTGGTTTTGCACGGAGCAGCTCCGATCCTCTTCCTTTTTGGTCCCCCGCTGGTGGTCCTTGCCCCTCCCTCCCTGCTGAGTGCCCCCTATAGCAAGCTTTTTCCTGTGGGGGCACTCGACATTGTCTATTCACACACAGAGTGCTGCTCGGCCCCGCCCCCCACTCTCTCCTCATTGGCTCACTGCCTGTGATTGGCAGCAGCAGGAGCCAATGGCTACCGCTGCTGTGTGAGCCTATGAGGAGAGAAAGACCCGGGAGAGCCGCTGCTCTAATGCATATAGCTGGTTTGAGATGGGGCTCAGGTAAGTACAAGGGAGGGGTTGGGGGGGAGCTGCACCCAGAAGGTTTTTTTTTTTCACCTTGATGCATAGAATGCATTAAGGTAAATAAAAAAAAATGTCTGCCTTTAGAACCACTTTAAATTCTGACTTTATCCAAAGTCAAAGGTGCATTCGCTGCATGAAGGACTAACTTTCTGGGATTGGACATGTTTGGTAAACACACTTGACTGTAAATATATAATGTCTGTACATTATGCATCCTACTTTATATGGAGTACAGGTAGTGTTTACCAAAAAAAAGTTTATGTGACGCTGTTAGATGCAGTATTAATTAAAAAGCACGTATAATTGGTTCAAGGCACGTTAGCCATCATTCCCAGCCCTCTTATAAATGAATTGTTGGTAGAAGTATTGCATGTTCATTAAAAAAAGTTTTACGTTTGTCAGTGGCAGTGCCCTTTCTTTGCGAAATCCATCAGCTGGTAAAGTAAAGTAAATCTTTTCTATAAACTTCTATAGTCATATATAATAACAACATCTGAAACATAAGTATTTGCATGTCTGTGGGTTCTCTGCTTGTTGATCTTGCAAAGCTGTTCTAGATCACTCAGTTTAGCGCAGACTGTGTTCCTTTTATAGTTACTTAGATAAAAGTAATTGGTAGTTTTCCAATAAATGGGTGTTAAATAGCAGAACTTTAAAAGCATGGCAAATTCTTTGCTTTGCTGTGTTTTGTAAAATCCATGTCTGAGTTAAAGAAGTTAATTAAGGAAGCTTAAAGAAATGTTACTTTGAAAAAGAAGATTTTATAAATTTGTTTGCCTTGGCTGTCTGAACATTTGTCAATGGCCTGCATCAGGCCTACAGCAACAGTGGCCAAGGCCTAGGAACAGGTGTGTGATCGCACTTTTTTGTTTTAAGGATCCTACTTGATTTTGCAGAATCCACCTTTTTCATGGTTCTTGTGTAAACCATGGAGGTAGCATGCAAAGCTATTATTGAGATGTGTTAAGGGCCTACAAACAAAGATGTAACCAGCAACAGCAAGCTATGCAGCTTGTATGGAGCCCAGCATTGTCTACCTATTTAAAAAAGTATACTGGTAGCAACAGAATTCAACGTTCATGCATTTGGATGAATTGAATGTATATGTATACTTTAGGAACCTCTATAAGATTACCATAAAGACAAAAAGGATTCTGTATCACTAAAGCTCGATAAAGGGTTTGAGAGTCCCATCCTTCTAGGATGTCTCCAACTTACAAGCCGATCCCTCAATGCACTAATTAGTGTATCGCTAAACACAAATCATCTGTGCACCTCAAACAGTGACAATAATGATAGTCATAAGTGAAAATATATAAGTAAAAATATATAAGTGAAAATATAAGCCATGAAGGCAAATAACACAATAATAATTGGTGTGCATAGAAGGCAAGTACATATATGTACATGCAACTACCCCTGTGAGGTAACACCCACATAACTAAATGTACATAAATGCAAACATAAAGTCCCAAAAATAAACAATAATAAAGTGTCCAATAAAGTGATAAATGACTGGAATGTCAGGATAATACAATCCAAATGGGTCTTGATAAAACTGGAAAACTTTGAGAGTGATAATCAGATGAGAAGATAAAACACTCTTACCAGACGTGTTGGACACACCTACCATACGGTATTGACACTTTGGGCCCAATGTGGACATTTTCACTTAGGGGTGTACTCACTTTTCTTGCCAGCGGTTTAGACATTAATGGCTGTGTGTTTGAGTTATTTTGAGGGGATAGCAAATTTACACTGTTATACAAGCTGTACACTCACTAACTTTACATTGTAGCAAAGTGTAATTTCTTCAGCGTTGTCACATGAAAAGATATAATAAAATATTTACAAAGATCTGAGGGGTGTACTCACTTTTGTGAGATTCTGTATATGCTAAATAACAGATGACTGTGCTTTATTTCTTGTTCTACATATGTATACATTATGTATATGTTCTGATGGATCTGCACACGTTTTTTATTGCACTGTATTGTACTGTATTGTCTGCACTGCATTCACTATCTTAAAAAAAGTTTTGATAAAAAACAAAAAAAAACAAACATGTTCAAATACATACATGGTCCATATAGTGAACTTAGTGTTGAGTTATTCACTTTAAGGTCATCACAGAGGACAAGGGGGCACTCTTTACATCTAGAGTTGTATGTACCCTGCTATCTATTATTGATGGTGTAGGCTTGGAGTTTAAGAAATGCATCTGGCCTTTTTAATGTACACCCTGTGGGGTAACAGTGAAAAGAGCAATGATCTTTGGCATGCGCTCTTTGGTTTGTTGATATATAAATTGATATATAATCAGATAGGCATTGTATTAACAACATCCATGTTCATAATCTTAGTCCTCCTGCACATGCTGACCCACCATAAATCCTTAAGGGTCCTGTTCAGGCTGCCAGGGTCCAGTAAGTTGGATGCCACTGACTAGTGCAGTTGCAGGCTGGGGAAAGGTTCATCCAGATCCAAAACACGTGGTAGAAATTGAGGTGGAGGTGATAAAGCTCTGAGGGCTGGAGCGAATTAGTTTGGGGCATGACCTGGATGGATTGAACTGAGACTGCTTTTACCTGCTTACTACTTGGGGCAGGCAAGGTGTATGGCAGACAGGCAATTTCTTTCTATTTCTACCTCCTGCACATGGGTTATAAATATATGTAGAATCAGAAAAAAGTAATCCGTAGTGTATCAAAACTTGTATGGACATATATGTGCTTATTTTCAGGTGGAGATGAGTATGGGTAGATTGTATGGGCTTGCACACTTTTTTTTTAACTCTACCCCCTGGCCCTGAATTCACTAGGCAGTGGTGCACATGGCCACAGCTATTTGCATGATTTAAAAGTTTGTATATATGTTACCATACATACCGGGTAGCATATGGTCAACATTAGGTCGTGCATGCAGATTTTTCTTGTTTTGGTTCAGGCAGCTAAATGCTACAGTTGTGATAATGGGCCTATAGCTTACAATACTGCTGCGTTCAGATCTGTAATAAACTGTACGCACTACAGATCTGAATGCAGCATATTTTTACACCCATGTTTGAACTCCTACTTCCACTTTCCTATTGCAGTCATTGTGCACAGTGTCCAAATATGACTGGGCAGTCCAATAGATGGCAGTGTTCGAACTAATGCTCTTAGTAATCTGTTACATAGCTGGTCAGACACTGCCCCTTTCTACAATACAAGCCCTTGTGAAGTTACTTGTGATGAGGGGGGTGGCTTCTATGCAGCTACACCAGGACGGAGTGCTGGAGAAGGGAAGGAACATTTTTTAAGGAATTTCCAAGCAAAAATCAGTCACACATCATAACATGTGGAGCACAGTACAATATAGGGAGACAGTGTGAGATTTCAATTGAGCTTTAAAAAACATCTCTGGAATCAGAGAGAGAGGAAAGAAAAGTAGGGTTTTAAGATACAAAAAAGAAGATGGCACAAATCATAGCTTTGCATTCATTTTAGTACCTAAATCTGGATTTTTCAATGCAAGAAATGGAAGTTTGTCTTATTTGTGCAATGATGATCACTTGTACTCAACTCACTTGAATATGAAGAAATAAAATGTACACAAAGTAGTTAAAATGTAGCAAAATCGCAAACAGTTTTTGACATTTCCTGATAGACATGTAGATGCAGTTGAATCTTTTGCATTACTAACGTCAGTGATCACTTACATTCAATACTGACAACAAATTGTGGATTTTTTCCTCATTACATGGTTAATTACAAGGCCCCCCCCCCCCCCCCCGGTACCCAGCACTTTGAAAGGGGCTTGTCTGTTCAGTTCATCGTATCGACTAGCAATCAGCCATGAATGGAGTATTGATTTGCTGCTGACTCCTGTCCCACTTCATGAACAGCTTATAATTAGCATGTGTGATGTGTTAAATCATGAAGACTTCTTGACATAGATTTATTGTACATACTGACAGTTTAAGTAACTATTCCCCTTCTAGTCTGTTCCTTCATTTTATCCATTTCCATCTATTCATGTACTGTATTTATGAGTAACACTGTAAGCAGGGTTGTATTTACCATAAGGAATGCTTGAACTGGTAGCAGGGCTAGAAAGGGCAGTACCAAGCCTCAAAATCATGATGATTTTTTATTATTTTGTTTCTCTCTTCTGGCCATTTGTGGCTAACATTAACAAGAGAACTACAGGGGTGAGGCGAGTGCATGGGCTGTTTGGAGGAGTCGGAAGCCTCTTTATAATTCAGGAAACATGAAACGATCCCTATTTTCTCTAATTTGACAGTCTGTACAATGGAAAAGTAGTCCTATATAAAAATCAAAACACAATTCCAACAAACAGCATTCTATCTTTAATTTTAATTAAAACCTAATGCCTCGTACACACGGTCGGAATTCTCGTCGGAAAAAGCTCTGATGGTTTTCCCGTCGGAATTCTTACGGAATTTCGATCAAACTGTCTTGCCTACACACGGTCACACCAAATTCCGACGGTCAGTAACTCAGCGGCATAAAACACATTCGACAGCACTATAAAAGGGAAGTTTAATGCTTCTGAGCATGCATCAAATTGTTTCCGAGCATGCGTCAGAATTTTGCGTGTCAGAATTGCTTATACACAATCGGAAAATCCGATAGAAAGGTTTTCTGTCGGAAAAATTGAGAACAGGTTCTCAATCCAAAGTCCGTTGGAAATTCCGACAGAAAAAGACCGATGGGCATACACACGGTCGGAAAATCCGTTGAAAAGCTCCCATCGGACTGTTTCCATCGGAAATTCCGACCGTGTGTACGTGGCATTAGTTTTGTGAAAACAAGCTTTTTAAAAAAATCAGCATATGGGAAATTATTTACAGTCAATACAGTATGTGTGTCCCTTGTGCTATTGGCTGCTGCTTTAATTTAAATATTCAGTCCCCTCATCCCCCCCAATCCTGTAATTGTAATTGTCCAATGTCACAAGGGTAATAGAGCCAACTATGCCCGCATTGCTCACTTTCTTCATTTGTAGAAGCTGTTGCAGCACTTTCTGTAGATTACAGAGATGCACCCCATTTACACGTGGGATCAGTGTACCCCCAGAAATGTTAATAAAAGGAATTGGGCATTTTTGATGTAACAGTTAAAAAATGATTGCCCTTAGCCGAATAGAATTTTTAAAACTTTTTGCGTTAGAAATGATCCCCATGTCAGTGCCCCAAACATATCCTATTTTTTTACACCCTCTTGCCTTTTTGCCTAGAAATTTTTTATATTTTTTTATAGATTTGGCCCGATTGATTGCAGTGGGGTTTCGGTTCATCATCTGAACTTTGTTCAAGTTTGCCAAACGCTGATCAGCTCATCCCTAGTGAGGGCTTGTTTTAAGAGAGAGAGAAACTTTTATAAAAAATTTAAAAAATGTTTCTATCCTCCTACCGTGCAAACAAGGTTTGAAAATAGCACCCCTTGATAGACTACATCTATTAAAACAGGGCTATTCTTTATCAAACAATATTAATTTACTAAACAGGAAGGTATTTTATATTTACTTGTTTTTGTTTTAGATTTTTTACATTGAGATTTCAGATTAGAAATTCACAGGAAAAAAATCTAATAAGACAAACAAAGAGTATATCAATCTACATATACATACTGTAGAAAATGTACAGATACATTTACAAAATAATGTTTAACCCACTATTAACATTTGAAAAACCGTGCTGAATGTAAATTTCTACAATTATCAAATTGCCATTGTATTCAAATAACACTTTCTGTATGTATCAGCTCTAGAGGAAGCCTGGATACATCTCTGACTGTCTCCTAGCATAGTTTTCATTCCGTAAGACATTATCCATTATAGAGATTTAACAGAAACAGAAAAAAAAAAAATAAGAGAATGAGAAAAAATAACGGATAAAAGAGTAATATTACTAGTATTTTGTATAACTGATAGAGGTAATCTCTATCAGTTATACAAAATACTAGTAATTCTTAATATTTCAGTGGATTATGATGTTGGATAGGGATGAGCCGAACACCCCCCTGTTCGGTTCGCACCAGAACCTGCGAACAGACCTAAAACTCGTGTGAACTTTAGAACCCTATTAAAGTCTATGGGACTCGAACGTTCAAAATCAAAAGTGCTAATTTTAAAGGCTAATATGCATGTTATTGTCATAAAAAGTGTTTGGGGACATGTATCAATGCAATTTTTTTTTTAAAAACGTCCGTTTTTTCAGGAGCAGTGATTTTAATAATGCTTAATGTGAAACAATAAAAGTGTAATATTCCTTTAAATTTCGTACCTGGGGGGTGTCTATAGTATGCCTGTGAAGGGGTGCATGTTTCCCATGCTTAGAACTGTCCCTGCACAAAGTGCAGGTCTGGGATGGATTTTAAGGGGAACCCCGGCCCAAAAAAAAAAAATGGCGTGGGGTCCCCCTCAAAATCCATACCAGAATACAAAAACCATTGCACAGCCTCCCTGATATAAACTAACATGTAGTGCCTATATTAGTTTTGCACTCACGTGTACCCAAGGTTTAAATCGCGGATTAGCTGTAATAATGGTCAGGCTCTGTTTGAGCTGTCCGCCCTTCTCCTCCTCGCTGAGCTCCGTGTCTCACACGGCGTCACCTAGGCTTCGGGAGGAGGAATAATATAGGCACTTCATGTTAGTTTATATCAGGGAGGCTGTGCAATGGTTTTTGTATTTTTCTCTTTTGTACAGCAATTGGAATAAGACACCAGCAAATTCCTTTGAGAAGAACAAATCCCCAATTAAACCAGCATCACTAAGGGAAGTTCTATTTCCATACTCACATCAATATACCTATTTATTTAGCGGCTGCATATTATTCCCCACTACATATATATACTAATATATGTTTAATTGTGGTAATTAGTGGGCATATATGATTGGCTGTTTTCCACCAGTGGAATATTATTAAATTACCAGCTGATTGTTTGCGGAGCACACACACACCAGCTGATTTTATATTATTGTTTGCGGAGCACACACACACTGATCACTAATTGTCTGGTGTATGTGACACAAACAGATTGGTCAGTTTACATACTGCTAAACCAGATATTTTAACCTTTTATCAACACTAAGCACACTTGGTTAATAGCACTTCATAATATATTTTAATTTTACTCATTAGTTTTATCATATCAACTTTGTATTTGGCATCTGAAGGAACAGTGCCATTTGGAGTTTTATTATCTGCACGTTTGAGTTTTTTTCACCATTTTCAAAAACGTATACACTTTTACTGTTTTTATCACAATCACATGGATTGTATTTTTTCACTATTTGTATATTATTGACCATATTGGACATATTGGCAACAGTGTATATATACAGTGTATATTGGATTTATTGGCAACAGTGTATATATAATTACGATCTATTAATGCAATAAGGTTGATTTGCGCACCATCTATACGTCCTTTGTATATTTTTTTACAAAAGTACCCCTACCATTTCACCAAAAAAAGTGACAAAAATGTTAAAAATGACAGGAGACGGTCTTTGACAATTCCTTTATTAAAATCTTCTTTCTTCTGGTCTTCCTTCTTACTTTCTTCATCCTTCGGTTTCTTCATCTTCTTCTTCCATCTTCTACCATCTTCTTCCATCTTCTTCTTCCATCTTCTTCTTCCTCCGATCTGCTTCTTCTTGCTCTGGTCTTCTCGTCCGGCATCTTCTTCCACAGCGTCGGCATCCGTTTTATTTTTTCTGTGGGGGGGGGGGGGGCTGGAAAAACACTTTAGGGGGGAAAACAGCAGAGAAAAATGAAGAAAAAGGCCAAATCAGATTCCCTTTAATGGTTCACAGAACTATTTATTTTGTGTTATATAACAACTGTATCTGATTGGATAAGCACAGTTTACTCAGTGTGGTAAAAAAAAAAAACACCAGCTATATTTTAATATTTCTAAAGTATCAAATATTTATAAAGGTGTTATGTCTGGATATGGAAACAGAAAACCATTGCAGCATTGGGTATTCAACCCCTTTCTTTGAAAGATTTCAAAGCACTTATTTTTGCTGTAATGGCATTTAAATATTCTCACACTCTGTAATTTTAATTGAAATCCTCTGCTGGACCAATCTTGAAAAAAACATATGCGTTGGATTAATGATGCTTGAATATGCCATATGTAATCAGAAACTGTAATAATTCTCTAAGCCTTTAACTAAGAAGAACCATACAATACCACTTTCTATTTACAACTACACAGGTATCCAATTTATTGCGGCTTAACCCGTTAATTCCCCTGGATAGTGACCAGACACTGAATAGGATCATTTGCTTCATTATAACCGCCATAAAGCTAAAAGCAGCAGTGTCTGCATTCCATTAGTAGTGGATGGCTCTTAGATATTATCTTACCAAATATTAACCACTTGACCACTGGGCACTTAAACCCCCTTCCTAACCAGACCAATTTTCAGCTTTCGGTGTATAATAATAGATATAATAATCTCTCCCCCTCTTCCCTCTCTGTACCGATCTGTACAGTGCGAGGGGAGAGAGGAACTGGCGTCATGACGCCGGTTTGTTTATAAGTGATCGCTCCGTCATTTGACAGAGCGATCATGTGGTAAATGGCCTCGTACCAGCGGACATTTACCATGATTACCAAGGGGCGCGCAGGAGCAAGATTCTAGGAGGGCGTCCATGGATGCCCTCCCAGAATAAGTCGACTGTGCTGTAGCCGTCTTTCGGCTATGGCCCGGTTGGCAAGTGGTTAAACTCTTACTGCAGGCAATGCCATAAAGCAGTAAAAGGCATTTGAAGTTTTTTTGACAAACTTAGAAACTTAGCATCTGCTTAGCTTGTAAAGCAATGATAGACATTGGGGTTGATTTACTAAAGGCATTTTTAGTTGCACTTTCCTTTCAGAATCAATATTTTCTTTGTTTCTAAAAATTAACAAGAATTCATCTACAGGTGAGTTTAATTATTCATTAAACAAGTGCCGAGCAGACAGTTGATTATAGGAGGGCGTTACTTAACAAAGAAAACCCCTTCCCATTTCATGCTGTCAGCAATGGCACCACATGGAAGAGAAATGTCACAAGGCCTGAGAAAGAAAATCATTTCTTTACACAAGAAAGGTGAAGGCTACAAGAAGATCAGCAAAGCTTTACTTATTAGTCAGAATACTGTAGCAAAAGTGATACAAAAATGTACCAACGATGGAACTGCAACCATCTCAGAGACGTCCAGGCCATCTACAGAAGTTAATACCTCAACAGGAGTGTCTTCTGATGAGAAGGGTTGAAGAAAATTGCCATGCATGTTCACTGCAGTTAGCTGAAGAAGAAGAAAGCCAAACTGGGGTGATTCCCGTGACACAATATGGCGTACACTGCAGAGGAATGACATGCATGGGTGTCTTCCTTAAAGAAAGCCTCTCCTAAAGCCCATGCACAAAAAAGCCTGCCTAGAATTCGCCAGGGCCCATGCTGAAAAAGAAGAAGAATACTGGGACTTTGTACTCTGGAGTGATGAGATCAAGATACATGTATATGGAACTGATGGATTTAAAACTGTATGGCATTGCAAAGGTGAGGAGTACAAAAATAAAATGCATTATACCTACAGTGAAACATGGTGGTGGCAGTGTCCTTCTGTGGGGCTGCATGAGTGCTGCTGGTGTCGGGGAGCTGAATTTCATTGATTGTATCATGATTTCACAGATGTAGTGCTCTATATTGAAAGAGAAGATGCTACCATGACTCCATGCCCTTGGTCATCCAGCACTTTTTCAATATGACAATGATCCAAAGCACACATCTAAAGTCACTGGTGCCTTTCTTAAGAAGAACAGGGTAAAAGTGATTCAGTGATCTGAACCCAATCAAAAACCTATGGGGACTTCGGAAGAGTTGAACGTCTCTCTCCATCCAGCATCCAGGCTCTAAAAGAAGTTGTTCTTGAAGAATGGAAAAAGATAAATGTTGCAATATGTCACCAACTTGTTCATTCCATGCCTAGAAGACTTAGTGCTGTCTTTACAAATCATGGAGGTCATACAAAATACTAGATGTAGTAGTTTTTGTTGTGGGGTGTATTTATTTTTGCGTCCACTAATTTAAGTAAAACTGAAGATTTTGTAATCTAAGTTATATTATTAACCTTACCTTCGTTCTATCAAAGGGTTATGACCGAAAAGGTCTGCCAACTGGCTACCTATCTGCGCTCTCTGCCAATGGCTGAGAGCGCTGCCCAGAGTGTTCTGGTGGGGGGGGAACCCTCTGCCAGAACACAATAGAACAGCAGGGGAGGTTGCTTTCCTAACATAGGATTGTTAGTACAGCGGCTCCGATCTGAGCTGGCAAGTTTTTTTCGTTTAACCCTCTGGTTGAAAAAAAAATAGAAGTGTGTACAAGGCATAAGGGACCTATTAACCAATTTTTGTTAAAAAAAAAAAAACTCCAGTGTATTGTTATTAATATATCTAAATTTTTATTACAATGTCTCTAAATTAAAATGAGGTTAAAATCCTTTTTTTTCACTTTATATTTATTATAAAATACCTGTTTGTTTACAATAGGAAACCTAAGGGACCTGTATTTAGTCCACCTACAGTCAATGTTAAGCTTTTAGATCTCTAGCTTGCAAACATAAGAAGAAAATCAACAGCCTTTGTAGCTGTATTGCACTCATTTTTACAGGGTAATGGCTCAGTTTTATCATCCAGCAATAAAATGATGTCTTTTGTCATTAAATACCAATCTGAAGTAGACATCTGGGAATGTAAATACTGAATTTTAAGTCTTCTACCCGCCTACACACATCATTCAGGGACTTCCAAAAGCAGAATTACAAATGCTATTTCTGGGATTTAAACGGTTTCTTTCTTTTGCATGTCGTAGTATTTCACAGTGAGCAGTATGTTACTCAGCATTTTATAAGCTGAGAGCAAGAGCATTCAGTATAATGAATACAAGGCTGACATTTAAATCTCCTAACCAACAATTTAATTAACTTTGAACTATATTTATTGTTCTTCTTTATGCTCGCTTCAGCTCCCATCTCCAGCTTCTTTATATCACCTTACTGCTTCTTTTTACATTGTACAAGATAAAATGGACCGTAAAAGGGTAACTATAGTCACTTTAGTGTTTTTTAGATAGGCATATGAAAGAGATCAGCGTATGGCTCCTTTGCATATGCACTGAAAGCTAAAGGTTTCAATGTCTGCTAAGCAGCACCCAAAGTTAAGACGGCAAGATTGTGCAGAGTCAAACAGATCAGTATACATGCCAGTGCTCAGCATACATGGGTTTGTGGTGTGCCAGCTCAAACATTGCATGCCATTTTTTTTGGCCACACCAGACCACAGAGTTACAGTAAATTTATTTTCCCAAAGGAACCCCCTGCTGTAAAATTGTTTAGAATAGAGTAAAATGCTGCCCAAGGTGACATGAGCGATGGATGCCCTTATGCATTTGACACCTCTATGTACTAGTCCTAAAGTAAACCTATGATCAGGATATGGACCTCAAATATTTATATTTTCTTAACAAGGCCTTACTGACCTAAGTGGCTGCAGACACTGTGAAAAAATTCATCCTCAAAGTTCACAGCAGAAGCACTGAATTCATTTGGATCATTCTCTGATCAGCTGCAGCAGTGAGTTGGCAGTCTTCAAGCCTTTTAATCTTTAATGTGAACAGAGTGAGTTGAGTTGTTGAGAGAATGACTTGAGCAACTTCAGTGTGTATGCTTTGAAATTTGAGGAAAACTTGCTCACCAGCACCTGCAACTGCAGAGGCCAGTGATAACCTGTTTTAAAGCTCACTGCTTGTTAAGAAGTTAGTTCTTTAAGTTTTAGATAATCCTTTGCTATATAAAAGATCTGGATAGTTGTACCTGTATATAATGCATGGACGCATTACTTTCACACCTATATTAGCTTGTTGCACACATCATTCTACTTTGGGCATTAATATAAAGGTGCCTTCTTTACCCCAATGCAAGTTATAGTAGTCTCAACTCTTTTGTGAAGGCTTTATCCAATATTTAGAAGTGTACCCGTGGAGATTTGAGTTAAAAGAGCATTTATAATGTCAGGTACTGATGTTGGGTGAGAGGACCTGGAACACAATTGGCATTCCCTTTCATCCCAAAGATGTTCTTTAGAGTTGAAATTATGGCTCAGTGAAGGTCTTTTAAGTTCCATTATCAACACCAATTTTGTTAAAACTCACCAACTAATGGATCTGGCTTTGTGTACAGGAGGTCAGTCATGCTAAAACATAAAAGGACCTTCTCCAACTTGCTACAAGCTTGGAAGCACACAATTCTAATTAACATTAGAAAAGCAATAAAATTTAATTGGGGATTGTATAAAGCTGCGCCAATAAAAACTTAAAAAAATATTATAAAATTATACACAATAGAAAATAAAATTATTGTGTAACTAGAATTAACAATTTTCACAATATAGTCTATGGCCATGGAGGAGCACATAGAAAACAACCTGAAAAAAATATATAAAATAAATCCAAAAACGTCCACAATCTAGTTAGAATTCAGTGCACCAAGTCCTGTTAGGCCCCAATTTATGGCTTCCATATACGATGATCGAAAATAGATAGGGGAAGTAACACCACAGTGACTATCTTCCATTTTAGACTGTGACATACAAGGTTGTGGAGCCCGACCACCGGATAAAATTAACGCTTACCGGATGGCCAAGCTAATTGGGCACATAGGCTGTAAGGTAGGCGGCTTCCTGAACGGGGATCAGCTGATGTGACTAGTCAGGCAAGAAGCGATCATCCGGAAAGGAAAGGTCCCTCTGCTCTGTCCACTCCACCAAGAAGATTCCCACTAGTTGCTTGTGGGTCATTTTTGTCAAAATAGCTTTGCCCTATGAAGTCAGACCATTGTATTCTTCTTTTGTTTAGTAGGTATATTTGAAGTCCCTTTTTTTACAGTAACCGAAATACACAACCTGTCTCCAAGTGATCATCTCTAGAGATGAACACATGGAGACAGGTTGTGTATGTGCTCCTCAGTGGCCATAGACTATATTGTGAAAATTGTTAATTCTGGTTACACAATCATTTTATTTTCTATTGTGTATAATTTTATAATAATTTTTTAAGTTTTTATTGGTGCAGCTTTATACAATCCCCATCTATCTATGTGTGTGTATCCCACTTTTAGCAGCCGCCTTTTATAGATTGGTTCCTATCTCTAGCGCGGTTTATTTATTTGCAATAAAATTTAATTCTAGGAATTCAGCTATTTTGTAAAAAAATAAATCAGGCACACTATGAGTTAAGTCCAAGGAGGTGCATGATATCTCTTGAACGTATCTCTATTATTTTTATCTGACAGGTTTATGGCTCTGCAGGAGCATACGCTGACATTTGGGGCTGTGAGAGAGGAGAGAGAGGCAAGGAAAGCAGCTATGCTTGCCCTTCCCCTCTGTCCTCATTTAGAGAAGTCTTTGTATTTTGTGAATGAGTTCACATAATGCAAAGGCTTCTGTGATTGGGCAGGGGGAGGGAAGGGATAGGCATAGTAGCTGCACTGACTCTAATGTTGAAGATGTTTAGACCTGAAGCATCAGGAAATACAGAGATACCTGTAGCCGTATTTCGGGAGTGCAATAAAACTGTCAGATGTAAATAATAGAGATAAGCCCAGGAGATGTAATGCAGCTCCTTGGACTTAACTCATAGTTTGCCTTTACTTTTTACAAAGTTCCTGGAATTCATCTTTAACAGAACCCTTTCTTGAAGACATTACATTGAAGAAGTATGCACATACAGTACTTTTGGCCATATAGTGTAGGTGTAGGTGTGATAGTAAGGTGCTTACAAACTTTTGGTCACATAGTGTATTTTGTAAATATTTTATTATATCTTTTCATGTGACAACACATTTTGCTACAATGTAAAGTAGTGAGTGTACAGCTTGTATAACAGTGTAAATTTGCTGTCCCCTCAAAATAACTCAACACACAGCCATTAATGTCTAAACCGCTGGCAACAAAAGTGAGTACACCTCTAAGTGAAAATGTCCAATTTAGGCCCAAAGTGTCAATATGTTGTGTGCTCATCATTATTATCCAGCACTGCCTTAACCCTCTTGGGCATGGAATTCACCAGAGCTTCACAGGTTGCCACTGGAGTCCTCTTCAACTCCTCCACGACAACATCATGGAGCTGATGAATGTTAGAGACCTTGTGCTCCTCCACCTTCTGTTTGAGGATGCCCCACAGATGTTCAATAGGGTTTAAGTCTGGAGACATGCTTGGCCAGTCCATCACCTTTACCTTCAGTTTCTTTAGCATGGCAGTGGTCGTCTTGGAGGTATGTTTGGGGTCTTTATCATGTTGGAATACTGCCCTGCAACCCAGTCTTCGAAGGGAGGGCATCATGCTCTGCTTCAGTATGTCACAGTACATGTTGGCATTCATGGTTCCTTCAATGAACTGTAGCTCCCCAGTGCCAGCAGCACTCATGCAACCCCAGACCATGGCACTCCCACCACCATGCTTGACTGTAGACAAGACACACTTGTCTTTGTACTCCTCACCTGGTTGCCAACACCATCTGAACCAAATAAGTTTATCTTGGTCTCATCAGACCACAGGACATGGTTTCAGTAATCCATGTCCTTAGTCTGCTTGTCTTCAGCAAACTGTTTGTGGGCTTTCTTGTGCATCATCTTTAGAAGAGGCTTCCTTCTGGGACGACAGCCATGCAGACCAATTTGATGCAGTGTGCAGCGTATTGTCTGAGCACTGACAGGCTGACCCCCTTCAACCTCTGCAGCAATTCTGGCAGCACTCATACATCTATTTCCCAAAGACAACCTCTGGATATGACACTAAGCACGTGCAGTCAACCTCTTTGGTCGACTATGGCGAAACATGTTCTGAGTGGAACCTGTCCTGTTAAACCGCTGTATGGTCTTGGCCACTGTGCTGCAGCTCAGTTTATGTAGATCAACAATTCTTTTTTCTGATCCTCAGAGAGTTCTTTGCCGCAATGTGCCATTTTGAACTTCTAGTGATCAGTATGAGAGAGTGGGAGCAATAACATCAAATTTAACACACCTGCTCCCCATTCACACCTGAGACCTCGTAACACTAACAAGTCACATGACACCAGGGAGGTAAAATGGCTAATTGGGCCCAATTTGGACATTTTCACTTAGGGGTGTACTCACTTTTGTTGCAAGCGGTTTAGACATTAATGGCTGTGTGTTGAGTTTTTTTGAGGGGACAGCGAATTTACACTACAAGCTGTACACTCACTACTTTACATTGTAGCAAAGTGTCATTTCTTCAGTGTTGTCACATGAAAAGATATACTAAAATATTTACAAAAATGTAAGGGGGTGTACTTACTTTTGTGAGCTACTGTATTTATATGAGAGTTCTAATTACATTATCAGCCAGATATGTAAATGCACACCGTTAAAGTAAAAATAATTGCCTTACTCAAAAATTGTAGCTTGATGTAATAGAACAAGATATGTGTAGCAGCTCATCTGTGAATGTGTATTTAAAAATGTAGAGTCCTAAAAATCTGGAGGCCACTAGACATCACGCTAATGGCTTTCAACAGGCATATAATATTCATTAGTATTTCCAGCATTAACATAGACATAATTAGCACTTTACACTTGAGCATATCTCACTATATGTAGGAAATAATATGTAATTATGACAGAAAATTATCTATGGGTAAAATTAGATTTTCTTCCCTTTAATGCTGCGTTTTGTTTAGTGCACATTAAATTGGTTTTACAAATCTAAGAGTATTTCACTGTTTTTTTTTTTCAGTTAAATCTGCCCAATGGAATAATACCATAAGGTGCGACGATTGCTATTCATTGCGCACTTCTGTAGCCGCATCTGTTGTTAATTAAGTATATTCCACAGCTTTCCATCAGACCTCTTTCTTCAGCTGTAGGTGAAGAAGTTAATGCTTGTCCCCCATGAACTTAATATCAGAGGATATGTGACATCGGGATTAGAAAGCTATGTCTTTGACAGCGGGACAAATGCAGAAAAGTAAGAAAAAAGAAAGCTAGAACCAGAATGCAACCATTATGTGGACTAAACCACCCAGCCAACAGACATGCCTGTTTTTTCCTTTTTTTAAACAACTAAGTCCTAATAGCAAGTGTTAAACAACCCTGTGCTACCAGCACATTGGAGAATCAGATAATGGTTCTCACAATGGTTCTCACACACAAGCTCTTCTGCATGCTGACATACCCCCAGGGGCTGACTGACAACTCATGGGGCCCCCGGGCAATAGGAAATTATGGGGCCCCCAGGCAATCAGAGATTATGGGGCCACACAGTATACACACACACAGTATACAATCACACAGTATACACATACATGTACACACAGTATACACAGACATGTTTTTATTGGCTGAGAAGGTACTGGAGAGGTGGGGCAGCTATAATCTCTGCATTTTTAGACCAAAAGGATGTAAGTAAGGGACATTTCAGAAACAGATGTAAAAAAAACACAGATTTTTACATACTGTCCCTGGTTTTACTGAGGCTGGCAACCCTGATGGGGCCCCCTAGTGGCCCGGGGCCCTCGGGAAGTGCCCAAATGGCCGAATAGTCCGCCCCTGCTTACCCCACCAAACACTGCTTTAATCAACATCACTTTTCATGAGCAGTGCTGTTAATAAGAGCAGTTTTTGGGCTGCTACTTGTGTGCGAGTAGGCAGTCCGACTCTAATAGTGCTGATGGCACTGGGTTCTTTAACCCTTGTTGCAACACTAAGTAGGTAAAAAAGTGAAAAAAAAAAAAAAACATATTTATTGCTGTATATACAACCTGACTGCATCACATTATTAAATTAAGAGTTGGGTTTTAAATACATATTGGTTGATGTGAATAGCGTTATCAATTTCTCACAGTTTTGTTTTCTTGGTGCATTGGTCTTTCCCAGTGTCTACAGGAAGAGTAAAACAGAACTTGCCTATTTTTTTGCAAGTGTGCTCATCACACAGGAGATTCCATTAAGGAAGAACATATACCACACATAGGGGGTTATTTACAAAAGGCAAATCCAAAATGCAAAGTGCACTTGAAATTGCACTGAAAGTGCAGTTGGAAGTGCAGTCGCTGTAGATCCGAGGGGGCAAGGAAAATAAAAAACAGCATTTTAGCTTGCACATGATTAGATAATAAAATCAGCAGAGCTTCCCCTCAGCGACTGCACTTCCAAGTGCACTTGTAGTTTGCACTTGTAGTGCAAAGTGAATTTGCCTTTCGTAAATAACCCCTATGGCATAACATTTTAAGGTACCAATATAAGTCACATCCGGTCCAAGTGGTAAAATGGTATGAAGAAATTATTTACAAAAATAAAATGTTATCTTTAATGCTATTAATACACACATATATACATGCATCTCCCTCAAGCAACTCTATGGGGGTTATTTACTAAAGGAAAATCCACTTTGCACTGCAAGTGCACTTGAAAGTGCACTAAAAGTACACTTGGAAGTAAAGTCACTGTAGATCCGAGGGGGACATGCAAGGAAAATAAAAAAACAGCATTTTAGCTTGCACATGATTGGATGATAAAATCAGCAGAGCTTCCACTCATTTCAGATCTACCCCTTAGATTTAGAGTGACTACACTTTCAAGTGCACTTGCAGTGCAAAGTGGATTTGCCTTTCGTAAATAACCCCCTATGTCTTTGAATGTTATATACTGTATATCAGTTTTATATATATTCTTATAACAATATCTTATCTACATTAGTTAATAAACCCTTCAATGCTACGAATCAATACCCCTCCGAAATCAAACACGTGGTAAAAAAATAATTCATCAGTTACGTCCAATAGTGTAAAGTCTAAAAATATCCGCCACCAGCTTACTTTTTCAAAACAAGGTTGAAAGAGTGTACCATCGGCCACAGGCTGATTCAACCTTCCCCACTCGCCACACACAAGCTAATAGAAGGACACAATTCAGTGTTGCTCCCAGTGATATGCGCCACCCCTACACGTTTTGTCCACATCAACGTTCCCAAGGGGGTAATGATGGAGAGACAAATTATTCTTAATTCAATCCTCATGTTTATTTGCTTTTAGAACGTCAACCCAATAATCCACTTCTTCAGGAGAGAGCTAGTATATATAGCATCAGATAGTTCTCACAAAATTCATAAAAAAGGAGCTGTGCTAATAAATTGCATAAAAGTGAATGTTAAAACATATTGAAATTCATGTGAACTAAAAAAATTTGTTCATGGCTAGTTCATTAACAAAAATACATATGGCTTGATAGTTGAAAACACAACAGACAGGTGCACCTCCACCACACAGAGTACATGCTCACCAGAAGGCAAGCTAATCGAGTTTGTGGCTATCAACCCAGCCAGGGCCTTTGGCCTGAGGATAAAGGCCCTGGCTGGGGCCTCTCTGGACGGCTATGCGTGCTAACGTCATCATGTAGCGGTCCCGAGAGGACGGGTGTTTGTTAGCTGGCCGGATTTTTTTATACAATGCTTTCGCCTATGCTTCTTATGTAAGTGTAACTTTTATCAAAAAAATTGAAAGTTTTTTGCCTGATTTACACTATAGTGAGCTTCTCTCATTTCTGGGTATACTTGTCTGGTTTATGCCTATAAACGTTGGAAATATCGAGCTGTATTGGTTCCTGGTGCATATCCCGTCCCATCACTCAAGAACTCCCCTGTAAGCTGGTATCCCAATATCCTCAGGATAAAGGCCCTGGCTGGGTTGATAGCCTCAAGCACGATTAGCTTGCCTTCTGGTAAGCACGCACTCTGTGTGGTGGAGGTGCACACGTCTGTTGTGGTGTTTTCTGGGATTGTTCACCAACTCAACTATCAAGTCATATGTATTTGTGTTAATGGACTAGTTATGCACGATATTTTTTGAGTTCACATGCATTTCAATATGTTTTAACATTCACTTATATGCAGATCCTTTTTTATGATTTTTGTTATTGTGGTGTGTATTTCACCTTCAGTTTGCTGCTTTCTTTTCACTGTTTTTTAAGTAGCACGTTTTTTTCTTATATTCTCACAAAATGATATCCCTCTGTGTAATCCCATTTCAGTCTGCAGAAAGGTCCATAAATGATATTTAGGAGGGTGTAAAGCAAATCCATAAATAGGAGCGCTTCATCCAGCATAAAGTTTCATATCTGTTAACTAATTCATCAATCCTGTAATTAGGCCAATTTTATGCGGACTAGCTCTGGCCAGCAAAGCTATCTGTTTCTATATGAGAGCACACAACACCACAGAAAGGAACTTTTTATTACGGTCGATAACATTTTTGATACCTATTTAACAGCTGGATTGGATATGACTAATATTAGTACCATAGGTGTGCGCAGCCTACTGAATTAGGAATTAGTGAGGAATTAGTGTGCACCCTAAACCTTAAACACACATGTTTGTGTGGGTCTACATATATATATGATCCCCTAAGAGGGAGATCTTTCCCATCTTTCCCATCTTCCTGCCAGCATACAGAGTGATGTTGCTAATGCGCATGGGGTGATTAGGGTGTGCCCAGGCACACCTGGCACACCCTGTGCACACGCCTATGACTAGTACCATTAAAGTCCCACTACGTCATAATGTATGTGTGGTTTGTGTAATAAATTGGAGTTTTGGTACCTATGTGACATACAATGTTTTATTTCACCCATACAATCTTGCTTATTAGAAATGAGTATGGAATAACATATTCCATTCCCTTTAACATCCAGGGATAGTCCTGCCTAAATGGTAGGAACAATTTTTCCCCTTTATCAACATGGTAAAACACAAAGGCTTAATGTTTATTACTCTTACCTTGCAAGTGCAACATGGGAATCCACAAATTTGTTACTAATACAGATATTATGTTCATGTTGTCTTTGTGTCCTCTTTGTGCTTGTTTATAGTAGTTCTTTTTTTTTTTTTCTTTCTTTCTTTCTTTTTCTTTCTTTCTTTTTCTCTTTCTTTCTTTCTGTTTTACATACTGTAAATTTACATCAGTCCATGCCCTTCTCCATTGTCAATGGGTTCCTCTCAGCTGCGGGTGGATTTTTCATATATGTGCACAAATATTCCTCTTTTTCTGTAAACTATATAAGCGCTTGAATTTCTGTTTGTGGCCCTCAATTAGATAGAAGCCAATGTAACTACCAGTGAGTGTCTTTGGAGTGTGGTGGGAAACTAGTTTGTATAGTAATTGAGATAAAAAGAGAAATGGAAATGATCACTTCCAAGTTACAAATCAATATACTTCTTAATAACAGCAAAGAAACCAGTTATCTTGGTTGTCTTTACTTGTTCTATAAAAATGACATTATAAACAGAAAAATTGTATTTCTGACAATTTAAATAATTTTATATAGTCATCGTAGATAGAACCACATCGTCAGTATGTGTAGCATCTACAGATTTTTGTAATAGTATCCAAAATAAAAGCTATCACAATATAAAATGTGGACCCCAGCACTCATACAATGTTTAATAGTAGAACAAGCTGTACATTCTCTGGTAGTGGAAAAAGTTATTCATAGAAAGAAGACTGTTAAAGAGTTTCTGTTTTCAATTAATTTGAATGATTCCAGTATGTGAAAATCAGACCTAAATCTTAGGAACACATGAACATGACATTTTTAAATCTTTTTGAGCAACACAGGCACATGTAGGTTTTAATTTATGCCGGTGTCCTAATGTTATATTGCTTTAAAGAGGAACTTCACCCGTTTCATAAAAAATAACGACAAAGGAACCATTGCAAATATTTAGTAATGGCAATCTGCAAACATATGCGTCTAGATAATTGCTGCCTTTTTATTATTGCATACATTTTTTCATTGTTCCTCTCATGGCCATTTTCAAGGGTAGATAAATTCATTTTTTTTCTTTTTTCTTGAGACTCTGCCTAGACCTCTTGGTCAGTCTTCTGGAACATGTGTCAGAGACTCTCCAGTATGTAGTTGTGAGACTCTGTGAGACTCTGGTGACATCACCAGTGCCTTGCTCAACTAGAAGGTGGGAAATCAGTACTTGTAAGTAAAAGCAAAAATGTTTAACTAATGATTATAAAAAGATTCAGAGATGCAGAGATGCATACTGATGGGATTTTTAGTGTGTGTGTGGGGGGGGGGGGGGGTGTTAAAGGCTACTTTAAGCATCAGTAAGTCTTTACCATTCTGATAAGTTATTTAACTATAACAAATTTGTTTCTAACTGCAATATAATTTTTCCCTTTTTCCTGAAAATGTTTTAGGCCCCTTTCACACCGGGGCGTTTTTCATGCGGTGCAGCGCTAAAAATAGCGCCTGTTCACCGCATGAAAAAATCCGGCCCCTTTAACTCCAGTGTGAAAGCCGGCGGGCTTTCACACTGGAGCGGTGCGCTAGCAGGATGACAAAAAAAGTCCTGCTAACAGCATCTTTGGAGCGGGATAGGAGCGGTGTGTTCACCGCTCCTATACCGCTCCTTCCCATTGATTACAATGGGAGACCGCGGTAAAACCGCGGCAATACCGCGGTTACCGCGGCAATACCGCGGCTACGGCGGCGCTCTGCGGGGGGTGTTTAACCCTTTTTTCGGCCGCTCGCGGGGGGTAAAACCGCACCGCGAGCGGCCGAAAACCGCGGTGAAAACGACAGTAAAGCAGCGCTAAATATAGCGCTGCTTTACCGTCACCGCGGCTCACCGCCCCAGTGTGAAAGGGGCCTTACTGTATAGTGCAGTGATGGGAAACCTTTTTGAGCCAGAGTGTCCAAACCACGACACAAAACCAACTTATTTCTTTCAAAGTTCCAAAACAGAATTAAACCTACCAGCAGCTCTGTACAGAGGATCATCCCTCTGAATGAAACGTACGATTCTGCCAGATTTACTCAGAATGCAGGGTTTGGGAATGCGTTGTGCTCAGAACACACTGCCCTACCTGACACATGCACTGACCATTACACTCACCTACCTGACCATAACATTCACCTACCTGAACATTACACTCACCTACCTGACACATACTTCCTTCATTACTCACATCCCCATCCCCCCACACACAGTACAATGTAGATCCTCTTCCTTACCTCTCCATGGCGTCCAGCTCACACCGGGCAGTAATCCCCTTCATTCAGCCTTTCCTCGATATCCCCGCCACTGGGAGGTCAGCTAGCAGCCACTGCACGTCACCCATGGCCATGGTTGATCTGCACCAAGCACCGCCTCTCCTCCACAGGCTGCACCAGAGGGACAGACTTAACCAAAGTACTCCTGGAGCAGGGGGAGCTGGAATAGGATGCCTGCAAAGCGGAATGCCCAAATTCCTTACCAAAGATGTAGGGGTCTGGGAGGTGGGCAATAAGCTGCAGCACAGACCCTCAGGATGGTGGAGGAAGAACTTTGCACCCCCCCTAAACATCGCACATGGGACGAGATGACTGCCTGCATCGCCAGTGCAAGTGACTACCTGGCTAGGGGATTCCCCTGGTGTGCCCACAGAGAGGGCTTGGCATACCAGCTGTGGCACACGTGCCATAGGTTCGCGATCACTGGTATAGTGCAATACAATTTTATAGGTATTTAAAGCAAAATGCTTTGATCGCTGTCATTGTACTCCCACATGCCAGCCAAAGTTTGGATAGATAGACAAATATTTTAGGGCCCGTCATAATGGAGCCACATAAATAAATCATGTCTGACTGTTATGGCTCTCAACCGAGTGTTGTGACTAACTATTTCTGAGGTTAATATTTAACTTTTTAAGTCCCAAATGTACAATTTAGTTCTGCTTAAAGTCAATTCCTCTGGGTCACTAAACTGTAAATCTGAATTAGTGTGCTATAGGCTGTACAGATTTTTGTAGGCTTACCCAGAAGACCTACTGTCTTAATAGAGGAAGGTCTTAAGTTTGATTCTCTCAGGCATCATAGTAATCCCCTTTTGGCCTCTTAAAATTAAATCTGTAGTAATTATTATATTAAACACGTAGTACCGATGGCAACAGATATTTTAAGGATAAAACTCAAATGTGTTTATAACTGTAGATTACAAATTCTAGTGTTTTAAAACCAGTTACTCTGCTAAAGACTGATGTACAGTGCCTTGGAAAAGTATTCATACCCCTTGACATTTTCAAAAAATTTTCATGTTACAACCAAAAACATAAATGTATTTTATTGGGATTTTATGTTTGAGATCAACACAAAGTGGCACATAACTTTGAAGTCACCTAATTAGTAAATAGAGTCCACTCAGTTGAAATAGAGCTGTTCTGTGAAGCCCTCAGATGTTTGTTAGAGAGCTTTAGTGAACAAACAGCATCATGAAGCGAAGCCAAGGAACACACCAGACAGGTCAGGGATAAAGTTGTGGAGAAGTTTAACCACATAAGCCCCAGACCATTAGGGGCGGCACAGTGGTGTAGTGGTTAGCACTCTCACCTAGCAGTAAGAAGAGTCGATGGTTCAAATCCCAACCACGACACTACCTGCCTGGAGTTTGCATGTTCTCCCTGTGCCTGCGTGGGTTTCCCTTGGGTACTCTGGTTTCCTCCCACAATCCAAAGACATGCAGGTAGGTTAATTGGCTTCTGTCCAAAAAATTGGCCCTAGTATATGGATGGGGACCTTGGATTGTGGGCTCCTTGAGGGTAGGGACCAATGTGAGTGTGCAATGTGTAGGGATAGGGACAATTGTAGACACTTACTCAGGTTGAACTGGAGGGACTGATGTCTTTATTCAACCTTACTAACTATGAAACTATGAAACTGTGAAACCATTTTGCTGGGCAAAGACCAGAGCACTTTTTGCGATTCGGCACTGTGTCACTTTAACTGACAATTGCGCCGTTGTGTGACGTGGCTCCCAAACAAAATTGACGTCCTTTTTTTTCCACAAATAGAGCTTTCTTTTGGTGGTATTTGATCACCTCTGCGTTTTTTATTTTTTGCGCTATAAACAAAAATAGAGCGACAATTTTGAAAAAAAAACATTATTTTTTGCTCCAATGATGGGTCACTGCTCCATTCACTGACACCTAGAGTGGGGCACTCTTCCTCCCATTGACAGCAACAATGGAGCACTGTTACTTCCACTGACACCAAGGATGGGGTATTATTCCTTTCACTAACCCCAGGCACTAGGTAATTTTTTACTCCCACTGATCACCAACCCCAGAGCATTTTTTTACTCCCACTCACCAGTCAGGAGGGTAGTTTATTCCAACTGCAGCCTTTGATTAAATGTATGGTTACTAGGTGTATATTTGTGACAATGGCCATGAGCAGAAACAGTGCTGTAAAGCACTTTTTGGATAAGAAGCAGCTTTCCACATTCTAAACACTAATTTAAATATATACAATTTTACTTTCTCATCACATGACAATGCTGACTTTCGAAGTTACTAGTAGTTTTCTGGTAGTACAGCAAACAAAGCACTTTCTACAGAGAATGTGAAAATGAAAATGATAGGGTTCATGAAGGACACTCAAGAACAAATGATCCTTCGCTCTCTGTCTGTTGACTGTGGTCTCCGGGAGGCAGTCTATGATTTCTTGCAGGCTCTTACTTCCATCTGCATTCAGCACAGCTTGATGACATTATTATGCAGTGAACACTGTCACTTTGAATACTCCTAGGTCTATGTACTGCATTCTATCTCTATACATTCATTATTTTCTAAACAGTTAAAGCATAAGCTCCTTACGGCTCTAAAGTATATGTGAACCCTTACCTTGCAAAACAACCCTTTCAGTTTAAAATAGAAATGAAAGGCAAATAATGTATAAATGTACAATAAATACCGTATTTATCGGCGTATAACACGCACAGGCGTATAACACGCACATTCATTTTAAGAGGGAAGTTTCAGGAAAAAACTTAAGTTTTAAATAAGGAACTTTGAAGCAAAATAAGGGTCAGTGCCCATCTGCAGCCTCACCATTGCCATCAATGCAGTCTGATCAATGCCCATCTGCAGCCTCACAAGTGTCATCAATGCAGCAGCCTCACCATTGCCATCAATGCAGCAGCCTCACCATTGCCATCAATGCAGCAGCCTCACCATTGCCATCAATGCAGCAGCCTCACCATTGCCATCAATGAAGCAGCCTTACCATTGCCATCAGTGCAGCCTATTACAGAGGCCACCAAGTAAACAGGAGATTCTTACTGTATGTAATCTGAGGGCGCTCGTCCAGCCCCCCTCCCTGTCCCCTCCGAGGCAGCTAAAATTGAAGTATTGGCGTATAACACGCACACGCTATTTGCACCCAATTTTCATGGTGAAAAAGTGAGTGTTATACGCCAATAAATACAGTACCTTTTTTCTTTTTTAAAAAGTAATCACATAATCTCTGTTCTCAGCTGTATTCGGGGCTTAGAAAGATAGGGGTGGAGAAAAAGCAGTACACTGATCTTCCCAGTGAATGGCTGTGCAGGTGGCGTGTCAGCAAACATCTTGGCCATTGGAGCACATACAAGCTGTTTTCCCAGCACAGCCAGAGAACAATAGGTATTTCACACAAAGAAATCAATGCAAAGAGAACAGTATTTCAGGTACTTATATAGAGCTGTCAATTTAAGCTTTTTATTATCAGAACATGTGAAGAGTCCTTTAATGGGGACACTTACTCCAGTGACACCAAAGAGGGTATTTCTCTCACTTTGGACAGATTTACCCTCACCTTCTGTTGTATGAACATGAGGAACTAGAAAAAAACCTGAGGGGGGTGAACAGTTCCCGACTGCATCTAAGGTGAAAAGATAATATTTGGACTTTAGATACATTTAAAGTGATTGTAAACCCCATTCATAAAATTTGATCTAAGCACATATATCTGTAGTGTTTACTTATCTCTCTCCAAAGCTCCAAGTATCATTTCTACCTGGTGCTTCGTTCCCATGTTATCAACATGAGTCACTTTTGACAAGCTCTCCGACACATGAGATAACAGTAGCTGCAAATTTGTGTCAGGGAAGGTGTTTAGAGGGAGATAAGCAGAGAGATCGTCTATTCATACTGCCCAGACTGACTTCCTCTGCCTATGTGGAGGAGGGGGTGTGTGTCTTCCCTCCAATCAGCTCTCACACAGTGTAAGCCTAGACTCTCCTCCCACTGCTGAAAGAGGAGGAAAGATTTTTAGCACGATCTGCACTTTCCAAGGAGTATAGAAAGGGAAAAACAGCAGATATACAAATACAACTTATGTAGGGTGATTTGTTTGATCTCTGTGTATCATCTGAGGCTTTGCTGAGTATATGTGAGGGTTTACAACCACTTTAAACCTTAACCACTTCCCGACCGGCGCACACAGATGTACGTTGGCAGAATGGCACAGACAGACAAATGGGCATACAGCTAATGTAAACAAGCATCTTCCCGTTCTGCCTAGCAACAGTGTCACTGATCTCTGCTCCCTGTGATCGTTATACACAGCCACGCCCCCCACAGTTAGAAACACTCCCCAGGGCTCACTTAACCCCTAGTGGTTAACCCCTTCACTGCCAGTGTCATTTACACAGGAATCAGTGCATTTGTATAGCACCGATTGCTGTATAAATGACAATGGTCCCAAAAATGTGTCAAAAATGTCCGATGTGTCCGCCATAATGTTGCAGTCACGATAAAAATCGCTGATCGCCGCCATTATTAGTAAAAAAATAATTATTAATAAAAATGCTATAAAACTATCCCCTATTTTATAAACGCTATAACTTTTGCGCAAACCAATCAATAAATGCTTATTGCGATTCTTTTTTACCAAGAATATGTAGAAGAATAGGTATCAGCCTAAACTGAGGAAAAAAAAAAGTTTTTTTATATATTTTTGGGGGATATTTATTATAGCAAATTTTTAAAAATAATGCGTTTTTTTTTTAAAATTGTCGCTCTTTTTTCGTTTATATCACAAAAAATAAAAACCACAGGGGTGATCAAATACCACCAAAAGAAAGCTCTATTTGTGAGAAAAAAAATAACGAATTTTGTTTGGAAGCCACGTCGCACGACCGCGCAATTGTCAGTTAAAGCGACGCAGTGCAGAATCGTAAAAAGTGCTCTGGTCTTTGGCCAGCAAAATGGTTCGGGGCTTAAGTGGTTAAAACAGAAAAACATTTAGTTTTAAAAAAATAAATAAAAAATACAGATGCAAACGCAGCTTTGTTTTTTCTAAACACATGATTAGTCTTGCTTGCATTTGTAGTTGGAAGGGTGAGCAGTGTTATACTGCTCTTCTACCACTTCTTAAGCTGCAAGACAATCAGATAGAGATGAATATGTGTCATAGCCACAATATATTGCATTGCAGTTCAATAAGATGTATTCCCACTGTCCCACTCGGCAGCAGTACCACACAGCAACCACAACCAATTCAACTGTCTCACTTTGACACACCACAAGGGACCTGAGTGGCATGAATGTGCCCTTAAACTGAGCTTGTATACTTCCATGCAGTGACTTACAAGCCAACATGTTCCTGAGCCTTTCCACTAATTTTGTGTGTTAGGGAATATTTTATTACACAGATCACTTTTTGTTCCATAAACCAAGCTAGAGTATTAATTCCCAATTTGAGCAGGCACTGTGGTCAAACACTAAAATCAAACTAAGCATTTAACACCATGCACTACTTATTATAAGTGTAACAAAATTTTATCAAAAATGACCTTTCCATTTCAATCTGTAGCGCTATAATTTTCTGTAAAATGCAGTTCAATATGGCAATCTGGAGGCTTTCTGTACACAGAGGGTGTACAGAACGCCCCCCAGATATGTAATTTCCTGCTTGTGTGTTTGGCTCACTGATTTCCTAGAATTCTGTACTAAGATACAAATCTGATCTTGCGCATCCAATGCAACAAAAAATTACATTTTTAGTGAGACACTTCCAAAGGGAAATCACATCTAAAGGGATGCAGACCTTGCCAATTTCCTCATTAGAGCCCTGCAGGTGCAGCAGTTGATTGATAATTATAAAACCACTTGCAAAAAAGAAAGAGGGGAGAAAGGGTAAAAAAAGGACTTTGAATGTGCCACTTTGGTCCCAAATTTAAAAAAGAAACCGCTCACATGTGTATGTATAACATTTAAATTTTATTTAACAAATATAAATTACATATTAAAAATAATGGAATGTATACATGCTGTCTAAATGTATCTCCCCGTGTGTATAAATCACAAGGCTATACAGAGACACCTATATGGATTGGCCCACAAGTCAGTCTCACGTAAAATAAGGCATGTGTGGTAATCCTACACATGGATGTGGGGGCCAGCTCCAGAGTCTGGAGTGAAAGCACCAATACATTGCAAATTATAAAGCCACAAACAGATATTTCTTCAGAATAACAAAATGTAGGAATAATTTGTTAAAATCCCCACAATGTACACTGATCAGCGGAGCTACTCTCTACCCTTTCGCTGCCAGTTCCGTACGTAGTAAGGACCTAATGGCAGGGGGTATCACACACAATCCGGTGGCTGCAGCCACCGGGATTGCATATGAAACTGATAGGAAGACTCCTGTCAGGTGAGAGCATTGCTCCACTGCTGCCCGATTGCTCTCACAGATCCCCTGTACAGGCGCCCCCCCGCCGATGCGCCCCGCCATGCTTACCGGGCTCCGCTTGCCCATCAGTGGGCCTGAGATTTCCATGGCAGGTGCTGGCGGGTAGAGGGGAAAGAGAAGAGCGGACACACATCCGCTCTCCTCCTCTTCTTCTTGTGACCCGGAAAGTGACATCCCTGACCTCACTTCCGGGTGAAGCTCTCGGTGTCCCCAGCTCGCTTTGCCGGGAAAGGATGTTTTGCAATGCGATCTGTGGGTGCGCCCCTGCACCCTGCATTACGGGTCGCCACTGTTCTTAATCTTCTCTGGTCAAATGCAAAGATTACATTTATAAGGACCTAGTTAGAATAATTACCACATAAATGTTACTGTTTACTATGCAATAAAATGGCACAATCCAAAGAAATAACATTATGCTCGATAGCATTATACTCGATCTAAAATAACAATAACAGATCACTTTTTACAGACGTAGATGAAACTTTTGAGATGGTATTGTGTCAAATGCCTGCTCTGTTCAAAGACTATTAGAATTGTACTTGTTCAAGGTCATAGTCTTGCCTAAACCCACACAGATCTTTTCAGCAGCCCAGTTTAATAAAAACATAATTCTGTAAGTAATAAATCAAATTTCTTTCACTCTTAGACAAATAGCTTAGAAGAGCCTTACAGCCTTAGCTGTATCGTAAAACCATAAAGCAGGATTTAAAAGTATGCTATTTCATACAGATTAATTTATACTCCTCTTCTGGAGTAACATTTTATATTCTCCTGCTTATTTAAAAAAGGTATTAGTGAACATAACTGACTTCATTATTAAGGGTGTAGTTCTCATTCTTGTATCTGTAAGATTTCATTATAGTTGTCCAGTTTTTGTCCATATTTTGTGTCCTGAAGAGCATTGTAACACTAACTAGGTTACTATCCGCGTTACAAATTCCAGTCACAGCTCTTCATTGATAATAGTCCACTTGATTTTTTTTTGTGTTTGAAAAACAGCAGAGAGGTAAAAACGTCTATGTTCTCTAAAATATAACAACAAAAAAAAAAATCACTTATAAACTTCTTACAAGTGTAAAGTGCAGGCACCTCAAATCTTTGTGAAACCCTATGCCCAAATGATCGTCAAAGCTTCAACACTTCTTGGAGTGTCAATGCTAATCCACTCCCTCCTACCCCCTGTACATTCCTATTGGACTAAAAGGCATGTTGGGTCAACAGAAATGCGTGGGAGGCAGGAAAGACTGGGAAGACATTGACACTACCAGAAAGTGGTGCAGCTTTGCCCTATTAGAAAGGCCTACAAAAGCACAGGGGACCAACAAGCTGCTACGGAATTGGTGGACACCTCTTGGTGCCTGCACTGTTGGCCTGTAAACATATATATATTTTTTTTATCACAGAGTCACTTTAAAGAAACACTAAAGGCACGTCTGAAAGACTTGTAATTAATACAGTTTATCCAGGTACAATTATTAATTAGAACCTGAAAGTAGACTATGGGAGAAGGAGTTGGCACTGTAAGATAATCAGGCAGTACTAATACAGAACGTTTGCTGACTAGAGGGATGACCTCATTAGTGTGTTCCTGTTCTTTTGCTGTCAAGTTTAACACTGGGGTAGATACTTAACAAAGCTATACTGTAGATATAAAAAGTGAGGTCAGGTGCCAGGCTATATTTTCAGACAGCTGTGAGTTAACCTCAGGAGTGGCTGGTAAGAGAGTTTACTAGCATGTGTTTTACCTATCTATTTAATGATTTTCCTATAGTACTGCTAATTCATTTGAGAAGTGGAAATAAATGAACTATTAGTTTATAGTTACTTTAAAAAAATGTTTTTAAAGAATAAATGTAATTAAGTTTTCCGACATAAATACAAAGAGAGTGCATAGGGCTGACTTCTCTCTTTCATCAATAAAATAGTATCAGAGGTAGTTGAAAGAATAATCCACAAGAACACAATTTAAAATGGGTTTAGCTGTATTACAATACAAAAATGATAGGGATGGGGATGCTATGTATTTCTGTAGTGAAGGTCTATGTGCATTATACAGGTGTGGGAGATGGCCTTCAGTCCTCACTATTACAGGTAGACAGGGGAGTTTGGAGGAAGGTCCAGCTGTGGTGAGCCCAACAGTATGTGTAATATTAAGGAGGTATCGAAATATTAGATTATAGTAGGGAATGGATCTGAGTGTCAGAGCTTTTGATCTGGGAGCTCCATGTAGCAACAAGAGCTTGGTAGAGATCATGTAAATGGGTTGTAAATTTTGCATTCTCATAATGATGTTAAGTTCTTTGGTGGAAACCTCAGGGATATTTCAGCTGTAGTTGGAGGTAAAGCTGAGCCAATTTAACCTTCCCTTGACCACTTCCTAAATGTCTTATTCAATCACACACAGACTAGGTTGACCGCTGGCCGCAGGAAAACGCAAAACGCAATTTTGCAGCGTTTTGTAACTGGCAGTCAAAACTTTCTTATCCTGGATGCTATTCTTCCATGTTCAGGGAGGGAGGTTGAACCTCCCCTAACCGTAGCAGCTTCTAAACTCTTGTAAAAGCCTATCTGTGTCTTTTGACACACAGGTTTTTATGGAGTTGAGTTTAGGAGCTTTGGCAAAAAAACAGCAAAGCTCCTAACTCAAGTTTAGAAGCTGTAGTGTACATGAGCCCTAATAGGGCGGTTGACAGGTGGCCAGGAGGTAATATGTTGCCTCCTCACTGCCTGTCTTAATCCTGGAAAGTCCACACCACCACCCTCCCCCATGACTTGCTTGAAGTTACAGGGTGGTGGTGTTCAGTGTCAGAACTGCCTGCCAAACATGACAGTGGGTTTAATTTTTGTCATGGCTGTGGCATGTATAAAGCCCTGAGCGGCTGAATGTCCTTGGTTAGGTGGGTGGTCAGTAAGTGGTAAAACCATGGCTCGACCACCTGCTTTTAGTCTTTACTGCCTTATTTTGTGCATTGTATTCTCCCCCCATTAAAACTTAGATAATGCAAAATACTTTTCCAGAATTTTGACAATAGTATTTATTTTTTAACAGTCCCTGAGTCTTTTTATGGAAAATTAGGGAAAGGAAAAAAGTATTAGAACATTTTAGTTTTTGCCAATAACAATCAATCAAGTTTTACCTTACTTCTGATTTGGTAAATATGGACAACAGATACACTAAAAATATTACCGGACCCTCAAGGTGCCACCTACCATATTAGTATGTCAAAAGGGGTTAAACAATACTCACTTATGGGGATTGGATACCCTCAAAAACGTTTAGCGTAAAAATTACAAATTGAAAAAAAGGGAGGTAAGGAGAAGAATGGGAGCTCACAGTATGAAAGTCGAATAGCAAACTTGAAAAAAAAAACTGTGTTAGCTCAACCAACCCCTTTGGTAGCACTTATCTATGGAACTTCACTCACCTAACATGATTAGCAAAAAAAGATTTATTGATATCAAAGGTAAGAAAAAGACATTAAAAAACATCAAACATACATTAGCATCAAAGTTCTAAAAACTAAAGGACCATCTCTGGACAGGTGGTGCAAATCCACCCAAGTTTTAGAAGCACTGAGAATGCTGTAATACAGCTGGGAATAGTGATAACTTTAGATGACCGATAAGGTACTATGTGGCTCGCTGGAACCATAGAAACCTAGTCCTCCTTGGCCTTTCTCTCACTGTACCAATCAGGGTCCCTATACAGATTCGCTTTCAAACCCCAAATGAAACAGCAATATGAAGAGGTAATCCTTTCCAGAAAATGATAGTCCTTCCCAAAGAGTGGTAAATATATTGATACTTATCAGCTTGTGATTCTGTCCACAGTCCACAGGTCCAGGGTCCGGGGGTAGATTTCTCCCTTGTCTTTGAAAGCAGCAACCTTGCAAGGTATGTAGAACCATGTATTGGTCAAAAACATGTAGTCCAGAGATGGGCCCTACTGGCCTGACCGGTTTCACCGATCCCTGTCGGCTGCGTCAGAGGCTGGTTGCCAATGCAATCCCCTCACCATGTGGAGCATCCAGTCTTTAAATGGACACCAACACTTTTGTCCATGTGTGTCAATTCCACTTCCTCTTACTGTAAATATGGGCAACAACTTCAGTTTTTACTCTGTGTTTCCCCTGTTGTTCCTGACCAAAACAGTACAATACTCTTTTTATTAATAATTATACTATGCAGTGGTTAAAGTAGAACATTTTCTTACAGTTACCTTATAAAAAAGGCATCTCCCCTCCAAAATAAATCCTGACTATGCATAACCCAGCATTTAAAAATCTGCAAAAAAAATTATTTGTACTTATGGTGCAATAAAGCTTTGGAAATTGCTGATTCATTCGTGTTTCTGGACGTCAAGTCTTAAAACATTATTTTGGCTGATTCCAGTCTGTGGCCTGGGTATTAAATTCCAAAATGATTTTACTTTGAACACATACTGTATACATAAATGAGGCTTGGCTTATTCCAAATGTGTTTGTGGTGGTGTCATAGATGAATCTGGTGTATTAATATCTTAAACTTTATGTCAGGAGGTCAGCAGCTCTATCAGCACCCAACTCATACAAGGGTGTTGTACTTGTATTAATGTGCAGGAAAGGAATTAGCTTAGAGACACCAGGCAGTTACATAGTTGAGAGCTGTGATCTGACAAGCAGCCCAGATATTTTTTTTTTCATTCTCTTTTGTAGAAAACTAATTATGCCTGGTAGTTGCTGAAATTATAGTAATGCAGTAATACCTTCGATCACAAGCATAATTTGTTCCAGAAGAATGGAAACTCAGATAGTCCGTTCAACAGCCACTGCTTGTCTATGCAGTACCGCATCTGGCCAGAGGTGCAGGGGCGTGGGAGACACACGAAGACACTCAGAGACCACTTAGAGATGCTCTGAGACACTCAGAGACACTCAGAGACACTCCGCAATGGTCCGCACCTCTGGCCAAATGCGGTACTGCACACCCCAGTGGCTTGAATTCTGCTCATCTTGCAAGACAACCCTCGCAAAGCCAGTCCGGATTTTAAAGAAAAATAGCTCGTAATGCGAAACGCTCGTAAACCGTGTTACTCGCAATCTGAGGTTCCACTGTAGTATTTTATTCTTCAACCATTATCCTTTGTAGATAGGGTGCAAACATATTATGTGTAAGGTAAAGGCAAATGTTATTTTTAGGAGGTCCATTGCTGTATTTCTAAAGATTTTGTAGTAGCTTGTTAATACATTAATGGAGGCAAGAGGAGAAGGATGCCCAAAAGCTGAGGGATGCAACAGTCCCTATGTATAAAATGGCAACTAAGTTCATATGGTGATATCTAGGCTTTGTAACATAGCATTATCCTGGCTTTGTAACATGGCATCGGTAGTAGCATGGGATTATCCTGGCTTTGTAATAAGGAACCTGTATTAGCATGGGATTATCCTGGCTATGTAACATGGAACCTGTATTAGTATGGCATTTCCCTATGGAGAAAAAGCAGAGACAATCTGTAGATATCAGTGATAGTAGAGGCACCCTCAGATAGATTAGTTCCCCAATGGGAGGGAATTTGCAGACCAGAGGTAAAGACAAAAAACACATGTATAACTTTTTGATTAAACATTTATTGTTCTCCAATATAACAAGTTTGTCTTAAATGGTCGTTTTTTTTTTTTTTTATAAAAAGCAAAAAGGAGATGGGAGAGGAAGGGAAGGGGGTAGTACTGAACTAATAATGTGTCTATGGAAATAATATGTACTACTAACCCTAACACCTTTGCGTTATAATATCTTATTAATAATTATATCGTATGCCAGTTGATAATCTAAGCGGGATATCGAGGTAATAGGAGCAGTATGGATGATAGTAGTATGAGACACTTAGAATAGAATAGCTTATAAGAATAGAGATGCTTAGCATAATTGATAAGCATATAAGAAAAAATATAAAGAAAGCAGGAAAATAGGTGAAACATTAAAGAAAAAAAATATAATCACATCACTTAGCTGGAGGATGAGTATCTTCAGGGGCCATAATATATATAATGAATAATGCTATAGGGGTCATTGCAAGATATGTGGCAATGCCTCTATAATATTTTTAATTTCCTTATGTTTAGTGTTCTATCTGTTTGTGCTAACCTCCTGGTTTGTTTTATGTCCTGGAAAAAGTACAGATTCTCTAGTTTCCCTTCTGTCTCTCTGTAATTTCAGATCAGAATTATGGGGTAACTATTTTCTTTGAATTTCAGATTCTGTATTTGATAGAACTGACCATGAGGTATATTTGTTTTCCAACTTATATAGTAACTACACCTAAGCTCATTGTAGCTATTATTGCTTACTTTAAAAAAGGTTCTAGGTGAGATAAATTGGTCTACTGTGATAAAGCCAGGGAAATGAATGCCAAGTGGATCGGAATGGCTATTGGAGGTAATTGACCATTTGTTGTTATTTTTAAAGTGTTGGATAAAATCTGGGAAGGTGTTTTGGTCACCTTGCCATATTATCAGTAAATGATCTATGTATCTGCCATAGTTTTTAGCATTAGTGAAACTAGGATTGGGCCACTGTGAGCATTGAGAGCGACCACCTATAGACCCTGGTGGAGACAGGAATATTTTCCACTATTGCTGCAGGTTGCACATATAACTTATGTTGGTTGTCCTCAACCTCCTCACTTGGGCCTCACATCTTCTCTCTTTTTCTTTTCTGTTGCTATCCCTTTTTATCCTGAGAGAAACAAACCAGACGAATGGCAATATCCTGGCTTTGTAACATGGTACCTGTAGTAGTATGGCATTGTTCTGCCTTTGTAACATGGCCCCCCTATAAATATGGCATTATCCTGGCTTGGTTACATGGCACCTCTGGTAGCATAGCATCATCCTGACTTTTTACCATGACACTTTTAGTAGCAAGGCATTATCCTCGCTTGGTAACATTTCTATTAGTGTGGCATTCCCCTGGCTTGATAATTGAATACCTCTAGTAGCATAGCATTATCCCAGCTTTGTAGCATGGCTTCTTCAGTAGCATGGCACCTCCAATAGTATGGAATTGCTTTGGCTTTTTATTAATACACTCTTGTAGTTATATGGCAACCCATTGACTTTGTAACAAGGCACCTATTAGCTTCACATTAACCTGGCTTTGTAGCATGGCACCTGTAATTACTTTGGATTCATGCTGGCCTTCTTGCATGGCATCTCTATTAATAAAGCATTATTGCAGTTTTGTAATAAGACACCCTTTAGTAGTATGTCATTACACTGGCTTTATAACAAGCTATCTTTAGTAGTATGACATTACTCTGACTTTGTAGCATTGCTCATCTGTTAACAAGGAATTACCCTGGCATTGTAACATAGCATCTGTTATTGTGGCGTTAACACTTTTTTAATATGACACTTTTAGTATCATCATGTAATCCTGACTTTGTAATTTGGCATGGCTGGTACATGGCATTTACTTGATGTTGCAGCATGGCATTTCTAGTAATATGATACTGGCTTGGTGGCAACTTTCAAGCACTCTACTATGCTCAGCAATCAAAGTTCTGAATGTGCCAGATCTGGAAAAGTCCTGGTCACAAGTCCATTAGCAAGCATACTCCTGGGAAATATGTATGCCTAGACCCCTCCATTTGCCATCATTTTGGCTGCTCTGATGAGTGCTAATAAAAATAAATAGACATGTGCCAAAATGTTATCCAGCTGTGGGGTGGAATCTGTATACATTCTTTTGTAGTGCTACATTTGTCCTTCTGCCTGCTGGAGTGTCCACCTTTCTACTTGGTGGAATGGGATAGTGGATGGTTATGGGGAGAATACATCTGTATGTGACTGCTGGAAAGGATGGGTGGACAGTAGTGTTTGTATATGACAGGTGAGGAGTAAAAATTGTGTATATGGCTTCAGGGTACAGTAGTGAGGATTTGTGTGTATCAGGTGAGGGGGAGAGGTAACGTGTGTGATTGCAGAGAATTGAAGGTAGTAGTGGTAGGGACAGGGAGATAAGTGTGTGTGTGTACATATATATATATACTGTATATAAAACAATCAGCCATAACTTTGACCACCCACCTAATATTAATTAGGTTCTGCTTTTGCTACCAAAACAGCCCTGATCAATTGAGACATGGACACCACTAAACCTCTGAAGGTATGCTGTGGTATCTGCCAAGCGGTCCTGTATGTTGCGAGGTGGGGCATTCATGGATCGAACTTGTTTTTCTAGAACATGCCACAGATACTCGATTGGATTGAGATCTGGAGAATTTTAAGTCAATTAATTGTTGTGTTCCTCAAACCATTCTTTAACCATTTTGCAGTGTGGCAGGGCACAATATCCTGCTGAAAGAGGCCAATGTCTTCAGGGAATACCGATTCCATGAAGGGGTGTACTTGGTCAACAACAATGTTTAGGTAGGTGGGACTCAAAATAACATCCACATGAACTGCAGGACCAAGGTTTCCCAACAGAACATTGCCCAAAAAATTGCACTGCTTCTTCCAGCTTGACTTCTGCCAATACTGCATCCTGGTGCCATCTCTTTCTCAGGAAAGAGACACACAACCAGCCATCCACATGATGTAACAGAAAACGTGATTCATTGGACCAGGCTTTCATTGCTCCATGGTCCATGATTTATGCTCCAATTCTGATGTTCACTTGGCCATTGTAGGTGCTTTTGGCTATAGAGACAAGTCGCCATGGGCACCCTGACCAGTCTGTGGCTATGCTACCCAATACACAACAAACTGTGATGCCCATTTTTTCTGCTTTCAACACATCAACTACATGGACAACATGTTTACTTGCTGCTTAATATTTCCCATGGATTTTTAAATGTCATTGTAACTAGATAATCAATTTTACTCACTTAACCTGTCACTGGCCATAGTCAAGTTGTGGCTGATCTGTGTATATTTGGCTGCTGGGGAAGCAGGGCTTGGGATAAGTATTAATTATATGTTTAATGGCTGTTGGGAAAAGTAGGGATTGGGCGAAGGGGCATATTTGCTATGGTCAGGGATTGGGGGTCAATAAAGGTATAGCAGTTGGGAAGCCAGTTGTGTCTAATCAGTAAAGTGAACCTGTAATTTGCCCATATTAGGAAAAGTAACAGTTGTGTAATTTACAACTGGCTCTGAAAGTGGAAACTTCCACGGGAATTTCTGTTGGTCTGGCAGTGGATTTTGACTGGAAGTTTGGATAAGAAATGTACTGCCTGCTTACAGTCCCTCCTGGAACATGAACTTGTTTCTGGTAGAAGTTCCCTTTAAGACTCAGCTGTTACATGTGAGCTGTTGGCTATAATTAATTCATATTGTGACAACTTGGATTTGTAGCAATTAACACCAGGTACTGGTTTTAACAGATAATAAGAATGGATGGTGTTTTCTACCTAGTGATTATGACTTATCTTGAATGGAAAGCCATAATTAATTGTACAAAAATGTTCCTCGTTGCCTATAATGCAGCTTCCGGAAGAGGCGACTATTATCACCAAAATAGTTGCTTGAGTGAGGGTTGCTGGGTTATGTATTGTACTTTACCTGTGGGAGGGTTTAATTATCTGTTCTCTGCAACCTTTGCACAACAAAACCTTTGATAATTAAATGTAAGAAATTATAAAATAACAATTACTCATACATAATAAACTCATTATTATAACTCGTCTTTAAAAATCTGTTTAAAACTACAATATCGTAAAGTTTGCTACAGTATAGTTTAAAGCTGAGCAGGCAAACAGCTAATTTATACAGATGACATGCATGCAGTATATGGAGGCTTAACTGCAGGAAAAAATAAAAGACACAATGTACTTGGTATCAGCATCTTGCAGTCTCTGTTCAGCAGAATTCAGCGAGGGTGGAGGAAGAAGCACGAGGAGCCAATTATCTTTTACTGCAGGGAGCAGCTGATAGGAGGAGAGAGCAGAGAGACAGGCTCATCAGTTTGCTGCTTAGCTTTTTTCTGTCCAATCACAGGGTGGGGGTAGGGAGAGGAATTGTATATGACGTTATTACTGCTGCTGAAAAAGATTAGGTCCCCTAACCCACCAAGCAGGACTGTGCTGTGTGGTAGAGCAGTGTAAATCTGGCCATACATTATACAAGTTTCCTGTACAATTTTCTTTTAGATTTACCAAAATCATATAATATGAGGTCACACCTAAACACTCTCAATTTGTATGCAATCAGGCAGGCCCCTGCACTACATAGTTGAGGGTAAATCTAAGGGAAATTGAATAAGAAAACCGTATAATGTATGGCCAGCCTAAAACTCAGGACTTGGATCAAATGACTTTATATACATCATAGAGAACAGTACTTTAAAGTGGAATTTTCGACTTCTATCTGCTATTAAAACTGTTGATATCCAGAGTGTGCATGCAAGTTGACAGTCCTGGTCCATGGGAGACCATACATGGATCAAAGCATAGAGTCCAAATGTAGAAAGAGAATAAATGGATACCTATCAGGTGGTGATGGAAAGACAAATCTTCAGTGCCAGTACCACTGTCGATTTCCAATGAGGCCCGTAAAGCATGAGCAAATGTTTATATCCTCCAGTCACAGGGGCAAGGTGGACAAGAGAGCCTAACTGGTTTCGCCGGTCACCGCCGGCTGCGTCAGAGGCAGTGTGGTCCCATCTGATGCAGCCGGTATCGTCCCCTTCCCCTTTTCATACCTCAGCAATCCCCCCCTTTTGGATACATCAAGGTATTAACAACATTCACCACAATATGCCAGCGTGCCTCTTTCCAAGGATCCAGGTCTGATCTTCCTAGGATCCATTTCCCGTTGGGAGCCAACTTAGCTCCACATCCTATTCACAAGCATGCAATTTCTATGTTTCAAATTATTATTGAGTTGATTTGAGTTGAGTTGCATCTTGATATAGCGCGATCCTTTACCCCGTAGGTTCCCGACGTGCTTACAAACACATACACATAATAGGGCCAATTTATAGACAGGATCTGATAAGCCTTCCAGCATGTCTTTAGAATGTGGGAGGAAACCGGAGTACCCTGAGGAAACCCATGCAGGCACAGGGAGAACATGTAAACTCCAGGCAGATGGTGTCGTGGTCGGGATTTGGACCCTATTGCTGCTAGGTGAGTGCTAACCACTACACCACTGTGCTGCCCAGGATTGAAGATATTGTACTTTCACATTCCTCACTATATATATATATATATATATATATATATATATTACTGTCACTGGATAGGGGCACGAATGGTGGACATTGAGTTTTTATCACAGTATGATTGACACATTATGAATAATTCCGTTTTTATCATTGGCTATTCCATACATTATACATAATGTGTTTTTGATATAATAAAATTTGACTTTTTGTACTTGCAAAGTGGGTTGTGTATTTCCTTTCCCCTATCCCCTTTATGTCATTGGAGTCAGTTGAGCCCAAACAAGGTTGTTATTATGAGTTTTTGATGATTTGATACCGAGAGCTCCCACTCCAATCCTTTTACCCCCCTCTCTCCTCGTTTTGCAGTTTCAAGCGTATAGGGGTTTATTTATATATTTATAGATGTACTCATAACCGGCATTAGCAGGGTTTTGCACCTTGGGGGATTCTTGTTTTTAGTTTTCAAGAGTAATACTAGCCACAAACAGTTCTCAATCTCCATTTTTGATTAAACAGCGACAGGATTTGTCATTTTTGATTTTCTACATGGATCTAGTTATATAAAATGCAATCATACTATTACAGGTATCCTTCTTATACTTTGCATGTCTAGCGGGTCAGCATGAGCATTGCTACACGTTGCACGTGGCTGGTGACCATTCTAGAATTTCATCACTGTACAATAAGTTAAAGCCTTTGTCATATCGGAGAATAAGAATTAAACCCTATTGTTCAGTGGAGCAATATCAGGTGTGTGGGAGAGATGAGCTGATGAAAATCTGAGAGAAGAGCCCTGTCCTTCCTATTCATGAAGACAACAGACATTGTGCCAGATCCCCAGTCTTTCAGTGGCTGCCTTATTTATTTAATTTTTTGAGGTAACTGGTCCCTTCTGTGTTAATAATGGTGATGACGGGGGTCACAAGTTTAATGAGTCAGTCCTCCCTGGCAGAATGTTTTAGTGAGATATCTGTATTGAATTACAATGAAGAACTGTGTAAACTTTACAGAATCCTCTAAAACAAACAGATTTGCTACTTGCCTATTTATGGTGGACTGGCTTAAGAACAGACTTAACACTTTAAAGAACAACGATTCTTTTAGCAGAACTAAATGCCTAAATTATGAATGATATAATGTATACATCATTACAAAGTATGAGTGCAAGTTTAATTTGGAAGAATACAGTTTAGAAGTGGGCAGTCAGTTTGTGTTCCACAGGAATTTTTTTTTTCCCTCCGTTGGCTTCATATCCCCCCATTCGTATCCCCCACATTATACAGTTAGAATATGAGCTAGCAGGATTTGTGTGAGGCTACCTTGTGGTGAAGAGTAATCCTTAACCACTTCAGCCCCGGACCAATTGGCAGCCAAAGGACCAGGCCCCTTTTTGCGATTCGGCACTGCGTCGCTTTAACTGACAATTGCGCGGTCGTGCGACGTGGCTCCAAAACAAAATTGGCGTACTTTTTTTCCCACAAATAGAGCTTTCTTTGGTGGTATTTGATCGCCCCTGCGGTTTTTATTTTTTTCGCTATAAACAAAAATAGAGCGACAATTTTGAAAACAATGCAATATTTTTTGCTTTTTGCTATAATAAATATCCCCAAAAAATAATTAAAAAATTTTTTTTTCCTCAGTTTAGGCCAATGCATATTCTTCTACATATTTTTGGTAAAAAAAATCGCAATTAGCGATTATTGATTGGTTTGCGCAAAAGTTATAGCGTTTACAAAATAGGGGATAGTTTTATAGCATTTTTATTAATATTTTTTTTTTACTAGTAATGGCGGCGATCAGCGATTTTTATTGTGACTGCGACATTATGGCGGACACATCGGACATTTTTGACACATTTTTGGGACCATTGTCATTTATACAGCAATCAATGCTATTTAAATGCATTGATTCCTGTATAAATGACAGTTGTAGTGAAAGAGTTAACCACTAGGGGGAGGGGAGGGGTTATGGGCTCTGACGTGTGTGTGTTTTTTTACATTAGGGGCGGGGCTGACGTCTGACGTCATTGATCGGCTTTGCCGATGACCGGGAACAGCCAATCAATGACAGGCAGAGTAGGAAGCGCGGGGAGAGGTTTGTTTACACATACCTCTCCCCGTTCTTCAGCTCCGTGACCCGATCGCGGGACACCAGCGGCGATCGGGTCCGCTGGTCCCGCGGCCGGGGTCACGGAGCTCCCGACCGGGTCGCGAGCGACCCACGGGCAGGCATTTAAAGGGCCACGTACAGGGACGTGGTTTTGCCTGCCCGTGCCATTCTGCCGACGTATATCTGCAGGAGGCAGTCGGGAAGCGGTTAAGCCCCGTACACACAATCAGATTTTCCGACGGGAAATGTTCGATGACAGGCTGTTTGTGGAAAATCCGACCGTTTGTACGCTCCATCGGACAATTGTTGTCGGATTTTCCACGAACAAATGTTGGCTAGCAGGTTTTAAAATTTTCCGCGGACAAATGTGTGTTGTCGGATTTTCCGAGCGTGTGTACACAAGTCCGTCGGACAAAAGTCCAAAGTACAAAAAGGCATGCTCGGAGGCAAGGAAGAGCCAGAAGCGGTCGGTCTTGTAAACTAGCGTTCATAATGGAGAATTAACATTCGTGACATGGCAAATTATGAAATCTCGAAATGCAGCGCACAATTCTCTTCTTCTTTAATGGGATAATAATGAAGCTGCTTTGCTGGTGATACTGATGGAGTTAGTGCAAACTAATTTTCAAAGGCTTTTTTTTTCTAATGATATAAAGAATAATATTATTATGCTTTTTTGTCAAAGCGATAACTCCAAGGCCAATAATAAATAACACGTTATCTCCTCCGATACCGCAACATGGCTGGTTGACGAACGGCCGTTCAGAAACGGATTGAAAAGCGCAAATTGAAAAGCGCAAAATGAAAAGTGCGAAATGAAAAGCGTGAATCAACACTCACCAAACTTCTACTAACACGAAATTAGCAGCAGGAGCCCAAACGGTGGCGCTAAAGAGCTGAAAAACAACGTAGTACATCACTACATTCGTATTTGTTGGCCAACAATTGTGTGGCCGTGTGTATGCAGGACAAGTTTGGGCCACCACCCTTCGGACAAAAGTCCACGGTTTTGTTGGCCAACAATCCTATTATGTGTACGAGGCTTAAGGCTTTTCATTACTGGTTGGAGTTATTGGCTCACTTCTTGCAGCTCTTCACTAGTATTATGTGTAGCACCATCCTAGAAGTAGAGTGGGCTGCTAGGTAAATTTGTGATAGATTTTAACCCTTTTTCGGCCGCTAGCGGGGGTTAAAACCGCACCGCTAAAGCAGCGCTAAATATAGCGCTGCTTTACCGTCGCCGCGGCTCCCGCCCCAGTGTAAAAGGGGCCTTATGCAGAAAATACATTAAGGTAAATAGTCTTTAGAGTTTAGAACCACTTTAAGAGTAAATGATCATAGTCTTACAGATGCTCATTCCAAAATTTTAAGGTGAAACTGAACTTAAGAAGTAAACATTTGCTATGTTTTAGGTAATATTTGAAAATGTTATTTGTGCCTAAACAGTACCCTAAAAATGTCCCTTTTGTCTGAAATTCTTTTTGAAAAACAGCAGTGCTCTTCTTGGTATGTGAAGGTGTTTAGGTAGTATGAGAATATTGTATTTATGGCTCTAAGGCAGGCCATACATTATGCAATTTTCTTTCCTTCAACCACGGGATGACGGAAAGAAAATAGCTTGATTTCCCCATCAACACAATCGGTGTTGATAGCTGAATCCCTCCCGCTGGTCTATTGTATTCTGACAGAGGAAGGTTTTCCTGCCATCAGTGACAGCGATCGAAAAAAAAAAACCCTGACAGGCTGGTTGTACTGAAATTGATCTATAGATTGTACTGAAGTCAATCAACCTGCCCATGGGTGGCTCTATGACTGGTTTAAGTGCTAGTCTCATTAGATTTGGAGTGAGATTTGGTGATATCATTACAGTGCTGCTCAATGTTGTTGACGTGAGGATATGAACCCTGCATCTATCAAGATGGCCACCTCCTCACAGAGACAAAGTGCAGAACAAGTATTGTATGTTTCCCCCATGTATTGTAATTGTACTGTCTGCCCCAATGTTGTAAAGCGCTGCGTAAACTGTTGGCGCTATATAAATCCTGTATAATAATAATAATAATGTTAGTACTGGGGAAAGATCAGGTGCAGGGAGATCACAGGCATTATTGGTGGTGTGTAGTCCCTTGTCAGGTGCTTGCCTTTTTAGACGGAGTAGTGGGGATACAGAGTTGTGAGTGTGACTCAAGCGTGTGCTCACGAGGTCAGCCTTTGTATTATGAGTAAACCCCTTACTATCAGCTCCCCCTTTTATGGGGTTCTTTACAGCAGAGGCAAGCTAATGATCATGTGATACCTGTGATTGGTTGTCACTTGGTCACATAATTGGGAGGCAGTAGGACAGGCTCCCAATTGCAAACACTGATTGGGAGCTATCAGTGACAGCGTTATAGTGCTGGGGGGCACCAAGTGAATGCGCTCCCAGCACTGAACAACCACACCGGCAACAGCACCAACATACGTGTCAGCAAGGCGTTACAGCACCAGGTTAATAATGTCTTCTTTCCAAATAGAAAATGATTGCACCCTCCTTTTTTATACTTGGACCAGCCTGGTGACTTTGAGCCCATAAATAAAACATTAGGAGTAAGATTGCATTTTCTTTAGAAATATTTGGCTCTACACCCTGGCCTTGGGTGAGATTTAAAAAAAATATAATTTACATGGCAAGATTTGATGCGATAGAACTGGCTTTAAATTCAAGTCTTTTTTGCTTAATCTTTCGAGTAGATGACATCAAAGATAAGCAGGGCAATAGCTCTGGTGTTTTGAAATTAAACAGGGCTGTTAATGGAAAGAAGAAAAGAATTTTGTTCCCTGCGCTTATATATATTATTCAAGTGCTGACTCGTAAATCACACTCCCTTTCAGCCTTGGTTCATCTTGTTAAGCTTCTAATGAAGCACAGAATGACTGGGGAAGTGAGTACATCTTAACCAAATATTTACAGGAGGGTGTCTGGAAATGTATTGCTATAGGCTAACGGCTAATCGAGAGCCTTGTTAGACCTCGCTCATTGTAAGCTACTGAAAAATGTATACTTTCTGTGTTTGTAGTAACCGGGATTACACATTTCAGCAGTGTGTATTTGCAGGTAAATATTTAGACATTAAGGTGAAATGTTCTTGCAACTGCACTGATTTAAGGTACTATAATGTACAGAGGTAAGTATATCTTTGTTTACACTGTATAGTTTAATGGAGCACGCATCAATGCCCAGTGCTGGCCTTTTCATCTTACCATTAGATGCTTTTTGAAAACTATGCCATGCCCCAACTTTTTTAAATGCTGCCTACCCATTGCCTCCCTTTGCCCTTCATACTTTTTACCATAAATCACAATTTAAATACCTATTTTATTTGTTTTTGTGCAATGCTCAGTGCCAACAACGAGGCTTAATTCCATACAGGCATACCCCACTTTTAAGTACACAATGGGGTTTATTTACTAAAGCTGGAAAGTGCAAAATCAGGCTCACTTCTGCATAGAAACCAATGAGCTTCTAACCTCGGCTTGTTCGATTAAGCTTTGGTAATAAAACCTGGAAGCTCATTGGTTTCTATGCAGAAGTGAGCCGATTTTGCACTTTCCAGCTTTAGTAAATAAACCCCATTGTGTACTTAAAAGTGGGGTATGCCTGTACACTGTTCTAGATGTTGTTGGAAGGGGAATGAGTTCCCTCCTGGCAGGTGCACAATGCACAGAGGAGACAGAGTTTTGGGGTCACTCACATGATTGCACAGAAAAATTATATGAAAAGGTATTTAAATTGCAATTTGAGCTAAAATGGCAATGGGGAGTGGCAATGGGGAGACACCATTAAAAAGGTAGGGTATGGCATAGCCTAAAATTCTACTTTAACCACCAAGGTACATTTATAAATGCCATGGTAGACAAGCAGGGGAAATCAGAGAAGGGCTTTCTGATAAAAGTAATTAGGCAGCTCTAGAGCCACCTGCTCATTTTTACAGGGTTTTCAAAGGGGCACCTCTCTTGCTGGCAATGCTGGCGGCACCAACGATGGTTCCTGGGCTCTCTCGTTCCACCAAGGAGCCAAGAAAAGCAGGAAATAGCTTACCCAGTTACAGCAAGAATAACCCAGGAAGCATCCATTCCTCCACCCCTCCTGTGACTAATGACCCCAGAAGAGATGTGCATCACATCAATTCTGGGGTCACAGCTCATATTCCTCAGTTAGTGTAGCCGAGAATGCAGCTATTTAAGCATGATCTGTGCTTGAACAGCTGCACTGGAGGACAGGGGAGACATTGGGGGTCTAATAGACCCCCAAAGTCTTTATAAAGAGTACCCATCACCTGCCCATTGCCCATGTTATCATATAGGGGGCTTCTTGGCCCACTTGTGATAGCAATAAAGTTAAAAAAACAGAGTAGATAAAAAAGTGCAAAAAAAAAAAAGGATTGTGTAAAATAAATGTAAAATTTTTAAAGCACCCCTGTCACCACCGTACACAACCGATATATAAGGCAAAACGTAGGCTGAGCATGTGTATGTAACATCAATTGTTTCACACATGTGAGGTATTGTCACGAACATTGGAGTAAGGGCCCTTTCACACGGACATGTCCGTGTACGGGCTCCGCTCTGCTCAGCGGGGATCGCTCCGTCGATCCCCGCTGAGCAGGCAGATGACAGGTCTGTCTCTGCACACTGTGCAGGGATGGACCTGTCAGAGCGCCGCACTCTCCTATGGGGGATCGGATGAAGATGGACCGTAGAGTCCGTTTTCATCCGATCCGCAGACGGATGGAAAAGTAGGGTTTTCCTCCGTCACACTTTTTCAGATCGGAGCGTGTCGGATGTCAGCGGACATGTCACCGCTGACATCCGTCTCTCCATAGAGGTCTATGGAGTGTCCTTTCAGGTCCGCCTAAAAAACAGTCCATGTGAAAGAGGCCTAAGAGCAAATGTTCTAGAGCCATAGTTCTTGGTTAACTCTTAATTGATGACCTGTAAATGCTTATAAAGTGTTCCTTATGGAGAATTTGGGGTAGAAAAGTTTTTGCAATTCCACAGGTGTGCGCAATTTTACTTGACATTTTTGCTGTCTGTTTACGCAACTAAACCCCATCTTTTATATTTTCAAAAAAAAGTGGGTATAATATTGTGTTTGATTGCGCTAAACTTCTTTTAGTGCATTTTTCCCTGAAAATATGCGTTCGATTTCAACTACCACCATTTTATTCTCCAGGGTCTCGGTTTTCAGAAAATATATACCTTTTAAGGGGCTTACAGTAATGCTGATTTTATTATGGGTGCACAAAATGAAAAAAAGCAGGCAAGAAAGTAAATGAGGTATACTGCTAGATATATTTTCTTCCACAAGGCTTTAATGACACTTGTTTTAAAAATAGTTTTGGCAAACACGTTACATAAGTTACACACATACAAGATTTTGTAATTTATATTATTTGGCACAAAGTAAAATTAAAATAAACATAGTATTCAAAGTTAAAAATTTCCCACAAAGTTGAATTTTAAAGTGCAATTGAAGTCTCAACCTGTTTATTTCTTTATAGTCCTATACCTCCACATGTTATGACAAATTTTGCTTCAAAATGCTTTAAAATGCTTTAAAATACACTGATTCCTGTCCTCACACTGCAGAGGTCTGTTCTGGCAGAGTTGAGTAACAGCCATTGCTTTCATCAGAAATATCCTTACACATTTATGCCCCGTACACACGATCTGACTTTCCGACAACAAAACCGTGGATTTTTGTTCGAAGGTTGTTGGCTCCAGGGCTTTTTTTCAGCAGGAACTAGGGGGAACTCAGTTCCACCACCTCTGGCTCAGGTCTTCTGCTACATGCTCACCACTATCACTTGGTTACACACAAGTCCAGCTTCTGCGTTTACAAGTGATAGCTTATCTCCCAGTAGCTCCCACAGGTCAGATCTCCTGAGTAGATCCCACTGAGTGCAGGACAGGGACAAGGGAGATACAGAATAGGTGCCCAGGGTTCAGTGCATTCATGGGTGGGAGAGGGCGCATTGGAAGGCTGCACTCTATGTGGTCTCCATTTTTTCCCTGGTGACCAGTTGATGATGCTCATGACTGTAGTATAGTATAGTATGCTGGGAGGTACTACAGCCGGATGGGTGCTTCAGCTTAATATTGCAACAAAGGTAAGACACATGGCAGATGGTGGAGCATTTAAGGAGGAGGAAGAAGATGAGGACAGTGGAGGGAGGGGTTATATGCAGAGGGAAGAGCTACTATTTGATGCCATTTGGCAGGTATGTGTGTGTGGCTGGCATGGTTGAGTTCCTACACCTATTCTCTGAGAAAAAAGCCCTGGTTGGCTCCAACTTGTCTTGCATACACACGGTAACACAAATGTTGGACAAAAATTACGAACGTAGTGACGTACAATACGTATTTGATATCTCCATTACGAACGCTAGTTTTACAAGATCGATCGCTTCCGGCTCGTACTTGATTCCGAGCATGCGTGGACTTTTGTCTGACAGACAAACAAAAATTTGTTGGTGGAAAATTTGAGAACCTGCTAGCCAATATTTGTTGGCGGAAAGTCCGCCAACAAATGTTCGATGGAGAATACACACGGTCGGACTTTCCGCCAACAAGCTCACATCCAACATTTGTTGTCGGAAAATCCCATCGTGTGTACGGGAGATAAGACTCTTTTGACACGAGATGCAGTGGGACTGCGTTGGGCAGATTTTCCAGAGCAGTACAACCAAAAGACAAGGCCAACTGCTTGTCTTCTATATTCCCTGTTTACACCACCACATTGCGGTGATGTTGAGCAGTGTGTGCTGAAAAGAGTAGGACTGGCCCTACTTTTTTCAGCACAGTGCTAGGCAACCCACCACATCAGGGATCTTGAGAGGAAGCAGTGTGCTGCCCCTTCCTATCAGCTTGCAAAGAGAAGGACATAGATCCAGTGATGACATCACTAGATTTATAATAAAGTATGTAATGAAAATGGAAAGGATTTATTTCAAAATGTCATTAGCGTGTTGATGAAGAGGGTTGGAAGAAGCATCCAGGGAAGGCAAAATATTCTGCAAATAGATTCAACTTCAGCTTTAACTTCCCCCAAAGCTAGTATGAAGCTTGGGAGTCAGAATGCCACTTCCCTCAAAAACGTCTCAGACAGATATCCAGCTTAATCACCGGTTCTCTTTAAAATCTATCCCCTAAATTCCCAGGCTGTATCTGGTGAGCTCCAAGAATCACATTTCCTTTATCTTTTTTTTTTTCAGCAGAATTAATCATAAAGGCACAGCTGCTACTAAGTAGGATTCAGCTTCCGTGTTGAAAACAGAATTGTCAGTTGGAAAGGTACTTTCCGAGTTGGATGACTCAATGGATAACTGAAATTATTTGCTTTCAGAGTCAAATTCCTTTCTGTGTTTGGATTTTGGCTACTGGCAGTGTATCTGTTACTAAAACAGTTATAGCCTTGGATATCTTGTATAACATGTTGCCTTTTATTCTTTATTATAAACAACAAGGAGGACTGTGGGACTTTTCAGAGTCTACTGATGGAATCACAGCATGTGCAACCAGATTTTCATAAAAAATATATTATTTTTAGAACAATATTTTGAAAACCCATTAAAATACAGTAGAGTAAAGAGTTAAAGGGGTTGCAAAGCTTCACTTTTTTTTTTAAATAACAAACATGTCATACTTACCTCCACTGTGCAGCTAGTTTTGCACACAGTGGCCCCGATCCACGTCTTCTGGGGTCCCTCGGCGGCTGTCTCGGCCCCTCCCCGCATCAGCTAACCCCCTCTGGGAAGGGCTCTCCCAAGGTGGTTAGCTTGCGGGCACGCTCCTGAGTCCTGTATCCGGTGTCCATAAACCGCTGACTACAGGACTCAACCCCGCCCCCCGGCCCTCGCGTCATTGAAAATTATTGACAGCAGTGCAAGTCAATGGCTGCGCTGCTATCAATCTATCCAATAAAGATCCGAGAACAGCTGAGAAGACCGGGCCGACATCAAGCGCATTCTCAACGCGGGACTTTCGAGGGCTCAGGTAAGTAAACGGGGGGGCTAGGGGGCCTGCAATCGCTGAATATTTTTTCACCTTAATGCATAGGAGGCATTGAGGTGAAAAAACATGAACCTTTACAACCCCTTTAAAAATCAACGTGATAGGTTTACAGTGACTGCAAATCGAATAAATGTCTACAGACAATACCCTCAAATAGTCTATATATGTGAAACAACAGTCGATCTTTCCCTAATGCTAATTCTACCAATGGGGCAAGGATTCTTTTCAATGTGTTTCTCAAACCAATGGATCTGCTTCATGAGTTAACCATCTACTGTATGTATCTATACATTAAATATGTCCAGCAATAGAATATTCAAGACTCAACTCCTTCTGATAAGAGAAAGAAAAGAGCAGCAAAGGATAAAAACCTCCTCTAAGGGAACTGCAGATAGGTCAACTACCTGGGCCAGCCTGTTTCTGGGCAATGAAAAAGCAGCAGCAGCAGACTGATGAGGTTATCTCTCTGCCCGCTCCTCCTGTAAGCATGTTCCTCATAAGCAAATGTGAGTGCAGGACACCTGATTGGATCCTAGTTCTGCCCCTCACTCTCTAAAGCGCCGTACACATGGGACGAATGTTGGCCAGTTTCTATAGAACCGGCTGACATTCAGCCTGTGTGTACTGCAGCCGGTCCGACAGAAGCCGGCCAATGGCTGAAAGCGCTGACCGGAGTGTTCTGTCGGGGGGGGGGGGGGGGGGCTGTTCACGTTCAGAACACAATAGAACAACAGGGGAGCTTGCTGTACTAATGTTGGATTGTTAGTACAGATGCTCCATCCTAAGCTGTCAGTTGTTTGTTCCTGTTGCTGTCAGTTGTTTGTTCATTCACCCCTTGATTGAAAGAAAAACTAGCGGTGTGTACTAGGCTTAAGGCTGAGTGCTGCTGATTGCAAGAGGCCAAAATCAAGATTAAATTATGGTAATCTTTGGTTGTTTATACTAATAAATATATTTTATTACGATTATTATATATAATTTCATGTATCCTTTTTTTTTATAACTGCCCAGAGTTCAACCTCAATGTCCACTCAAATGCTAAAACACAGTGCATTGCTTTTTTTATTTTTATTTATTTAGCTGAGACTTAAAATCTTAGGAGTTTAATTAATAATCACAAGTAAAACCTGAAAGATTTTGGTCCTTAACACAATTTATTAAATAAGCCTCTAATTCCCTAGATATCATTTCTGAATATATGAATAATACATATGGTAGCTTATTTCTATGTGTGCTGGACAAAAGCATAAAATAATAATGGGTAGATTTTCAAAAACTGGTGTACACAGAATCTGGTGCAGCTGTGCATATTAACCAATCAGCTTCTAACTTCAGCTTCTTCAATTAAGCTTTGACAATAAAATCTGGAATTTGATTGGTTACTGTGCGCAGCTGCACCAGATTCTGTGTGCACCCGTTATATTAAATATGGCCGTATTAGTCAAAAAAGCATTTTTTTCTTTACTGTGAAAGTATTGCAACAAGAGACAGAGGAAGAGGGAATGAAGAGTATAAATGCGTCCTTAGCCCAGCCTGTCTCTGGTCTTACGTTAAATGAAGACACAGTCTGCACATACCCCATATCCGGCGCCACTGACATTTCACTACCTTTTAAAGGTCAGAAGAAAGTAGTTGAAAGAAAACGGTAACCTTCTGATTCAATGTTGTGCCTCCAGTTGCCCTGCTTCCTCAAAGAAAGCAGGATAGATAAATGTATAATTATTGTGAAGAGTGTGTACAGTTTTTTTCTTACTGAAGTTGCCAGACTTTTTAAACTGTGGGTTATTGTATTTTCACATATTTTTTTTTTTTTAATTTCTTGTGAACATCAGCTGCAGCTTCAGATCAGACTCACAGGGATGGATTTACTAAATGCAAATAAACTGCCCTCTGCAAGTGCAGTTGCTCCAGAGCTTAGTAAATGAGGTAAGGCTTCACTTTGCAAAGAGTGCCCAATCGCGTGCAAGGAAAAAAAAAAACAAAAAAAACGAATTTTTGCTTGCACATGATTGGATGATGGAAGTCAGCAGAGCTTCTGCTCATTTACTAAGCTCTGGAGCAACTGCTCTTTGCAAAGTGCACAGTCCTATTTGCCTTTAGTAAATCAACCCCACAGTGAGAGTGTCTGCTTTTGGTTCAGAAATTAGAGAAGCGGCAAAGAGCAAGATTGATTGATGAACTGCTAAAGCCATAAAGGCTGTTTTGGTAAGCCATGAGTTGCCTAAAGACTTAAAAAAATAACTCCACTTTCATTGAGAAAAAAAAAACATTCCTCTCTGGGCGATCTGTATACATTGCAGGGAGTTTAACAAACGTTGTTGCGGATGCCTACCTTTTGTTATTCAGAAGAAATAGCTGTTTGTGTCCACGTGCAAAGTGAATGGGAGTGACTTTCTAATTATCAATCAGCTGCTGCACCTGCAGGGCTCCAATGAGATAAGTGGCAGGGTCTGCATATCTTTAGACATGATTAACCCTTTGGAAGTATCTCACCAAAGCTGAAATGTTTGTTGGATTGGATGTGAGGATGCCCAGAATCTGATTTGTGCAGACTTCTGGGAAAAATCAGTGAGCCAATCACACAAGCAGGAAATTACATTTCTGGGGGGCGTTCTGTACTCCATCTGTGTACAGAAAGCCTCCAGGTTGCCATATTGCATTGCATTTTACAGAAAATTACAGCGCTACAGATTGAAAAGGAAAGGTAATTTTTAATGACATTATATTACAATAAGGCTTGTGTCACAATTGTATATATGTTTTTATTCATATTTTTTTTCCACGAAAGTCCAAGTCCAGGCTGGGCACAACAACCTCCTAGGCTTCTGCTCTCAGCTTCCTCCTTTGAGTTCTCCGCTGCATTTATTTAAGCGCTTAAGGACCGTCTCCTGTAGATTTACGTCAACAGAATGGCACGGCTGGGCAGAAGCACGTACCGGTACGTCCTCCTTTAAGTGCCCAGCTGTGGGTCGCATGCTCGTGCTCGTAACCCGGTCCTGAGCTCCATGACCGTGGCCGCGGGACCAGCGGACCCGATCGCCGCTGGTGTCCCGCGATCGGGTCACAGAGCTGAAGAATGGGGAGAGGTCTGTGTAATCAAACCTCTCCCCGCGCTTCCTACACTGCCTGTCACTGATCGGCTGTTCCCTGTCATCGGGAAAGCTGATCAGTGACGTCAGACGTAAAGCCACGCCCCTACTGTAAAAAAAAACACACACACACTGACGTAACCCCTCCCCCCCCCTTAGTGGTTAACTCCTTCACTGCCATTATCATTTACATAGGAATCAGTGCATTTAAATAGCACTGATTTCTGTATAAATGACAGTGGTCCCAAAAATGTGTCAAAAATGTCCGATGTGTCTGCCATAATGTCGCAGTCACAATAAAAATCGCTGATCGCCGCCATTACTAGTAAAAAAAAAAAATATTAATAAAAATGCTTTAAAACTATCCCCTATTTTGTAAACGCTATAACTTTTGCGCAAACCAATCAATAATCGCTAATTGCGATTTTTTTTTTTTTTACCAAAAATATGTAGAAGAATACGTATCGGCCTAAACTGAGGAAAAAATATGTTTTTTTATATATTTTTTGGGGATATTTATTATAGCAAAAAGTAAAAAATATTGCATTTTTTTCAAAATTGTCGCTCTATTTTTGTTTATAGCCCAAAAAATAAAAACCGCAGGGGCGATCAAATACCACCAAAAGAAAGCTCTATTTGTGGGGAAAAAAAGGACGCCAATTTTGTTTGGGAGCCACGTCGCACGACCGCGCAATTGTCAGTTAAAGCGACGCAGTGCCGAATCGCAAAAAGGGGCCTGGTCCTTTGGCTGCAAATTGGTACGGGGCTGAAGTGGTTAAAAAAAATATTTAGAAAGCTCACCTTTTTTTTCCAAGGCATCTTCTCTATGATCAAGCTGGTCTTCTTCCTCCCCTTCTCTCTTGCAATGGTGGGAAGTAAGGACACGTCAATGCCATTCTGTGCAACAGTACTGTGACCTCAGCCTGGTGTATTGACACACTTAAAGGGGATGTGCCCATGATGGTCTGGGTTTAATGGAATCAGGTTAAATGATGCTGGTCATCAGGTGCACTGGATATTCTCAGATGTCTACAAGCACCTTTAGCATTTCAAGCATGGGTGGGTGGTGAAGAGCTTAGGCAAGCTGAGTTAATGGCTATGTCTAAAAGCAATTGTGATGAATAGAAAACTACTCCAGGTTAAAAAAAAATGGTTTCTTAGGTATCTGCAGTATACATTACAGCATATGTTTTTTTTTTTGTTATGCTTGTTAAATGTGTTTAAGTTGCAGTGTGAACATTTTAGTAAATGTGCCTTATGTTCACACATTGTATTTCGTGCTTAACATCAGTGGATATATCAATGGATATTTATAAATGTTCTATTCTCCTTTTACTGAGACTTACTCTGAAATTGTTGTATTTGTTCTTTAGCAAAATGCTTTGCTCTGCAACAAAGTCCTGTCCTGTAATTACTACAAGAGGTCAATATCTACCTTTGGCCTGGAAGCACACAATGCATCCCTAGAACAGTGCTATTAATGGACACAAATTGCTGATCACATACGTGTAAAGCTTTCTATTAGTCTGTTGGATAACAGCTGCTGACAATGGTTTACAAAACATTCTTGTATTTTCTGTTCTTTTATTTTCATGTGCACAGAAAGCTTATTTAATAGGGCAATGCAAAGAGCTAGAATTATGTGCTATAATAACCCATTGCATCTGGTTGGATTTTTGTTTACTGTAGGCAGTCTATTAAAAAAAAAAACTCTGATTGGTTGCTATAGGTCAGTGATGGTGAACCTTTTTGAGCCCCAGTGCCTAAACCGCAACGCAAAACCAACTTATTTATTTCAAAGTGCCAACACAAAATTAAACCTACCAGCGGCTCTGTACAGCATCCCTCTGAATGAGCCCTAAGGGACCGAAAACGTACAATTCTGACAGATTCACTCAGAATGCAGGGTTCTGGAATGCGCTGTGCTCAGAATACACTGTGCAACATACACTGACCTACCTGACACATGCACTGACCTACCTGACCATTACACTCACCTACCTGACACATGCACTGACCTACCTGACCATTGCACTTAACTACAGTGGGGTATGCCTGTACCTGACACATGCACTGACCTATCTGACCATTACACTCACCTACCTGACACATACACTGACCTACCTGACACATGCACTGACCTACCTGACCATTAAACTCACCTACCTGACACATGCACTCACCTACCTGACCATTACACTTACCTACCTGACACATGCACTCACTACCTGACCATTACACTCACCTACCTGACACATGCACTCACCTATCTGACCATTACACTCACCTACCTGACACATTACACTCACCTACCTGACATATTCACTCACTTACCAGGCTGCACTAGAGGGACAGACTAAACCAAAGTCGTCCTGGAGCAGGGGGAACTGGAATAGGGTGCCTGCAGAAAGGAATGCCCGAATGCCTTACCATAGGTGTAGGGGTCAGAGGAAGGCAATAAGCTGCAGAACAGAGATGGGATGGTGGAGGAAGAATTTTACACCCCCACCCCCCCTAAACATCGCACATGGGACAAGATGACTGGCTGCCGACATCACTGGCACAGATGCAAGGAAGGGAGCGGGCTCCTCCGTGCCTGCACCATCAGTGCAAGTGACTGCCTGGCTGGGGGATTCCCCTGGCTTGCCAACAGAGAGGGCTTGTTGCTAATATTGCAAACAAGCAAGTTACAGTAACTAATGTAGTAGAAGTTGTAAAGATGAATTATATATTAAAAAAAAGGAAATATGATGTATGAAAATCCAAGAGCATATTTCTGTTATGCAGACTGCAAGCCACACACGTTTCTCATAGCTAGGGGGACTAGGCAAGGATGCCCTTGGCCTCCCCTACTGTTTACATTAGCAATCGAACCCCAAGCAAGTCTAATCCATAATCATCCAAACATAAAAGTGGTTGAGATTGTGGGAACCCAGCATAAGCTTTGTATGTTTCTTCCACTTCTTGACAGTTTTGCTTGAATCTCTGGTTTAGAGGTCAGTCGCACTAAATCGAGGACCTTGAATATCATTTTAAGGATGGCAGAGTTCCAAACTCTGCATACATTGTTTTCCTTTACTTGGTCTGAGCACAGTTTGAAGAGCTTGGGTTTATACCTCACTAGCCATCCCTATTTCTTATACAGAGTAAATTATCCTCCTATGCTGACCCACTTAACATACCTTATGTCCAGATGGTCTTCTCTACAGATATCCTAGTTAGGCAAGATTTCCACAGTGAAAATTAAACATTCTGTACCTCTTCAGAGTCCTGCCTATAGCAGTCCCATCTTACATTTTTTGCATACTGCAATGTAGGGTTTCTCATTTTCTTTGGGGTTCAACCCGACCATGCCTAGATCGATGCTATTGCACCCCAAATAGGAGAGATGGCTAGGTATTCCACACTTTCAAATATTATCAGGCAGCTCATCTGGCCCCTGTCTTTAAATGCCATGCTGCTTGAGAAGTATCACTTTGGGATGTTTTATAAGTAGTGCCTGATCCCCACTCTATTGATAACTTACTTTTGGCTCCAACCATGGAACCAGGGGACACCCTTATATCTCATCTTCCTTCACTCCTTAGCTCTGTGGGACAGGAAAAAAACACATGTCAGAACTGTTATTTCCACATATCCTGATGCTCTATTTCTTCCACAGTCTAACATTTTTTGCAGCGTTCGTTTCCCCAACTACTTTTCATTATTGCTCTTGGTTGCGTCTAACAAGATTACATCATCTAGCCACCTCCACTGGTTTCAAACCCCTATCATTATTAAAGGAATAGAATCAACTTCCGAGTTACGATTTATTTTGATACTTCCAGGTTAGGCACTTTTACGCTGCAAAAATCCAATCACAAACAGACCTCGACCAAATGACCATGTTCAAACATTTATGTACAGCTGACTCATGTTCAAAAGGGGTGATCTCTAAGCTTTTTAAGAGCCTGCTAACTAGCCCTAATGTGCCCCCCCCCCCCCCAATTTATGCCAATTCGATGGACAACTGATCTTAGATTGGCACTTGAGGCTGAAGATTGGATGGACATTTGGCTAGCCACCCATAAATTGTCACAGAATTTTATAGCACTAATAACAACCTAAAAATCACTATCTAGTAGTGGTTCCCGCAAGAACTGTGTCTGTAGGGACCCCAGTTCTTACTTTGGGCAGTAAGGCAGTGACACCATCACATGCGGGCGGGCCTGAAAGTTCACAGCCGCTTATTGTTTTAAAATCACCGCTCATATCATCTCATGCTTGTAAGTGTAACACTTTTTTTTAAAGTCCAGATTTGTACGTTATGCGCTATGAGATTTCTCTTTCTTTGCATTTGATATATGGCATCATTGGGGAGTCTTGGACTGAATAAAGATTGGGATAAACAGCTCACTGATGGGGACAGAACTACCATAATTGGCTATAGGAGACACTGATTGGCGGAAGGATCTGGTAGTGAGAGCATCGGTTCTATCTTCCTAAACTGCTGCAAACACTCATTATACTTATGCCTTATATTATTTAGAGATTAATATGGTCTGGTAATAGGCTTTATTATTGTGTGGAAGAGTCACAAACACTGAAGAACTTTTTGGTATAAAGAGCACCTGGCACTCATTTGGTAGCACTTTGATGGACTGGAATTGATTTTAATGAACTTTATGGGAAATTGCTGATTTCATGAATTTCTTAAATTATTCACTTTTTAGTAGGGATGAGCCGAACACCCCCGGGTTCGGTTCGAACCAGAACCTTCGAACGGACCGAAAGTTCGCGCGAATTTTCGAACCCTATACGTTATAATGGACGCGAACGTTCGAAATCAAAAGTGCTAATTACAACGGCCAATATGCATGTTAATGTCATAAAACAGGTTTGGGGACCCGGGTCCTGCCCCAGGGGACATATATCAATGCAAAAAGAACTTTTAAAAACTAACGTTTTTTCGGGAGCAGTCATTTTAATGATGCATAAAGTGAAAAAAAAAAAGTGAAATTTTCCTTTAAATATGGTACCTGGGGGGTGTCTAAAGTATGCCTGTGAAGTGGCATGTGTTTCCCGTGTTTAGAACTGTCCTTGCACAAAATGACATTTGTAAAGGAAAAAAAGAAGCCATTTAAAACCACTTGCGGCTTTAGGTTTGATCTTAAGTAGAATCTGAACAGGTACATTATGAAGTGTAGCTCCATCCCAAAAAAATCTATTTTTAAGCTTTTTGGAGAACATAGGGAGGGGTTATCACCCCTGTAACATTTGCTGTCTTTGCACATGTGTTCAGAACATGTCACCTCACTTTCCGTCCCAATGACAAATGTTTTTGGAAAAGTGGGGTTTTAATTGAAACAAGGATTGGTGATAAAGTATCAGTAGAGAGGAGATACCTTTTTCCCAAATTAAATCTAACAGGATAGAATTTCCCTTCCTAGGGGTAGATTTCCTCTCACTTCCTGTTTTCTCTTTCCATTTGCAAGTAGGAGTCGTTTGTAAGTTGGATGTTTGAAAGTAGGGGCCTGGCGTATATACTCTGCAGAAATTTGCCCTATTAGATGTTGGTGTAGCCACAGACTGGTGGGCACAGGAATGGGCCCTGCTGTGAGTTAATAGATCAAGATTTGTAATTGCATGCACCTGTTGAACAGGGCAGAAAAATTGGGGGTGGTGGTGGTGGTGGTGGACGGTTTTGCCACAAGACTGTAAGCTCTCACAGTTACTCTTGGTGGGCGCAGGAATGGGCCCTGCTGTGAGTTATTAGATCAAGATTTGTAATTGCAAGCACCTGATGAACAGGGCAGAAAAATTGGGCCTTTGGCGGTGGTGGTGGACGGTGTTGCCACAAGACTGTAGGCCCTCATAGTTACTCTTGGTGGGCGCAGGAATGGGCCCTGCTGTGAACTATTAGATCAAGATTTGTAATTACCCGCCCCTGTTAAACAGGGGCTGAAAAATTGTGCCTTAGGCACTGGTGCTGGTGCCACAACACTGCAACCCCTCACAGAGACTGTACTTGGAGCACAGCAGTCACACGTGTTGCGAAGCATTTTTTTAAAAAATTGTAAGTACACGCCCCTGTTAAACAGGGGCTGAAAAATTGTGCCTTAGGCACTGGTGCTGGTGCCACAACACTGCAACCCGGCCCTCACAGATACTGTACTTGGAGCACAGCAGTCACACGTGTTGCGAAGCATTTTTTTTAAAAAATTGTAAGTACACGCCCCTGTTAAACAGGGGCTGAAAAATTGTGCCTTAGGCACTGGTGCTGGTGCAACAACACTGCAACCCGCCCCTCACAGATACTGTACTTGGAGCACAGCAGTCACACGTGTTGCGAAGCATTTTTTTAAAAAATTGTAAGTACACGCCCCTGTTAAACAGGGGCTGAAAAATTGTGCCTTAGGCACTGGTGCTGGTGCCACAACACTGCAACCCGGCCCTCACAGATACTGTACTTGGAGCACAGCAGTCACACGTGTTGCGAAGCATTTTTTTTAAAAAATTGTAAGTACCCGCCCCTGTTAAACAGGGGCTGAAAAATTGTGCCTTAGGCACTGGTGCTGGTGCCACAACACTGCAACACGGCCCTCACAGAGACTGTACTTGGAGCACAGCAGTCACACGTGTTGCGAAGCATTTTTTTTAAAAATTGTAAGTACACGCCCCTGTTAAACAGGGGCTGAAAAAATTGTGCCTTAGGCACTGGTGCTGGTGCCACAACACTGCAACACGGCCCTCACAGAGACTGTACTTGGAGCACAGCAGTCACACGTGTTGCGAAGCCTTTTTTTAAAAAATTGTAAGTACACGCCCCTGTTAAACAGGGGCTGAAAAATTGTGCCTTAGGCACTGGTGTGGTGGCATGGATCATTGAGGAGGAGGAAGAGGATAGTCAGTGAACATAAGAGGACAGTCACTCAGCATCAGCATAGGCAGTCTTGAAGGGATGTGACATTAAAAATTATTCGGTTATATCCGCCTCAGGTGCCTGGTAGCTGGTGGTGATCCAAGACTGATTCATTTTGATGAATGTCAGTCGATCAACCGAGGCGGTGGACAGGCGCACCCTATGATCAGTCACAAATCCTCCAGCAGCACTGAATGTGCGTTCGGAAAGAACGCTGGAGGCAGGACAGGCCAGTAGCTCAATTGCATACTGTGCAAGCTCTGGCCAGTGATCCATCCTCAGGACCCCAGTAAGCCAGAGGATTTTCGGTGGGAAAGGTGTCCAAGTCTGACCTTGCCCCAAGGTATTCCTGCACCATGTATATCAGACGCTGGCGATGGTTGCTGGAACCGATCATACCTTGGGGCTGCGGACTAAAAAATTGTCTGAACGCATCGGTCAGACGTCCACCTTCCCCACCGCTCCTTCTGCCACTGACCGAAGCCTCAGCAACTCGTCGCCCAGGACCAGGAGTTTGTAGCCTCCCAGTTTCTGGGAACGCGTTGCACAGACCTTTCTGCAAGGCCTCCCTGAGATGTCTCATCCTCTGCTCCCTCTGCGACGGCAAGATAAGGTCCGCAACCTTACCCTTGTACCGCGGATCAAGGAGAGTGGCCAGCCAGTAATGGTCCCTCTCCTTGATCCGAAGAACACGAGGATCCTTCCGCAGGCTTTGCAGGATCAGGGAGGCCATGCAGCGTAGGTTAGCTGAGGCATTCGGTCCGGAGTCTTCTGGGTCACTGAGGATGACATGATCGCCAGCCACCTCCTCCCAGCCACGTACAAGTCCACTGGCTTGTTGGGACTGTACATCATCCCTAAAAGACTGCTGCTGCTGATGCTGAGTGCCAGGCTCCACCTCCATGCTCACACAATCCTCCTCCTCCTCCTCCTCCTCCTCCTCCTCATCCTCATCCTCTTCCTGTGTGATGGGTGGGACAGAAGGAACACTGTCCGGATAAAGGGGGCCTTGAGAGGCAAGGAAGTCCTCCTCTTCCTGCCTCTGTTCTGCCTCAAGTGCCCTGTCCATTATCCCACGCAGCGTATGCTCCAACAGGTGGACAAGAGGGACAGTGTCACTGATGCATGCACTGTCACTGCTCACCATCCTCGTGGCCTCCTCAAATGGTGAGAGGACAGTGCATGCATCCCTGATCATGCTCCACTGACGTGGGGAAAAAAAACCAAGCTCCCCTGACCCTGTCCTGGTGCCGTAGTCGCAAAGGTACTCATTGATGGCCCTCTGCTGCGTGTGCAGTCGCTGCAGCATGGCCAACGTTGAGTTCCACCTGGTGGGCATGTCAGATATTAGGCGGTTCTTGGGCAGGTTCAGCTCCTTTTGCAGCTCAGTCAGCCGAGCACTGGCATTATAAGATCGGCGGAAATGCACACAGACTTTCCTGGCCTGCCTCAGGACATCCTGTAAGCCTGGGAACCTGCCCAAGAACCGCTGCACCACCAGGTTGAGGACGTGAGCCATGCAGGGCACATGGGTGAGCTGCCCCTGTCGCAGGGCGGAGAGGAGGTTGGTGCCATTGTCAGAAACGACCATTCCTGGCTTAAGCTGACGTGGCGTCAACCACCTCTCGGCCTGCCCCTGCAGAGCTGCCAGAACCTCTGGCCCAGTGTGGCTCCTGTCCCCCAAACACACCAGCGCAAGCACGGCATGGCATCTTTTTGCCTGCGTACTTGCGTAGCCCCTTGTACGCCTACGGAGCACCGCTGGTTCCAAGGACAGAGCACTGGAGGAAGAAGAAGAGGAGGGGGTGGAGGAGAGAGGTGTGTCACAACCAGTAGCAGTAGTCGCGTTTTGGAGGCGTGGTGGCGGGACAACCTCCAACACTACTGCACCTTGTCCTGCATCCCTCCCAGCTGCCAATAGAGTGACCCAATGGGCCGTGAAAGAAAGGTACCGTCCCTGTCCATGCCTGCTGGACCATGAGTCAGCGGTAATATGCACCTTACCGCTGACCGCCCTGTCCAGCGAGGCATGGACATTGCCCTCCACATGCCGGTAGAGAGACGGAATCGCCTTCCGCGAGAAAAAGTGGCGTTTGGGAACCTGCCACTGAGGAACCGCACATTGAACAAACTCACGGAAGGGGGCCGAGTCTACCAACTGAAAAGGCAGCAGTTGAAGTGCTAGCAATTTAGCAAGGCTAGCATTCAACCGCTGGGCATGTGGATGGCTGGGAGTGTACTTCTTTCTACGGTCCAGCAGCTGGGGCAGGGAAATTTGCCTGCTGCATTCGGACGTCGGTGTACTGCAAGTACTTGGTTGTGACACACCGAATTCTACACCTTCAGTCCTCTCAGAGCAGCTTTCAGAGAGGACTGAAGGTGTAGTGGGGATGGAGATCCCAGCTGAGGAGGAGCAAGGAGAGGTCCGCTTAGTTCTTTGGTGTGGGTCTTTTATGTGTGCCTGCCAACGAGCTGCATGGCAGGTCGCCATATGTCTGGTCATGCTTGTCGTGCCCAAGCGGCTGATGTTTTGGCCACGCGAGATACGCTTGAGACAAATATTGCAAATAGCAGTGGTGCGATCTGCTGCACTCGTCTCAAAAAAGGCCCACACCAAAGAACTTTTCTGATAACGTGCAGAGGCAGCGCCCTGCACAGGCGGAGCTCTGCGGTGTTGTACAGTTGCTGTGCTGGCCTCTACCTGGCCTCCAGGGGGCATCCTGCCTCGTTGGACATGTGACGCCGCATCCTCCTCCTCCTCGTCCTCCTCCTCATCCTCTCTCCCTTGAGGCACCCACGTGGAGTCAGTGACCTCATCATCCCCTCCCTCTTCACCACTAGAGCAAACCTGGCAGTAAGCTGCAGCTGGTGGAACTGTACTGCCAGATTCCTCAAGCTGGGTATCGTCATCCGAGCCTTCGAATCGTTGGGCATCCTCCTGGAGCATGTACCCAACACTGTGCTCAAAGAGTTCGGGGGACTCCTCAGGAGGACATGGTGGGTCTAGGGAAGGGGTGGCTGATGATGCTCTGTCAGTACCCTGAGCCTGGGTGAGAGAGGATGAGGAGGATGAGGAGGGCTTGGTCATCCATTCTACCAAGCCTTCAGCATGATGCGGCTCCACATGTCCAGCTGCCGAAAACAAAGACGCGCGTGTCCCATGGCCACGTGCTGATGACGATGCACGACCACGTCCACGTCCACGGCCACGTCCACTAGAAACAGAGCCTGCCTGCCCTGTGTTCTTGGCTCTGCACGCTCTGCCTCCCCTTGGCGGTCTTCCAGCCATTGTAGTCGGTAGTCCTGTGGGTGCTGCTGAGAAGAAAATATAGGAGCTCTGTGTGATGCCACTAACACACTAGAAGTCCTATGGGTGCTTCTGCAAAGAAAATAGAGGAGCTCTGTGTGATGCCACTAACACACTAGAAGTCCTGTGGGTGCTTATGCAAAGAAAATAGAGGAGCTCTGTGTGATGCCACTAACACACTAGAAGTCCTGTGGGTGCTTCTGCAAAGAAAATAGAGGAGCTCTGTGTGATGCCACTAACACACTAGAAGTCCTGTGGGTGCTGCTGAGAAGAATATATAGGAGCTCTGTGTGATGCCACTAACACACTAGAAGTCCTATGGGTGCTTCTGCAAAGAAAATAGAGGAGCTCTGTGTGATGCCACTAACACACTAGAAGTCCTGTGGGTGCTTATGCAAAGAAAATAGAGGAGCTCTGTGTGATGCCACTAACACACTAGAAGTCCTGTGGGTGCTTATGCAAAGAAAATAGAGGAGCTCTGTGTGATGCCACTAACACACTAGAAGTCCTGTGGGTGCTGCTGAGAAGAATATATAGGAGCTCTGTGTGATGCCACTAACACACTAGAAGTCCTATGGGTGCTTCTGCAAAGAAAATAGAGGAGCTCTGTGTGATGCCACTAACACACTAGAAGTCCTGTGGGTGCTTCTGCAAAGAAAATAGAGGAGCTCTGTGTGATGCCACTAACACACTAGAAGTCCTGTGGGTGCTGCTGAGAAGAATATATAGGAGCTCTGTGTGATGCCACTAACACACTAGAAGTCCTATGGGTGCTTCTGCAAAGAAAATAGAGGAGCTCTGTGTGATGCCACTAACACACTAGAAGTCCTGTGGGTGCTTATGCAAAGAAAATAGAGGAGCTCTGTGTGATGCCACTAACACACTAGAAGTCTGTGGGTGCTTATGCAAAGAAAATAGAGGAGCTCTGTGTGATGCCACTAACACACTAGAAGTCCTGTGGGTGCTGCTGAGAAGAATATATAGGAGCTCTGTGTGATGCCACTAACACACTAGAAGTCCTATGGGTGCTTCTGCAAAGAAAATAGAGGAGCTCTGTGTGATGCCACTAACACACTAGAAGTCCTGTGGGTGCTTCTGCAAAGAAAATAGAGGAGCTCTGTGTGATGCCACTAACACACTAGAAGTCCTGTGGGTGCTGCTGAGAAGAATATATAGGAGCTCTGTGTGATGCCACTAACACACTAGAAGTCCTATGGGTGCTTCTGCAAAGAAAATAGAGGAGCTCTGTGTGATGCCACTAACACACTAGAAGTCCTGTGGGTGCTTATGCAAAGAAAATAGAGGAGCTCTGTGTGATGCCACTAACACACTAGAAGTCCTGTGGGTGCTTATGCAAAGAAAATAGAGGAGCTCTGTGTGATGCCACTAACACACTAGAAGTCCTGTGGGTGCTGCTGAGAAGAAATATATAGGAGCTCTGTGTGATGCCACTAACACACTAGAAGTCCTATGGGTGCTTCTGCAAAGAAAATAGAGGAGCTCTGTGTGATGCCACTAACACACTAGAAGTCCTGTGGGTGCTTCTGCAAAGAAAATAGAGGAGCTCTGTGTGATGCCACTAACACACTAGAAGTCCTGTGGGTGCTGCTGAGAAGAATATATAGGAGCTCTGTGTGATGCCACTAACACACTAGAAGTCCTATGGGTGCTTCTGCAAAGAAAATAGAGGAGCTCTGTGTGATGCCACTAACACACTAGAAGTCCTGTGGGTGCTTATGCAAAGAAAATAGAGGAGCTCTGTGTGATGCCACTAACACACTAGAAGTCCTGTGGGTGCTTATGCAAAGAAAATAGAGGAGCTCTGTGTGATGCCACTAACACACTAGAAGTCCTGTGGGTGCTTATGCAAAGAAAATAGAGGAGCTCTGTGTGATGCCACTAACACACTAGAAGTCCTGTGGGTGCTGCTGAGAAGAATATATAGGAGCTCTGTGTGATGCCACTAACACACTAGAAGTCCTATGGGTGCTTCTGCAAAGAAAATAGAGGAGCTCTGTGTGATGCCACTAACACACTAGAAGTCCTGTGGGTGCTTCTGCAAAGAAAATAGAGGAGCTCTGTGTGATGCCACTAACACACTAGAAGTCCTGTGGGTGCTGCTGAGAAGAATATATAGGAGCTCTGTGTGATGCCACTAACACACTAGAAGTCCTATGGGTGCTTCTGCAAAGAAAATAGAGGAGCTCTGTGTGATGCCACTAACACACTAGAAGTCCTGTGGGTGCTTATGCAAAGAAAATAGAGGAGCTCTGTGTGATGCCACTAACACACTAGAAGTCCTGTGGGTGCTTATGCAAAGAAAATAGAGGAGCTCTGTGTGATGCCACTAACACACTAGAAGTCCTGTGGGTGCTGCTGAGAAGAATATATAGGAGCTCTGTGTGATGCCACTAACACACTAGAAGTCCTATGGGTGCTTCTGCAAAGAAAATAGAGGAGCTCTGTGTGATGGGACTAACACACTTCAAGTCCTATAGGTGCTTCTGGGAAGAAAATATAGCTCTGTGTGTGTGATGGGACTAACACACTTCAAGTCCTATAGGTGCTTCTGGGAAGAAAATATAGCTCTGTGTGTGTGATGGGACTAACACACTTCAAGTCCTATAGGTGCTTCTGGGAAGAAAATATAGCTCTGTGTGTGTGATGGGACTAACACACTTCAAGTCCTATAGGTGCTTCTGGGAAGAAAATATAGCTCTGTGTGTGTGATGGGACTAACACACTTCAAGTCCTATAGGTGCTTCTGGGAACAAAATATAGCTCTGTGTGTGTGATGGGACTAACACACTTCAAGTCCTATAGGTGCTTCTGGGAACAAAATATAGCTCTGTGTGTGTGATGGGACTAACACACTTCAAGTCCTATAGGTGCTTCTGGGAACAAAATATAGCTCTGTGTGTGTGATGGGACTAACACACTTCAAGTCCTATAGGTGCTTCTGGGAACAAAATATAGCTCTGTGTGTGTGATGGGACTAACACACTTCAAGTCCTATAGGTGCTTCTGGGAACAAAATATAGCTCTGTGTGTGTGATGGGACTAACACACTTCAAGTCCTATAGGTGCTTCTGGGAACAAAATATAGCTCTGTGTGTGTGATGGGACTAACACACTTCAAGTCCTATAGGTGCTTCTGGGAACAAAATATAGCTCTGTGTGTGTAATGGGACTAACACACGTCAAGTCCTATAGGTGCTTCTGGGAAGAAAATATAGCTCTGTGTGTGTAATGGGACTAACACACTTCAAGTCCTATAGGTGCTTCTGGGAACAAAATATAGCTCTGTGTGTGTAATGGGACTAACACACTTCAAGTCCTATAGGTGCTTCTGGGAACAAAATATAGCTCTGTGTGTGTGATGGGACTAACACACTTCAAGTCCTATAGGTGCTTCTGGGAACAAAATATAGCTCTGTGTGTGTGATGGCACTAACACACTTCAAGTCCTATAGGTGCTTCTGGGAACAAAATATAGCTCTGTGTGTGTAATGGGACTAACACACTTCAAGTCCTATAGGTGCTTCTGGGAACAAAATATAGCTCTGTGTGTGTGATGGGACTAACACACTTCAAGTCCTATAGGTTCTTCTGGGAACAAAATATAGCTCTGTGTGTGTGATGGGACTAACACACTTCAAGTCCTATAGGTGCTTCTGGGAACAAAATATAGCTCTGTGTGTGTGATGGGACTAACACACTTCAAGTCCTATAGGTGCTTCTGGGAACAAAATATAGCTCTGTGTGTGTAATGGGACTAACACACTTCAAGTCCTATAGGTGCTTCTGGGAAGAAAATATAGCTCTGTGTGTGTAATGGGACTAACACACTTCAAGTCCTATAGGTGCTTCTGGGAACAAAATATAGCTCTGTGTGTGTAATGGGACTAACACACTTCAAGTCCTATAGGTGCTTCTGGGAACAAAATATAGCTCTGTGTGTGTAATGGGACTAACACACTTCAAGTCCTATAGGTGCTTCTGGGAACAAAATATAGCTCTGTGTGTGTGATGGGACTAACACACTTCAAGTCCTATAGGTGCTTCTGGGAACAAAATATAGCTCTGTGTGTGTGATGGGACTAACACACTTCAAGTCCTATAGGTGCTTCTGGGAACAAAATATAGCTCTGTGTGTGTAATGGGACTAACACACTTCAAGTCCTATAGGTGCTTCTGGAAGAAAATATAGCTCTGTGTGTGTAATGGGACTAACACACTTCAAGTCCTATAGGTGCTTCTGGGAACAAAATATAGCTCTGTGTGTGTAATGGGACTAACACACTTCAAGTCCTATAGGTTCTTCTGGGAACAAAATATAGCTCTGTGTGTGTGATGGGACTAACACACTTCAAGTCCTATAGGTTCTTCTGGGAACAAAATATAGCTCTGTGTGTGTGATGGGACTAACACACTTCAAGTCCTATAGGTGCTTCTGGGAAGAAAATATAGCTCTGTGTGTGTAATGGGACTAACACACTTCAAGTCCTATAGGTGCTTCTGGGAAGAAAATATAGCTCTGTGTGTGTAATGGGACTAACACACTTCAAGTCCTATAGGTGCCTCTGGGAACAAAATATAGCTCTGTGTGTGTGATGGGACTAACACACTTCAAGTCCTATAGGTGCTTCTGGGAAGAAAATATAGCTCTGTGTGTGTAATGGGACTAACACACTTCAAGTCCTATAGGTGCTTCTGGGAACAAAATATAGCTCTGTGTGTGTAATGGGACTAACACACTTCAAGTCCTATAGGTTCTTCTGGGAACAAAATATAGCTCTGTGTGTGTGATGGGACTAACACACTTCAAGTCCTATAGGTGCTTCTGGGAAGAAAATATAGCTCTGTGTGTGTAATGGGACTAACACACTTCAAGTCCTATAGGTGCTTCTGGGAAGAAAATATAGCTCTGTGTGTGTAATGGGACTAACACACTTCAAGTCCTATAGGTGCTTCTGGGAAGAAAATATAGCTCTGTGTGTGTAATGGGACTAACACACTTCAAGTCCTATAGGTGCTTCTGGGAACAAAATATAGCTCTGTGTGTGTAATGGGACTAACACACTTCAAGTCCTATAGGTTCTTCTGGGAACAAAATATAGCTCTGTGTGTGTGATGGGACTAACACACTTCAAGTCCTATAGGTTCTTCTGGGAACAAAATATAGCTCTGTGTGTGTGATGGGACTAACACACTTCAAGTCCTATAGGTGCTTCTGGGAAGAAAATATAGCTCTGTGTGTGTAATGGGACTAACACACTTCAAGTCCTATAGGTGCTTCTGGGAAGAAAATATAGCTCTGTGTGTGTAATGGGACTAACACACTTCAAGTCCTATAGGTGCCTCTGGGAACAAAATATAGCTCTGTGTGTGTGATGGGACTAACACACTTCAAGTCCTATAGGTGCTTCTGGGAAGAAAATATAGCTCTGTGTGTGTGATGGGACTAACACACTTCAAGTCCTATAGGTGCTTCTGGGAAGAAAATATAGCTTTGTGTGTGTGATGGGACTAACACACTTCAAGTCCTATAGGTGCTTCTGGGAACAAAATATAGCTCTGTGTGTGTAATGGGACTAACACACTTCAAGTCCTATAGGTGCTTCTGGGAAGAAAATATAGCTGTGTGTGTGTAATGGGACTAACACACTTCAAGTCCTATAGGTGCTTCTGGGAACAAAAATAGCTCTGTGTGTGTAATGGGACTAACACACTTCAAGTCCTATAGGTTCTTCTGGGAACAAAATATAGCTCTGTGTGTGTGATGGGACTAACACACTTCAAGTCCTATAGGTGCTTCTGGGAAGAAAATATAGCTCTGTGTGTGTAATGGGACTAACACACTTCAAGTCCTATAGGTGCTTCTGGGAAGAAAATATAGCTCTGTGTGTGTAATGGGACTAACACACTTCAAGTCCTATAGGTGCCTCTGGGAACAAAATATAGGAGCTCTGCCTGCCTGCCACGAACACACTACAAGTCCTATAGGTGCTTCTGGTAACAAAATATAGGAGCTCTGCCTGCCTGCCACGAACACACTACAAGTCCTATAGGTGCTTCTGGTAACAAAATATAGGAGCTCTGCCTGCCTGCCACGAACACACTACAAGTCCTATAGGTGCTTCTGGTAACAAAATATAGGAGCTCTGCCTGCCTGCCACGAACACACTACAAGTCCTATAGGTGCTTCTGGTAACAAAATATAGGAGCTCTGCCTGCCTGCCACGAACACACTACAAGTCCTATAGGTGCTTCTGGTAACAAAATATAGTAGCTCTGCCTGCCTGCCACAAGCACACTACAAGCCCCTCTTTCTCAATCAATCTTTGTAACTGAATCTATCTAACTCAATCTCTGTAAGTGAATCTCTCTAACTATCTAAATGCAGCAGAGTGTCACAGAATCAGCCTGCTCAATCTGCGCCGGAACAGCATGTGACCGGCGCAGACGGCGTGGCGGCGTTTTATAGGGGGGGGCGTGTACTACAGCCCCTGAGCTGTAATTGGCTACAGGCGTCCTGCCTGTAGCCAATTATGGCTCTTCGAGTTTCCGGGGCTGTGATTGGCCAAGCATGCGGGGTCACAGTGCATGCTTGGCCAATCATCAGCCAGCAATGCACTGCGTCGGCCGCGCCGGCCGCAATGCATTGCGGGGCCGCTCGCATCACACGAACGTGATGCGAGCGGCCAAAATAGTTCTGGGCTCGCCGAGCGAGCGAACGCCCGGTGCTCGATGCGAACGTGGGTTCGCATCGAGCACCGGGCCCATCCCTACTTTTTAGTATCAATTTGGTTATTTATGATTCTATGTGTTGGTATATTTTTTTTTTATATCACTGAATTATTTATTTGGCATATTTTGCACATTAGGACTTTATTCTTTATTAAATAGTGTATTATTGCATTGTTTGCACATTTGTGTTCTGTGATCAAGGTTGCACGTGTGTTGAATGAATATTTTGCACAGATGGATTTTCTGCACATTTTGATTGATTTGATGTCATGGTTGATTCAGTTGTAGATTATAATATTTTTGATTAATGATTAGTCACTGTACATGGGGGACAAAGATACACATTGAGAGCAGGCATAGATTTGAAGGGATAACACACTTTGTTCTTTTTTTGTTTTTATTATTATTATTCTTACCTAGTATTCAGCGTTTTTGAAGTACACCAGTTTATAAACAGATTTTAGCACAAGGTTGTTCTTTGTATACATATCTTTATATCTGCTGGACCTGCCCTGTGGTACGGTCCTTCTGGTCCGAAATTTTCCAAATTCTTTCCCAATTATTTGGTATTACCATCCAACGATCCCTTGGCTTTTACTTTTGAAAAGTAGCCCAAAGGAGTTAACCAAAGTCCAATTTAAACTCCTGCTCCAATTTACTACAGCCACTAAGCAAACATTTGCCGGGTCTTGGGAAACGCCTGAGCTAACTAATAAACATAGGGTTACCCAAGCAATTTTACATTCTAAGATTGAGTCTACCTTGCAGGAAAAAGTCCACAGGTTTACAAAAATTTGGCAGCCATGGGTTGACAATTTTCTGCCCCCAGACTTTTATTAATCCCTTTTGGAACCTTAATGCCTGGAGTCATGTTGTTCAGTTTGCGTTCCAGTCAATCTGCTACCTAAGTGACCCCTGGGACCTCCTCTTCTCCTCCTTCCTTAATTCCTTGAGTTCTATTGTTTCCTCCTTGGTTTCTAATCGTTCTACCATCAACCCTGAGCAATGGCTGGGGAATCATCTTTACTTACCTATTCTTCCTATCATGAACTGTACCTGGTTAAGACTAGGACATTGTGGAAGTCTCTCTTGCACCTCCTGCCCAACACTCCTGAAGGTGGAGACAGAGAGTGTGAAGACACGGACTGGCATGAATGCTGGAGTAGCTGGCTCCAGAGCAGAGGATGGAAGCGGAACCATGAGTCAGGCAGTAGCCAGGGACAGCTAGGCAGAAAGGGACCAAATCAACAGACATAGCAAGTCCAGGAGCAAAGCAGTACAGGATCAGCAGGCAAAGACAAGTCCAGTAGACAAGCGGAGGTTGGAATAATCAGATGAACAAAGTAGAGTAGGGTTGCCACCTCATCCCTTTAAAACAGAACACATATTAATTACACAGATTCTGTGGATGATTAAGGTGGTAATTAAACTCACTCTGTGCCTTATCTGCATTAAATTAGCCTCAGAACCTGTGTAATTCATATGTGTTCATGTTTAAAGGGATGAGGTGGCAACCCTAAAGTAGAGGCAGGAGCATAGGCAAAGTCCAAGGGGAAACTGGGTCATACACGGGTAAGAGAGTCTCATGAACACAGGAACAAACTTAAGACCATTCAGCAACTTCTCATAGTGACAAACCAGTTCAAATAGGCCAGCTGGGCTCCAAGTGCACACGCTAATTGCTATGCGCACCTGCACGTGTACAGGCCAAACTGGAACAGCATATCTAACATTGCCCCTTTGCTTAGAAGTACGAGCATGCGTATAATGCACATGAGCATGCACATAAGTCCGCACTGGTTTCCTTGTGCTGCAAATCTGGTTTACCTTACAGATGCCTTTGATCCTTTGTATTGTATGTACACGTATTGGGTCAAATTTCTCCTATTGTTAACTTCAGGAAACTTTTCATTTTCTTCATCCTTACCCCTGCTTTGCCTTTTTTTCCACTTCCCATCTCTTTTTCACCTACATCACCCACCTATTCCCACACAAGGTCTACCCAAACCTCTAGTTTTCACACTTTGAAAACCAAAAATGAAAGAGGATGGGAAGCACACACACTTACATCAGATTGTTGATAGAGCCGTGATTGACTGGAGGTTGTGCCAGTCATATACTGTACAGTATACAGGTCAAATGTACTGCATTTTGGATTGCCAGTAAATTGTACCTACAAAACTTTTTACAATGTGCGTGCATTATTTCCTTTGTGTACAAATATAATAGTTAAAAAAGATGTCAGGATATTTGGTAACATTTTGACTTCCCATGCATCTAACATTAGGATAATTTCACAAAGCTAAAAAAAACAGGATAAGGATCCAACATTTTAATTTAGTGACAGTTTATTCAGCCCATGAGAATTGTAAATTATAGTCACATGTCTGAAAATAAAGATCCTTATCCCTGTGTAGTTTCTGAGCAGCCGGAATAGTTAAAGTGTTACTAAATCCAGAACCTGCATTCATTATATCTGGTCTCTCACAGTACTCAGAACATGGAAATGCAATTATTTTAGTAAATATAAACTGTTAAATACCTTTTGTCATCAGCAGAATATAGCAGCCTTGTGACTTCAATCAGATCCTAGTAAAGCTTGTAGGAAGAGCTTTCATTCTCCCCTGATCCTCTGTCTGGACATGTCTGAACAGTGCTGATTGGCCCTGTGCTGATCACATGCACTCGCCCAAGAAAAAAAAAAAACTCTCTAGTAATACAAACCAAACTGAGCATGTGCAACCCGTCCCCTGGCTCTGTAAATATCAGGTTATTTGTTGGAGACAGTGAAAGAAGGAGTATCAGAGAGGCATGATCAAACAGCCTTTATACACAATGCAAAGGATTAACCCCTTAGGTTCCACAGTGAGTATAACAAGCATGCTTTACTGCAGTGGTTCTCAACTGCTGTCCTCAGGACCCACTAACAGGCCAGATTTTAGGTATTACCTTGGGGAGATGCAAACTAGAATACTGCAATCACTGAGCAGCAAATTAAATCACCTGTGATGTATTTCAGTTATCTTGCAAACCTGGCCTGTTAGTGGGTCCTGGGGACAGGGTTTGAGAATCACTTTAAGGACTTCTTCTGACGCCCTGCCAGCTCACCGAGGGCTTTCACACTGGAGTGCATGCAACAGCTGTTTTAGGGCGTTTTGCAGGCGCTATTTTTAACGCTATAGCGCCTGCAAAACGCCCGCAGTGTGAAAGGGATCTAAATTGTTACTGAACCCACAATAGTAAAATCAGTCTGTATTACTGCATATACAGACTGATTTTACTGTTGTGAGTTTAGTAACACTTTAAAGCAGTATTAAGACCCAATTTCAAATTTTTATTATATTGCAGCTTACCAATTCTAATGCCTTGTACACACGGTCGGACATTACGACCTCAAAATCAGTCGGATTTTTTCCAACGGATTTTGGCTGAAACTTGTCTTGCATACATATGGTCGCAGAAGGTGGTCGGAAAATTTGATCGTTCAAAACTAGGTGACGTATAAAACGTACAACAGGACTACGTAGAGGCCAGTAGCCAATAGCTTTCTGAGCATGCGTGGCATTTTGTGCGTTGGAATTCTCGACACACAATCGGAAAAAGTCTGATCGGATTTTGTTGTCGGAAAATTTGAGATCCAGCTCTCAAACTTTTTCCGTCGGAATCTCCAATCGCACATTTTCCGTCGGAAAATTTGAGATCCAGCTCTCAAACTTTTTCCGTCGGAATCTCCGATCGCACATTTTCCGTCGGAAAAACCGACCGTGTGTACAAGGCATTAGATGTTGTGGCTGCATTTGTTTCTTTTTTTAGGGTTTCTTTCTTCTACGCATTTTCATCTGGTGATTCAGCCAGTGTTGTTTTTCAAAAGAATAAGCTGCCCAGCAGAAGATGACACAAACCATTTAACACAAACATTTATTTATGTAAAACTTTTATCCCAAAATGAAAAAAGACTATTATAGTTTGGCTTCAGTTTTGTTAGTGTACTAAAAATCTGCTAGTACATCTGACACCCCCCTCCTCCTCCTGACTAGGCTGCTGTCCAACTGTGCTCCTTCATCCAGAGTGGGGGCACTCTAATGCAGGGGATGTGTTACTGGCTAGATCACCGAAGAACATCAAATGTTGTTGGAAGTTATTCTTACAGGACAGACATCCAACAAGCATATATCATATTCTAACTTTGTTTCATTTGATCACTCAACGCATCGATAAAAGCCTAACCCCAGCCAAAACGTTTTTTTACGTTTTGGACAGAGAGGGTGTAGAATAGAATTTTCTCTTCCAATGACAACTATTCTTCTTATTTCTTGCCCTACTGTCAACAAGACAGACAATGAGGTAACATTTCCCCAAGAGGGTAATGGACAACAAAAACGTGATCCAAATAATTGCAAAACCTAAAAACTTTTGGCTGGAGGTGGACTGTATGATTTGTACACAGCAGATGCATTGCCATGCTTTTTCTACAGCAGGCAACATGCAAGTACACTGGAAAATCCTTGGCATTCAGTAGAGTGTTCTGACACCATTACATTGGGGGAGATTTACTAAACCTGGTGCACATAGAATCGGGTGCAGCTGTGCATGTTAACCAATCAGCTTCCAACTTCAGCTTGTTGAATTCGGCATAGACAAAAGAAAACCTGGAAGCTGATTGGTTTCTATGCAGAACTGCGCCAGATTTTGCACACTCCAGTTTTAGTAAATAACCCACATTCTGTTGCATTTTAGGTGCTTATTCCTGCATTTTGTTATTTAACGCAATCCAGTCTAAGTTTTTTTAAAACACATGACAAATCACGATCCAAAACATGTCATCGCATGTTATTGCATGTCATACACTCTGGTATGAATCAGCCCTAAATCAACATACTCATCCTGTAAATAGAGGCCAGCTGGGAATGGTAGGAGATGGTCTCCTCACCATCAGCTAGCTCCATAAATACTATTGCATCTGTCTTACACAGACAAAGGTTTACAGGACTGAAACAAATGTATGTATATGAAAACTGCTATTATTAGTGCAGACACAGCCCATTATATAGAGATATTGGAGGCTGTATCAGAGCTATAAATAGCAGTTGTAGATGTGCAGTTTGCCAAAGGGGCAAAAAGAATGGTTTGTGTGGATGTACTTAAAGCGTAACCCCACTTTTGTTGAGAACCCCTACCCCACCTCCCCCCCCCCCCCCCCCGGGTGATCAATGTACATTGCAAGGATTTAACAAACTTTGCTGCAGATTCCTACCTTTTGTTATTCTGAAGAAATCCCTGTTTGTTTCTCTGTGCCCCTGAGTGAGTCTTAGACGGCTTTCACACCAAGTCGCCTATAGTGTCGGCGGTAAAACGCTGCTATTTTTACCTGTGTTTTACGGTCGGATTTGGGGTGCATTTCATTTCGTCCGCTAGCGGGTCGCTTTTACCGAGAAAGGGTTACAAAAGCCCGCAATATGCCGCAATAGCGGTGTTTTGCCGGCGGTATAACAGCGCTGCCCCATTGATTTCAATGGGGAGCAGCGGTGGAGGAGCGGTGGAGGAGCGATAAACACACCGGTTCTTCAACGCTCCAAATAACCTGCTGGCAGGACTTTTCCTGAGGCCCTGCCAGCGCACCGCTGCAGTGTGAAAGCCCTCGGGCTTTCACACTGCAGACAATGGAGCAGCAGTTTGAGGGCGGATTGCAGGCGCTATTTCTAACGCTATAGTGCCTGCAAAACGCCCTCGGTGTGAAAGGGGTCTAATGGGAGTGGTTTCATAATTATCAACCAGCTGCAGCAGCTGCAGGGCACTAATGAGGAAAGCTGCTTGGCCTGCATCCTTTTTGGAGTATCTCACCAAAAAATAGCATTTATTATGCAGGGGATGCCTAATATCTGACTGGTATCTTAGTGCAAATCAGTGAGCTAATCACACAGGCAGGAAATTATGTTCGGGGGGGGGGGGGGGCATTCTGTACACATTCTAACCATATTGCATTGAATTTTTTAGAAAATTACAGCAGCTGCAGGTAGAAAAGGAAAGCTAACTTTTTAATAACATTTAGTTACAATAAGACTTGTGGTGCAAATGTATACACTATATTATGTTTTCTTTATTTGCTTTTTTATTTCCACACAAAAGTGGAGTAACTCTGGCCTCCCTGGTGGTCTGATTATGTCAGATTTTTGAATCTCAAAGCGGCACATTGTTTTGCATAGAAATTTGCCTTTTTATTGTAGGCCTGTAATTCTTATGAATAACTCACTTAAAGCTGTCCAAACAAGTCTAGTTGACATCCCGGGTATGATAAAGTTTGAAACACAAAATCATAAATTAGAATATAATAAATAACTATAAATAATTATTAAAAAAATAATATACTGTAATAATAAAAAAATTAACTTCACCACAAACCACTATCACTCAATTTTGCAAGTGTTCTAATTTACTATTGCTGTTTTTTAGCTGGTCTAAAACCGCTTTTGATGTAAAGGGACACTTTTTGGTTGCCATGGACAATCTCAAGTTTCCAGGCAGAAAGAACAGTATATATAATATAAAAGTGCATGCAGGGCACTGGACAAAGCACTAGGGACAAAAGGGAGGTGAAATAATTTGATACAATAATGTAATCTTACAGATTACAGTGTACTGTATGTGTTATGTTTTTTGTACTTTTTGAATTTGCCATCGAGCTCCGCCCCCATGCGTTGCGATGCTCGCAGGTAACGGAACCCGGAACACAGAGCATCAGGCGGATGGGCCGGTGGAGGACACAGCGGGGGGACATCACAGGATCCTGGTGACAAAGTAAGTACGCTGTACCAGGATTCTGCAATGCAATCCTGAGTGTGGCTCGGGGGTAACCACTAATGGTACTGAAATTGAACCCTGAGCCACACTGGGGAATACCACCAGGAGGGTTAATGAAAAAATAAACATTCCTCAGAAGGGTTGTGCTGGAGCTGGAGAGAGTCTAAAGAGGGGCAACACAATTAATAAGGGGACTGGAGAACCTCAATTATGAGGACGACTACAAGCACTAAATTTATTCACTCTAAATGGCATCCCAAATGCGGTGCAATTTTGCAGTGATTGTCGCATGACAGAATCAATCTGCAATCATAGAAAAACATGACTTTAACCACTTCCCATCCAGGCCAATTCTGCCATTTCTCTCCTACATGTAAAATTCATCATTTTTTTGCTAGAAAATTACATAGAACCCCCAAACATTATATATGTTTTTTTAGCAAAGACCCTAAAGAATACATCTTCCTGTTCTGACTAGTGACAGCACACTGATCGCCTGCTCCCTGTCATCGGGAGCAGCGATCAGTGAGGTGTCACACACAGCCACGCCCCCAGACAGTTAGAAACACGCCCCTAGGAACACTTAATCCCTCCCCGTCCCCTAGTGGTTAACCCCTTCACTGCCAGTGACATTTTTACAGTAATCAATGCAATTTTATAGCATCGATCGCTGTATTAATGCCAATGGTCCCAAAAATGTGGCAAAATTGTCCGATGTGTCCGCCATAATGTCACAGTCATGATAAAAATCGTTGATCGCTGCCATTACTAGTAAAAAAAAAATATTATTAAAAATGCCATAAAACTATCCCCTATTTTGTAAACGCTATAACTTTTGCGCAAACCAATCAATAATCGCTTATTGCATTTTTTTTTACCAAAAGTATGTAGAAGAATACATATCGCCTAAACTGAGGGAAAAAAAAAATGTTTTTTATACATTTTTGGGGGTTATTTATTATAGCAAAAAGTTAAAAGTAATGAATTTTTTTCCAAATTGGCGCTCTATTTTTGTTTATAGCGGTTCTTTAACGCTCCAAATAACCTACATAAAGAAAGCTCTATTTGTAAGAAAAAAAGGACGTCAATTTTGTTTGGGAGCCACGTTGCACGACTGCGCAATTGTCAGTTAAAACAACGCAGTGCCGAATCGCAAAAAAGACTCTGGTCAGGAAGGGGGGAAATCCTTCCGGGGCTGAAGTGGTTAAGGGGGTTTTGCCTTTCCCATTAAAGCCTATAGTAATGCAAAATCAGCTGGAAGCAGATTAATTGGAGATTAGAAGGCAATCAACTGCAGGTCAAATGCACCTTTTGAACATTTGAAAAGATTACAGAAGTATCTCAAACTGGAGCCATTGACACATGCCCAGATCCTCTTATTTTCCTGGTGACCAATATCATTGGGACTGAACATAGAGGGGAAAATTCCACATTTTGAATCACTACAAGAGTAGGAATAGAGGAATGGGATCTTATACAGATGTATACAGTATGAGGACACACACCAAAGTATAGGTGGCTTTATACTCCATGCTAATTAAAAATGAACTATATAAATGAAGCAATACAGCCAACCATGTATAGGTATTGGTAATGTTTGTTAATGGCTAATTTTTCAATGAACAAAAATTTGTATGAAAATTCTCTGTACATTCGAAGACTTGGCCAATCTTGTTTGAAAATACTTCAAAATTTCCTTTTGCTTTTAACATTCAATTTTGGAAGGAATGGACTTTCCTGAATGAAAACCAAATTCACTTTTAGAAATTTGTTTGTTCCAAAAAAATAATATCATCCTGCGCCTTCGAGTTTTCTTGACACTGCGATCTAAAATGAACGCTGATTTGACATCAATAATGATTATAAAATTGTACAAATGTTCTTAAAACAAATAATTGTTTTAAGTGTAGTGTATTGGCCATACACTAGTAGAATTTTGCTCGAAATTATTTGTTTTAAGAACATACGCTAATTTCCATCAATCTGGACACATTTTAAAGATTCTTTGGTAATGTCACAACAGACATAAGTTATAAGTTATGTCTGTTGTGACATTACCAAAGAATCTTTAAAATGTGTCCAGATTGATGGAAACCAGGTATCATGCAGTGCATTCAATTGCCATCTGTGCAATATACTGCCATATGTAACAACTCCATAGAGTTTTGTTCCCATGTGAGGATGATCTGGGATACTAACATACTTTGCCATAGACATATGGCAGTAGTGGAAACGGTTTCCCTAGCAACTGCTCAGAGGTATGACATCACAGCTGATTTATAACTTAAGCCCTTCAGGGCATTTGGATTTCAAGCATTACATAACTTGAGGAAGGGTTAGGAAGTGAATTGGATCTAATCAGTGCATGCAGCTTTACTAGAATTAGAGTGGATTTCCCTGTGTCTGTGTTGTACTTTGTTTTTCCAGCTCATGCTGTACACTCATTCAGCAGCTATAGTCCTTTTTTAATTCTAGGGCTACAATGTTATAGCAAATGCTGTAACAGCAAAGGCACATTAAACAAGCAAGCAGTCAAAAAAAGTACAATATATGCTTCTCTAAAGCCTCGTACACACGATCAGACTTTCCGATGGGAAATGTTCGATGACAGGCTGTTGGCAGTAAATCCGACCACGTGTATGCTCCATCGGACAATTGTTTTCAGAGTTTCCGCGAACAAATGTTGGATAGCAGGTTTTAAAATTTTCTGGACAAATGGCTGTTGCCGGATTTTCCGAGCGTGTGTACACAAGTCCATTGGACAAAAATCCAAAGTACAAACACACATGCTCGGAAGCAAAGACGAGCCAGAAGTGGTCGGTCTTGTAAAATAGTGTTCGTAATGGAGAATTAACATTCGTGACGTGGCAAATTATGAAGACTCGAAATGCAGCGCACAATTCTCTTCTTCTTTAATGGGATAATAATGAAGCTGCTTTGCTGGAGATACTGATGGAGTTATTGCAAACAAATTTTCAAAGGCTTTTTTTTTTGCTAGTGATAACAAGAATAATAGTATTTTTTTTGGCCAAGTTACCACAACACCATTATCCCGTAGTTTTTCCTTGTCAAAAGATTTTATTAAGTGTACAAGAAAATATATAACAAATATGATGAGTGAACATATTACAATAAAGGAAAAGAAGCTCTGAATACGATTGGATATTGACATGCAGTATAAAGAATAACAACTGGATATAACCTGGTGGAGGTATAGAAGAGTTATGAATGAGCCGTTTGAGGTTATAATTGAGTCAAAGATTGCACTAATATCAACTGCATAGGTTATATCTGAGGTGGCTAAAAAGGATGATATATTGTTATAAAAAGAAATCTACGAAAATATAAAGGAAGTAAAGGGGAAAAGAAAGGAGGGAAAGAAAGAATGACAGAAGAAAGGGGGTCCACAAGGTTAAATAAAGAACCATCATGAAGGTTGGCATGTTCATTGTATGTTGTCTTAAGTATCCCGTAGTTTTTAAGATCAAAGATACAACTATGTTGGTGTCCCTTGTCAATTTTACATTGTATTTTTTTATTTTTTTATGTAACTGCCTACTCCCAAACTGTCATTTGAAGTAAAACACATAGCCAAGTATTATTCTCCACAATTTTTTTATTGTGGATAAAAAAAGAAAACAAATAAAATTAGACATGCTATCTGCCAATAGAACTTAACCAAAAAGTGCATTCTATGCATCCAAAAATATAGAATCATTATTCAACCAAAAAAATGATGTCAAAGCAATAACTCCAAGGCCAATAAAAAAATAACACGTTATCTTCTCCAATTCCGCAACATGTCTGATTTACGAACGCCCATTCAGAAAGTGAAAAGCGCAAAACGAAAAGCGCAAAATGAAAAGCGCGAATCAACACTCACCAAACTTCTACTAACACGAAATTAGCAGAAGGAGCCCAAAGGGTGGCGCGAAAGACCTGAAAAACCATGTAGTACGTCACTACGTTCGTGATTGTTGGCCAACAATTGTGTGCCGTGTGTATGCAAGACAAGTTTGGGCTAACGTCCTTTGAATAAAAGTCCATGGTTTTGTTGGCCAACAATCCGATCGTGTGTACGAGGCTTTCATTTCCCCTCTTTTGTTACAGCCTCCATGTCTTTATCATGACGTTCTCTACCCTCCCACCTTTCTGATATCTTACCTTTTAAAGTGGAACTAAAGATATCAGTACTCACCTTTTCAATGGTCTCTGGCCAGCATCTTCTTCTGCGTGTTGGTTTTTGGCCATCTTCATTTGCCGTAACAGGATGATGTCACTCCTGCGCAGGAGCTAGATATTCCGGCACAAAAGGAATTGTGCCAGCCCCTGTTTGTATTGCAGGGATTACTGTGAGCAGGCAGGTAAGCGTATTTTATTGCATGTCGCTTGTGCAAAAGAAACGTTGCCTGCTCATTTGCCTGCTTATTTTTTATCTTCAGAACCGTGCATGTCCCTGTAGCACAGCCCAGAAGCTTGTGATGCCTGCAATTCGTGGGTGGTTAAACTGCCCAGAGATAGATCAAAATTTGGCCGGTTCAGCTGGGGCTAGCCAAACTTCGATCCATCTATGGCCGTTGCCACTCAACAGAAATCAATCTAATGATCGACTTCAGTCAAACAGGACTCTTGGAAAACTGTTGTCGATCAGCAACTTGCAGCCACTGATCAGTTTATTCTGACAACAGAGGAGTCCTGCTGTCAGAATCCAATGGTACAGTGTGGATAATTCCTCCATCCACCTTGCATGTGTGGATGGGAATATGTGCTTGCTTTTTTTCCAAACAGCCCGCTAGCTGACCAAAAAAAATCAACTATCTATGGCCAGCCTTAGTTAAAAACTTAGTTAGTCTTTAGACAAAGGACACTACCAGCCAAAGAATCACCTGCCAGGATCTGCTGTCACTCAATACTGTCTGATAACATCCTTGAATGGATCTTTTGCTGGATGTTTTGACTCAGTGTGCATTCGTACATCCAATTTTAGTTTTCAGCAGGAGGGCACATACTCCCAAAAGTGAATAGAAAGGCAGCATTGTCATTCTATTATAGGAAGTGATGGAAAGGAGAATTTTTCTCAAAGTTTATACAGTTGTGGGAGCAGGAAATAGATGATGAGAGCTGAGAAGGTTTAGAATAAGGCAAAAGGTGAGACGTATTTAGTTTTTTTTCTGTAGAGATTATATACTGTTTTTATATATAAATATAAATTGTGATATTGGGGGTGTTTAGCTCTAGTGATAGATGCACTTTTGTGCATTGAGTCCATGTCAGACAGGTGTTATAGTTAAGGGCCTGGTAGCCCATGTTTATTAAACTGAAAAAAAAAAAAGTCCATCCAGGAATCCCATGCAGGGGTTTAAACTTCATTCAAACATAAATGAAAACATACCAAGCCACCTGGCTCTCTTGTCAGCAGTACCTCTGCCTGCTCCCTAACTGACTTCTCGATTCCTTCCAGGCCCTGGTCTCACCATTTTCTTTAGTCTCCCCGACTCTCAACGCTGGCCAGCCTTTCCCAGTCCCTGGGCATGGAATCCCCCTTTCACGGGCTGCAGTATGCCACAGGGCAGACAGTTTCTCTGACAGAGGTCTGTCTTCAAACAGTAGTAGCAAGCTGCTCACACTCCACCTTCCTTCTCCTACTGCTCTCACCAGCCCCTCGTTATATGGGATGTGTGCACCTGGGCACACACCCTGCTGGCTGTCAACAAGACCCGGACACAGGGTTGGAGGTCCCGTCCCACCCAAGACTCTTAGGAATCTCCAAACTGCAGAGTCCCATCTGGCAATAGCAAAATCCGGAGAAAACTGCCAGAGCAGTTTTCTCCATTTAAAATCTACTCCCTTTAGTCTTGCAGTCAGCAGACATGCAAACTCTGTGTCCCTTTTCTCTCCATTTCCATAGGGACAGAGCCTCGCTCTGCCACATAATATATACTGTATATATATATATATATATATATGTAGCGCACTACTCACTCACTTCACACTCTGAAACATTTTAGATTGATTTATTCTGAGACACTTTATAGGGCAAAGAATGACGCATATGAGATGCCCGGTTAATCCCATATTCCAATTGCAAATGGAAAGATTAGTAGCAGCCGTAGCTTTGTAAATGAGTCTTTCCTGTCAGCGATCCTTGTTTAGTTTTGGCAGCACACTCTCACTATGGGCAGCTAAGCATCACTCTGAATAATGCTGAAAAAGTTGAAACTCAAAGTCCCAGGCCTCACCACCTGTTTCCGTGACTTGCAGTGTCCAACTTCCTCCACTAACCCCGAGAAGTGTTTAAATCTGTGGCCTTTAGATACTCAACACATAATTTTCAAATAGCTCCACTGGGTTTGCACTCCCTTTGCACTCTCCCAACAACAGTCAATGTTCTACTCACAGAAGGTTGTTCCCAGTTTTCTTCATCCTCTTAGTTCCTACTTCCTCCTGCGGTACATGATGGTTCCGGCTTCAGGATCTCTGAACTCCTGGGCCTTCTTGGAATCTCCTGCGACTATCTGGCTTCAGGATCTCTGAAATCCTGGGCCTTCAAGCCTCCCTCTGGAGACTTCGGGGTCTCTGAACCCCCGAGCCTCTGGCTTCTCCTCCTCCTTCTCTCTCCTCTTTCTCTCTCCTGCCAGGACATGTGACCCCCCCTTTTTTGAGAGACCGCTTCCACTGACCACAAAATTAACCATTGGTCAGTTCTCTCACATGGGATTTCCTGCCACTCAGGTCTCAGCCTATCCTCTCTTGACAACAGAGTCCACTTGTCAAGCAGAGGAGGCATCCCTGAGCCCAAGTGTAGGCTGCCACACCCCCTTCTACTCTGACACTCCCAACCCCAAATCCACAACCAGGCCCAGCAAAAAGACATGGCCCCAGTTAAATTTACTACACTATCAAAAAAAACTACTAAGCACCTATCATAATGATAGGGGCGCTACATATATATATATTTTTTTTCCATATATATATATATATCTGTAGGGCATCCTCAAACAGAAGGTGGAGGAGCGCAAGGTCTCTAACATCCACCAGCTCCGTGATGTCATCATGGAGGAGTGGAAGACGACTCCATTGGCAACCTGTGAAGCTCTGGTGAACTCCATGCCCAAGAGGGTTAAGGCAGTGCTGGAAAATAATGGTGGCCACACAAAATATTGGCACTTTGGGCCCAATTTGGACATTTTCACTTAGGGGTGTACTCACTTTTGTTGCCAGCGGTTTAGACATTAATGGCTGTGTGTTGAGTTATTTTGAGGTGACAGCAAATTTACACTGTTATACAAGCTGTACACTCACTACTTTACATTGTAGCAAAGTGTCATTTCTTCAGTGTTGTCACATGAAAAGATAGAATAAAATATTTACAAAAATGTAAGGGGGTGTACTCACTTTTGTAAGATACTGTGTATATATACAAAAGTCAAATGATTCATTAAATACAGTATATGTGTTTTAAAATTAAGATTTTTAAGTTACCTTTTTAGCTTTAGCCTGTTAATTGGGAGCAGTATGGCTTTCGTGGAAAGGTTTAGTGTAAGTATTATGTCGTTTTTTAATAATACTGTAATTAAATACTTCTCTATAACTGTCTGAGAAGCTATTTATTTATTTATTTTTATAATTATTATTTATGAGACTGAACATTATATACGTTCATCCAATATTCCATTGTGTTGGCTCTGAATAATCACATGGCTTTTTTTCTGTTCAGTCCAACAGCATTGGAATTCATAGAACAAAAAAAAGAATTTATACTTTTAGCATTTGTTAAAAATGTGTGTATATATATATATACACAATTTTAATTAAAAATCATTGCAAGAAAAGAGGGCAGAAGCATCACATCAAGCACAAAATAAACAAGACCTCATCTCCTATATATGTCCTTGTTGGCCATCTGCTCCCCATCATTGTGCTCCTGAAGCTAATCATGTTTGAATTGGTGTGAGTACAGGCCTGACAGTTGTTAAAACAAGTCCATGTCAGTGGAAGGGTGCGAGGAGAAGCTTGACAAGTACTAAAGGTGTTGGACAATCAGATGATTAGTTGGAGAAGAGAAAAGGAACACATGTAACTGACTTGAAACAAAACTCCATATGGACAACAAATTACAATTGAACTGTTTAGCCACTCTGTTTTTATAGCCAGAGGATGACAATATTGTTCAGACTATACACCTCTGCAGAATTCTGTGTCATTCCACTCAAAATAGAGAAATCCATATGTGACATATCGTAAATAAAAATGCAAAATTATAAATGCAGTTGTATGTAGTAACTGGGCACAGCATTTCATAATCCTTCATTACTATATTATGAACAGCAAGCATAAATAAGTGTAGCGCTACCCCCGCAGGGGCTGTTAATTTGTGTTCCAGGTTTTTTTTCCCTGTGTAGCAGTAGCCAGGCAGACAGCAACATTCATTTCTTTGGCTCAATAATGATGTCTAGATGTTGCCTTTTTTTCAAGTTCATTGCAGAGTAACTTAGATTGGCTTAAGAAGGCTGTGGGATACACCAGAACACTTGAACAGGAATGTAAGGACACTCTTCCCTTTGTAGTTACTTCTCAAAATAGTCCATTGAGCAGGAGGACATGAAGTGGAAACCATAAATAATATTCCAGGCCAGGTAAGCTTTAATAATAGTGCACCGGAGGTCAACAGCAGCAAATGTCACTAGGTTCCCTCTCTCTGGTCTGCGCTCACAGTGTACATGGGGCTTGGTTGTCTCCCTCCAGACTCAGGCAGACAGTCACCTCAGTAAACCTTAAGACTGGATCCATGGTGAAACTCATATTTTAGCTCTCTAGGAACTTGCAGCTTAAAAAAGCCGGGGACCTCAAGTGAATTTAGCAGGATCTTCAGCTGAACTGCCAGAAAGTTGACGGAAAAAAAAATCCCCTACAAGGCAATGTCATAATAGGCTAGTATGTATCGCATACTAGTACAACATGAGAGACTTACCTCAAAACGATCTTCCCCTGGTCTTCCTCCTGGGTTTGTGGCCCCTGGCTACATGTGTGGCTGAGGGGGTGATGAAGTCACTCCCGCCCCTTCGCGCAGGAGCCACCATTTACGGCACAGGCTCTGAAGGTTCGGCATACAGTGCCATCAATGGCTGCATGCACTCTGAATATCTCCTAAACTGTGAAAGTTTAAGAGATATTCACAGTACCTACAGGTAAGCCTTATAGGCTAAATGTGGAGAAACACATTGAAGTGGGAAGGCTGCACACCCCAATGGTAACAAAAGAACAAGATGATTCCCCCAGGGTTTTTTTAGCAGCAAAAAATAGTCAATTACAATAAGTTATAAATAAAGGTCTTATTATAGGCTTACCTGTAGGTACAAGTGGTATAGCAGAGTTTACTACCACTTTAATGTTTTCCTAAAGGTAAAGAGTTTTTGATTGAGAAATTAATTGTTAGAGTCCCTGTCAGTTTTTTTTTCTTTTGTATCCTCGTCCCCATTAGGGGGATTTAGGGCCTGTGTCCATTGGCTTTTGTTTCCTTTAAGGAGGTTTTGCATTTCCCATTAAAGCCTATAGTAATGCAAAATCTGCTTGAAGCAGATCAATCGCAGATTAGAAGGCGATCAACTGCAGGTCAAATGCACCTTACAATGAATTTGAAAAGATTACAGAAGTATCTCAAACTGGAGCCATTGATACATGCTCAGATTCTCTTATTTTCCTGGTGACCAATATCATTGGGACTGAACATGGGAGAAAATCCCACATTTTGTGTCACTACAAGAGTAGGAATAGAGGAATGGGATCTTATACAGATGTATACAGTATGAGGACACACACTAAAGTATAGGTGGCTTTATACTCCATGCAAATTAAAAATGGACTATATAAATGAAGCAACGCAGCCAACCACATATAGGTATTGGTAATGTTTGTTAATTGTTAATTGCTTATTGTTAAATGAACAAACATTTGTATGAAAATTCTCGGTACATTTGAAGACTTGGCCATTCTTGTTTGAAAATACTTTTGCAGAGGTCCAGAAGTCAACAGCAGCAAATGTCACTAGGATCCCTCTTTCAGGTCTGTGCTCACAGTGTATCTGGGGCTTAGATGTCTCCTTCCAGACTCAGGCAGACAGTCACCTCAGTGATCCTTAAGACTGGATCCGTGGTGAAACTCATATTTTAGCTCTCTAGGAACTTGCAGCCAGGGACCTCAAGTGAATTTAGCAGAATCTTCAGCTGAACTGCCAGAAAGGGCAGCAGCCCTTCTAGCTGGGAACCTCTGCCCTTGGGGAAGAACACTGCTCTTCAAGGCTCCAGACCACCTACACTCTCTCCCAACCAACACCTGGGCACTTTCCCCCGGGGATTGGCTGGAGTTGTACAAATATTCAGGTGACTCATTTGATCCTTCCATCCACTATATTCTTGAAAACCCCCAGTAGGAAAGAGAAAGCAAACAAACTTGCAGCCTGAGGAGCCCATAGCACACCGAAAGCAATCACTAGCTGCTCTGCTGATTACAGCAGAGCCACAAGAGCTGAATTTGCCTAATCCTTACTAGCAGCCTATCTAGGAGGGTGCTACATAGCTATGGGTGAAATAAAAAATGAGCCGAACACCCCCCCCCCCCCCCGCAGAAGTTTTAAAAACTGCATTTTTTTCGGGAGCAATGATCTTAATAATGCTTAAAGTGAAACAATAAGAATTAAATATTCCTTTAAATATAGTGCCTGGGGGTGTCCTTAGTATGCCTGTAAAGTAGCGCATCTTTCCTATGTGTGTCTATTACAGTGTCACAGCAAAATGTAATTTAAAACTGCTTGCGGCTGTAATGTATTGTCGGATTCAGGTCTGGTGTGGATATTAAGGGGAACCCCGCACATTTTTTAAAAAGTGGCGTGGGGGTCCCCCAGGCCCCAGACATTATATACTTTGAACAGCAGTATATATACTATACGGCCTACCCTAGATACTCTGCAGAAAATTGTGCCTTAGGTGTTGGTGGTACCAGAACATATATCCCATACATCGTATGTCTAATTTATACTCATTTATGGGGGGGGGGGGGGGGGGGGGGGGGGGGGGGGGGGGGGGGGGGGGGGGGGGGGGGGGGGGGGGGGGGGGGGGGGGGGGGGGGGGGGGGGGGGGGGGGGGGGGGGGGGGGGGGGGGGGGGGGGGGGGGGGGGGGGGGGGGGGGGGGGGGGGGGGGGGGGGGGGGGGGGGGGGGGGGGGGGGGGGGGGGGGGGGGGGGGGGGGGGGGGGGGGGGGGGGGGGGGGGGGGGGGGGGGGGGGGGGGGGGGGGGGGGGGGGGGGGGGGGGGGGGGGGGGGGGGGGGGGGGGGGGGGGGGGGGGGGGGGGGGGGGGGGGGGGGGGGGGGGGGGGGGGGGGGGGGGGGGGGGGGGGGGGGGGGGGGGGGGGGGGGGGGGGGGGGGGGGGGGGGGGGGGGGGGGGGGGGGGGGGGGGGGGGGGGGGGGGGGGGGGGGGGGGGGGGGGGGGGGGGGGGGGGGGGGGGGGGGGGGGGGGGGGGGGGGGGGGGGGGGGGGGGGGGGGGGGGGGGGGGGGGGGGGGGGGGGGGGGGGGGGGGGGGGGGGGGGGGGGGGGGGGGGTTTTTTTTTTTTTTTTTTTTTTTTTTTTTTTTTTTTTTTTTTTTTTTTTTTTTTTTTTTTTTTTTTTTTTTTTTTTTTTTTTTTTTTTTTTTTTTTTTTTTTTTTTTTTTTTTTTTTTTTTTTTTTTTTTTTTTTTTTTTTTTTTTTTTTTTTTTTTTTTTTTTTTTTTTTTTTTTTTTTTTTTTTTTTTTTTTTTTTTTTTTTTTTTTTTTTTTTTTTTTTTTTTTTTTTTTTTTTTTTTTTTTTTTTTTTTTTTTTTTTTTTTTTTTTTTTTTTTTTTTTTTTTTTTTTTTTTTTTTTTTTTTTTTTTTTTTTTTTTTTTTTTTTTTTTTTTTTTTTTTTTTTTTTTTTTTTTTTTTTTTTTTTTTTTTTTTTTTTTTTTTTTTTTTTTTTTTTTTTTTTTTTTTTTTTTTTTTTTTTTTTTTTTTTTTTTTTTTTTTTTTTTTTTTTTTTTTTTTTTTTTTTTTTTTTTTTTTTTTTTTTTTTTTTTTTTTTTTTTTTTTTTTTTTTTTTTTTTTTTTTTTTTTTTTTTTTTTTTTTTTTTTTTTTTTTTTTTTTTTTTTTTTTTTTTTTTTTTTTTTTTTTTTTTTTTTTTTTTTTTTTTTTTTTTTTTTTTTTTTTTTTTTTTTTTTTTTTTTTTTTTTTTTTTTTTTTTTTTTTTTTTTTTTTTTTTTTTTTTTTTTTTTTTTTTTTTTTTTTTTTTTTTTTTTTTTTTTTTTTTTTTTTTTTTTTTTTTTTTTTTTTTTTTTTTTTTTTTTTTTTTTTTTTTTTTTTTTTTTTTTTTTTTTTTTTTTTTTTTTTTTTTTTTTTTTTTTTTTTTTTTTTTTTTTTTTTTTTTTTTTTTTTTTTTTTTTTTTTTTTTTTTTTTTTTTTTTTTTTTTTTTTTTTTTTTTTTTTTTTTTTTTTTTTTTTTTTTTTTTTTTTTTTTTTTTTTTTTTTTTTTTTTTTTTTTTTTTTTTTTTTTTTTTTTTTTTTTTTTTTTTTTTTTTTTTTTTTTTTTTTTTTTTTTTTTTTTTTTTTTTTTTTTTAACAATATCAGGGCGAACCTGTAGGTTCTTGAGAGCCTGCATCTGTCCTAAGTATGCCTTCTTAAAGTAGGCATTCTCCTAATGTGGCCTGTACAAAGGACCAGATCGGCCCAAGTCATCAAATCCGAAAACGACTGACTCACCAACGGTTTTTAGCAGCAAAAAAAAGTTCCAATTACAATAAGTTATAAATAAAGGTCTTATTATAGGCTTACCTGTAGGTACAAGTGGTATAGCAGAGTTTACATACCACTTTAATGTTTTCCTAAAGGTAAGCAGTTTTTTGATTGATAAAGAAATTAATTGTTAGAAGTCCCTGTCAGTTTTTTTTTTTCTTTTGTATCCGCGTCCCCCATGATGGGGGTGATTTAGGGCCGTGTCCATTGTCTTGTAGTTTCCTTTAAGTGATGTTTTGCAGTTTCGCCAATTAAAGGCCCTTGATAGTAATGCAAAATCTGCTTGAAGGCTGATCAATCGCAGTTTAGAAGGCGATCAACTGCATATCATAAAGCAAACCTTCCAATGATTTTAAAAAGATTACAGAAGTATCTCAAACTGGAGCCCGTTTGAACATGCTCAGAATTCTCTATTTTCCTGGTGACCAAATCATTGGACTGAACATGGGAGAAAATCCACATTTTGAGAGTCACTACAACGAGTAGGAATAGAGGAATGGGAATCTTATACAATGGTATAACAGTATGAGGACACACACTCAACGTATAGGCTGGCTTAGATACTCCATGCAAATTAAAATGGACTATATCAATGAAGCAACGCAGCCAACATCCACATATAGGTACATGGTAATGTTTGTTAATTTAAATGCTTATTGTTAAATGAAACAAACATTTGTATGAAAATTCTCGGTACATTTGAAGACCTTTGGCCCATTCTATGTTATGAAAATACTTTTGCAGGAGGTCCAGAAGTCAACAGCAGCAAATGTCCACTAGGATCCCTCATTCAGGGTCTGTGCTCACAGTGTAATCTGGGGCTTAGAGTTTCCTTCCAGACTCAGAGCAGACAGTCACCTCAGTGATCCTTAAGACTGGATCCGTGGTGAAAACCCCAGAAGAAGGAGCTGTAATAATATTCCGAAATAATGTTGGGTACTTTGATTGATATGTTAGACTGTGCTCTTTATTTCTAGAGAGTCTCTCTGACTAGATCTTAGGAGATTCATCTGTATGAACTGTTCTATTTATTTTTTTAGTTTATACTCATTTATCTTTACGCTAGGTACTACAGTGTATCTTCAAAACCCCAGAAGAAGGAGCTGTAATAATATTCCGAAATATGTTGGGTACTTTGATTGATATGTTAGACTGTGCTCTTTATTTCTAGAGAGTCTCTCTGACTAGATCTTAGGAGATTCATCTGTATGAACTGTTCTATTTATTTTTTTAGTATTATGTATTCTTTAGTATTATATAGCTACTCTTGGTGAGCACAGAAACAGGCCCTGCTGTGAAATATTATCTCAAGAATTGTAATTACATGCTCCTTTTAAACAGGCGCAGGAACAGGCCCTGCTTTTAAAATACTATATCAAAAATTTTAATTACATGCCCCTGTTAAATTGGGGCATGACAAATTGGGCCTTGGGCAGTGGTGGTGGTGCCACAATTCTGTAACCCCTCACAGTTACTCTTGTTGGGCACAGGAACGGGCCCTGCGTTGAAATAGTATATCAAAAATTGTAATTACATGCCCCTGTTAAACGGGGGCAGAAAAAAAATTGTGCCTTTGGTGGTGGTGGTGCCACAACCCTGTAAGCCCTCACAGTTACTCTTTTTGGGCGCAGGAACGGGCCCTGCTGTGAAATATTATATCAAGATTTTTAATTACATGCCCCTGTTTAACTGGGGCATAAAAATTGGGCCTTGGGTGGTTGTAGTGGTGCCACAACACTGTAAGCCATCACAGTTACTCTTGTTGGGCGCAGGAACGGGCTCTGCGTTAAAATATTATCTCAAAAATTGTAATTTCATGCCCCTGTTAAACTAGGGCAGAAAATTGGGCCTTGGGTGGTTGTGGTGCCACAACACTGTAACCTCTCACAGATACTCTTGTTGGGTGCAGGAATGGGCCCTGCTGTGAAATATTAGATAAAAAAAATGTAATTATATTAAAAATTGGGCCTTGGATGGTGGTGGTGGTGCCCTAAACCAAAAATATTGTTGGAAGCATCATCAAGATTGAGGAAGAATATGATAGTTAGTATAGGCAGTCTTCAAGGGATCCCACATAAATAGCAAATTTAATCATAGGCAGTCTTCAAGGGATCCCACATCCATAGCAAATTCAATCATTTACATCAGCATCAGGTGCTTGATAGTTGCTGATCCAAGACTGATTCATTGGCGCTGAGGACTGAAAAATTGTTTAAAGGCATCGGTCAGCCGGCCACCTTCTCCACCGCTCTTCCTCTGATTAAATGAAGCCTCAGCAACACGTTGTCCAGCACCAGGAAATTGTAACCTCCCAGGGTCTGGAAATGCTTTGCACAAACCCTTCTTTAACCGCTCTGATACCGCTCGGGGTATACCGCTAATGGTACTGAAATTTAACCCCGAGCCACACTCGGGATAACCGCCAGGGAGGTTAAGAAAACATCTCATCTTTTTTTAACAGAATACAAGGTGTTCTGTGGTTGAATATGTAAAGATCTCCCCTCCCTCTGTCCATTAACAAAACACCTTGTATTTTGTAGTTTGAAAATAACACCTAATGTTTTCTGAATGGTCGTGAATGGAAGTGAAGAGCGAGTGACCCTGCTGTTCAATTTTACGGCAGAACAAAAAGCATTGTCACCCTGTTACAGGAAAGTGAAGAATAACTGAATTGCTCACAGGCTAACAAAACATATGTCATAGGATGGACCCAAATATGAAAACTGCTGTGTTCATGCTAGTAAAAGACTGCATAATATATGTCATTTATTTTTCATCCATAATTATGGCTTAAGCTTAACAGTAGGCTGCCCTTGGAAAATATTTTTTTTAAATGCAGACTGTTATTAGCTTGGGCCACCAAGTCAGAATCCCCTGATCTGACCTGTAAGCCATTCTTAAAGAAAATTGAGCTACCAAATGCACATATGATTTAAAATGTGAAAGACATAAAATAAATGGAATAGTTCTAAGGCTAGGTGCCAGCAGAGGTGCATTTTTTTTTTTTTTTTTAATAATTGCAGGTGCTCATCGTTCTGTAATTGGGCAAAATATAAGTGCAGCACATTATGCCAGGATTAAGCAGGGTTATATTTCTTCTAATAAATATGCATTTCTACATGATGCAAGTAAAATACTTGTGTTTGGAGTGTTCATTTGTTATAATGTATGCACAATCAAATCACTATGTAGAGCCTTCCTGTGGTACACTCAAGGCACACATGCATAATCATAGAATTGATTTAATGATTTGCTTTTTCCCTTCTTCATTTAAACATCTGCATAATGATTAGTACAACCAGGGGACAGGAGCTGTAATTCAATGCTCGATTAGTAACTGGACTAACTTGTTAATACATTCACTAATTTCCTCATTGCTTCTAAGGCCCCATGTACACGGGACGCTGCTAAATGTACGTTCAGAGGCAGTTGGACGCTTTTTACAATTGCCCCTGAACTCATTCAATGTTATCCAATGTGACCATGTACACAGTGTCGTTTATTGCCATTTTTAGGCAGTTGCGTTTAACAGCGTTTCTTCTAAAGCAAAAAAATGGGTTCAGACGCCGAAGTTTCCATAGTTTCCGACATTTCAGATGCCAAACACGTCTAAACGCGGTAACCCGCGTTTAGCCGCATTTTTTCGTTTATAGGCATTTTCCGTTTTTTGGCCATTTTTTAGAAACGCTTCTGAACGCAAATGTCGCAAAACGCCGCTAAACGCGGAATTTAGACACAGCATAATAGAAATGCATAATATATCAACAACACTTGTTCTCATATACTACTTGTTCATTTTTGGTAAATATAAAAACTATCTTTAAAGGTTATTAGATACAGAAAAATCATTAATAGGATAATTTGTCTAGAATGATGGATTAGAGTGATCAGAACACAGATATATTAATTTGGCACCATCGTCCCTTTATGGAAAGAGCAAAGAATAAAACGAACTTGGCAGTGTGAGACTTTGTGGATGCTTGGTATAGTAAAATTAATATATGACAACAAAGTATGAAAAAATGTATTATTTTATTACAACAACATGAAAAGGAGAGACAAAGACAATGGTGTGTGGGAGGAAACCCACACAGGCGGAAACATGCAAATTCCAAGCAGGTAGTGTCATGGTCGGGATTAGATCCAACGACCCTAGTGCTGCTAGGTGGAAATGCTACCCACTTAGCTACTGTGCTGACATTAAAGGGGTTGTAAAGGTAAAAAAAATGTCACCTTAATGCATTTACCTGATCCCTCGAATAGTCCCGCGCTCGCCTCCGACATCCTCTTCGCCGCTCAGCCTGGCCGTTGATTGGCTAGAGTGGATGTATTGAGAGCAGCGCAGCCATTGGCTCGCGCTGCTGTCAATCACATCCAATGACGTGGCGCGCCAGGGGGCGGGGCCGAGTGATACAGTGAGCGCCTATAGATGCCGGCTGTATCACTGGGAGCGCGCCCACGAGTACTTCTCACCATGCGAGGGGAGCTTGCATGAATGTGAGAAGTACTTGCGGGGGGAAGCCGAGACAACCGCCGAGGGACCCCAGAAGACCAGGTTCGGGGGCCACTCTGTGCAAAACGAGCTGCACAATGGAGGTAAGTATAACATGTTTGTTATTTAAAAAAAAAATATATAATTACTTTATAATCCCTTTAAGGCTTGGTTCATACCAAAACCGGCTGTTGATCGCACAGCAACACTGTCCGTCCCTGTTCTCCGTTTCAGGGACGAATCCGGGCAGAATCTTTGCCTGAATTCGGCCCTGAAACTGAGGCAAAGACGCACATGGAGACATGTGAACCGGCTTCATAGAGAGATGGTCACATTCTCCTGCTATGTGAATTGGATGCGAGGAAACCTGCATCCAATTCGCATAGGTGTGAACCCAGCCTCAAATGAAAAACTTACAGTGCACAGTCAGCTTTATAAACTGAATTTAATAAACTGCTTTTTTGTTTTATTTACTATGTGTTATGTTATTGTAACGTGTAAAAAGTAATAATGACAAAGGTAAATACTTCCACAAAATAAAAGAGACACAGGAGACAAAAAAATAAAACGAGTTCCCTTTGTAGCTGTGGATCAATGATGTGCACTCAGACAATTTTATTTCCAGAACTGTGTTCGCTATATTCGGTTAATCCATGGCATTAGGTGTAATTGATGTAGCTTGTGCTTCAAGGCAGGTTTTCAATATCTGTAGGAAGACCGCATTTCCTATTGAACAAAAAGTGAATGATTAATGTGTCTGTGGAAGTTTTTACTTATTCTCCAAATCCATGTGTAGAATAGCTTGTGAATCTCTACATATTACACTCTCTTGAGCTCAATAGGGTGCAGAAATAATTGGAATGGATGGCGCTGTCATCTCATGTGCATTGCCCATACACATAAGATGTTGGGTAGAGCTGTCAGCACTTGTGGCTGGCTTGATTCCTGCTCTACACATTCTTATGAACAACAGGGCTGAGTACAGTGTTCTTGCAGATTCATGCAGAAAATGTAAGCTTTCTTCTCCCTGGTTTATTTGCACGGGTCAAGAGAAAACAAAACATGCTTAAACTGCTGTGTGAAAAGAAGGGATTTCACATAGACAGATGTATGCTATGTTTCCCGGTAACCTGGACAGAGGAATAGGCACTATAACATATTCTTTCCTGGCTTCACATGGAAAGATGTACAGCATATAAAATAGGATGTGTAAGCATATGAAAAGTACAAATACATCATAAATTTTAACCACTTACCGACCGTGCACTGTAGTTTTACTGCTGCTGTGCGGACTGGCTGTGCAAAATCACGTATATACATATATATTTGTATTTTATATATATATATATATATATATATATATATATATATATACACCGGTATATATACTTATTCGCCATTTCTGGGGAGGGGGCGTCCGCGCGTCTGCCGACCTGGCTCTGCTGTCACTAGTTTCAGCACATGCTGATCATTGGGTCCCGGCCATTGATTCATGACTGGGACCCGCCGATCGGCAGAGTGGATGAAAGGAGAGAGATTTGTGTATGTACTTTAAACAACACAGATTTCTCTACTGACAGCGGGGATGTGCTGGTTTTTGTTTCCCTGCAAAGCAAAGAATAACAGTGGAAGGTGAGGCAAAATGTCCCCACCATCCATATATGGGACAGTGGCAGACAAAACTGTTTTAAATAATAATAATAAAAAAAATATATATATATATATATATATACAATTTATTTAGATGTCAGTGGTACTTACCTGTGATTGGTTAAGGCTCGGTTTCCACTAGTGTGACTTGGGACAGCAAAGTCGCATGATAAGTCGTACCCCATGATTTCCAATGTGTACCATATCTGTGCAACTTCAATTCGCAGTGACTTCAAAGTAGTCCCTGCACTACTTTGGTCCCACTTTGATGTGACTTGAGGTCCATAGACCTCAAGAATACACAGGTATTGTTTCAAGTCGCATTAAAATCACGGCAAAAAAATTGTGGCAAAATTGCGCGACTTTCAGGTCGCAATAGTGGAAACCTAGCCTAAAGATGGTTTCCAATGGTACTGGCACGAGTCAGTACTTATAAAAGAAAAGCAGAAGCAGTTGGCAGGGATTGAGGAAGAAAGCACATCACGCCCTCCCTCTCATGTTGCGGCTCACGTTATGGTTTTGTCCATTTCTTGTGAAATGCGACTTCGTATTGTAATGTTTATTAGCTTGAGCTTGTAATAGCTGAGCTAAATATGCTGTTGGTATGATTTTTAAAGATCAGTATTCAATTTTATTCTGTTAATAAATTTTGAATACCTATAATAAAGGGCCGTGGCCAATTAAATCCACAATAAAAAACTGTGTCTGGAGTTATATCTTTTATCTACAGTAAGTTAATATGTTGAAATAGGTTCTGCCTCCCTTAGTAAATGCAGCACACAGCTAACACATAAACATTTTCTAAGCATATAGTTAACCATTTGATTACCCCAGATGTTAACACATTCCTACCCAGTGTCATTAGTACAATGACAGTAGATGTTATTAGCACTGATCATTGTATTAGTGTCACTGAAGATGTCAATGTCAGAGTCCGTTCCCACTCAGTGTCAGTTAGTCCGCTGCACTATCACAGTGCCACTATAAGTCACTGATCGCCGCCATTACTAGTTTAAAAAAAAAAAAAAAATTCCAGCTTCTATACCATTGTTTGGGGGTAATATAACTTTCAAGCAAACCAATTAATATACACTTATTGTCATTTTGTTTTAACAAAGACATGTAGCAGAATAAATTTTGGCCTAAATTTATGAAGAAATTCGTTTTTGTTTATTTTTTTATTGCATATGTTTTATAGAAGAAGGTAAAAAAAATATATATATTTAATTTTAGGTCTTTTTTTGTTTGTCTTTTAGTGAAAAATAAAAATCCCAGTGGTGATCAAATACCACCAAAACAAAGCTCTATTTGTGGGAAAATAAGATCTAACTTTAGTTTGCATACAGCAATACATGACCACGCAATCACCAGATAAAGCAGCACAGTGCTGAACTGCAAAAAATGACCTGGTCATGAAGGGGGTAAAAATCTTCCAGAGCTAAGGTGGTTAAGAACACTTGGGCTCTTTGAATAAGGCAAAAGGGGTTGGGCAGCACCCTTTAGCAAATAATCAGCATACGTCTTTCTGTTTACTCCAAACTGAAAAGTGCAGGACGACTGGTCTCTAAAGATTAGTACCCATCACAGCCTTAATAGATTAGCCCAAAGGTATATAAAGAGAACCAATATTGTGTCTAGCCCTGGAAAATAACACATTTTCTTGAGAGTCTCCATTGCCTCACTCCCCCACTACCCTTGTTAATCTCTTAGAGCCAGTAGCCTGCCTGATGCTTTCAGTTATAGTGGATTGGGGTAGACACACCATTTGTGCAGACTGCGCAACTACACAGGAACCATTCAATATTTAGGGATCCTTTTACATAGGATGTCTATTAGGGTTTATGTAGACCCGGACACTGCCACCTCTTAAGCCAATGAAATGAAATAAAAAAAATTTCATGATGCTTTAATGGGTGAGTTCGTCTTAAGCATGCTCCCGGTCTGCAATGTCCAAGTGGTATCAGGTAGTAAGCAGCTCCTTCATTCTGACATGCACTCCTATTTTCTTCTTGACACAACTAGGAATGAAAGGGAAGGTGGTGGATCTGACCAAACTTGCTTATTATGGACCAGAGGCTTCTCTTCACCTGCATCTATCAATCAATCAATAAACAGTGAATAAGCTTGGTACTTGGTATATCCCCATGAGAATAAAAAGCATATTCAAATGGATACAACAGTTACTGCCTCCTGTAAAACATTTTTATATGCTACCAGGCCTTATTTTACCAGTATACCTTGTGAATTACAGCTATTGTACCCTATAGAAAACGAAGAAGGGGGGTATTTAGCCAACCTAACGGACTATCACGGTACCTGAACGGACATATGTCTCAATACAAAAGATTGATTCTAAATAGTTTTATTAACACATAATATACATAAAAAATGTCACATATAAAAAAGGGGGATCATTGCAATCCAAGAATGTACATATACATATAGCTGTTAATAAATCAGAATGTTGAAAACAAACTCGCTGATAAGATGCTGGTTGACGCGTTTCGCTTAAAGCTTCTTCAGAACCAGAATATAGCAGTTCGTATATCTGTTGTATATATCTAGAAGACAGGGGGGTTATTCACGACTGGATTGACAGGTTTTCCACCTTAGACATGGGCTGCAAATGTTGAAGAAAAATTACTGATTTTTATTTTATTATTTCTTCATTTTTTTTTTTTTCTATTTTTAATTTTATTTTTATTTATTTTTTATTATTTTTTATTTAATTTTAATTTTATTACCATTTTTTCCTCCTTTTCCTTTTTTTTTTTTTTTTTTTTTATTTATCTTGTATTCATTTTTTAAATTTTATTTTTATATTTATTTTTATTATTATTTTCAATTTTATCCTTACCTTTATTTTCATCTTAATTATTTTTTTATATTTTTTATTCATATTCTCACTATTTCCACTCTTTAATATTTCTATTGTATTTTATTTTCTATTTCTGATCTTCATTCTTCACCCACCCCACCTCTTTCTGAGAATTTATCTTTCATCTGACTTTGTTTCCATTTTTAAAAGTCATTATCAGCCTGCTACCTTGTTTGGACCGGGAATTACTCCCGTCTTTCTACTGCGCATGCGCGCACTCTCTATTGTGCATGCGCGCACTTTCGCTTTTGGCCGTGGTGGACGGGCCGCTCTATTGGCGGACTCCATCCCCTCGGCCCGATCTGGCGCATGCGCACAGCGGCGCCAGCATTAGCGCATTTTGGTATTTTCTCTGGCGGCCCCTCCAGCTGTTTGGAGTGATTCTTAAATGGCCCTTTGGGGGGGCCCCCTTCCCTCCCCCTCCAGTATTGGCGCCAAAGCAGACTACTTAACCAGCACTCCATCAGATGGTTATTTGAGATGGAGTGCTGGGAAGCTGTTTCTGCCATACTCTGTTCAGGTACATTCATTTAAAATGCTTGCTGATTATCATGCTGTCCCCCTTACCTTAGATGTTGCCTTCGGGATTAGTTAGCCCTTGGCTAGCCCTTGACACACAATTGAATATGAGCTCTGCCACTAGCCATGCTCCATTTTCTCTCTATATAGAGTCTGCAACTGACGGATTCAGCTATTGAAGTCTGACCATACAGAGCTGGTGATCCTTCCCAGCTGGGGTTGTCCCTTTTTCCCATGTGGCTACCAGGTACGTTTTTGGATCAGCTAGGCTGTAGCCTACCACATTGATAGACAATATGAAACTCCGATGGAACTTAGTATATGTTCCTAAATATTCCATACCGGATATATACATATATATCCCTTTTTTTTCCTCTCGTCTCTTTTCAGTTCACCTATGTGATGCTGTATTTGGTATAGTGTTGATGCCATCGATTTGAAACTATTACCCTTCAAAGTATCCACAAGTAGGACCCCGCTGGATCCTCAAGGTATATACAGAGTGGCTCTGCAAGTGGAAGCCAGTGTATCTTTACCTATCTTTGATACTATCATTATTAATTATAGGATACCGGCACTGCAGATTTATCCACAGATACTACCATGCCACTGGCCGATTCCGGCACTCCCACGCTTTACTACTGTTAATTCTCTTTCATTCTAATTTTTATGTGAGTATTCTTCTCAGGTATACATACATATTTGTCTATATGGGATGTAATATCTATATATGGAACTGGTTATCGGTCGACTGCATCTTAGAATCTCTATTGATCTATTCAATTTTTTTTTTTCCCTCTTCTTCTTCTCTCTTCCTCATTTGCAGCTTATGCCTTGTTTGCTGGTTTCAGACCCCAAACTCGGCGAGTCCTTGATGATTATCCCGAGAGACTCATTTTTAGGTAACTAACTGGGTATGGCTGACTTATACTAGCTTCTACCTTGTCAACAAGAATTGGAAGGTAGGCAATATTTTGGTTTTTTAGGATGCACATGCCCATTGTAACCATTTGCACCTATATTATTGATTTAAACACATAAAATCTGTCAATCCAGTCGTGAATAACCCCCCTGTCTTCTAGATATATACAACAGATATACGAACTGCTATATTCTGGTTCTGAAGAAGCTTTAAGCGAAACGCGTCAACCAGCATCTTATCAGCGAGTTTGTTTTCAACATTCTGATTTATTAACAGCTATATGTATATGTACATTCTTGGATTGCAATGATCCCCCTTTTTTATATGTGACATGTTTTATGTATATTATGTGTTAATAAAACTATTTAGAATCAATCTTTTGTATTGAGACATATGTCCGTTCAGGTACCGTGATAGTCCGTTAGGTTGGCTAAAAACCCCCCTTCTTCGTTTTCTATACATAATTTTAGGACGAGGTACCCCCCCTGAGCTTTTCCACACCCCTCTATAGCTATTGTACCCTCAAAAGTGAATTGCTTTTATTTCTTAAACAATTTCACTAGTGCGACTCAGCTCTGCCTCCTGACATATCTGGTCTTTGACTGACCTTTTGAGTAAACATCTGCCCAACACCATTGCATTTAATATGATGCTGCTATGTTTCACATAGGGGAGGGACTATGAATATAATACCTCCTGTTCTGCTTCTTCTTTTAGCAACCAATACAGGCACTCTCTTTATCAAACTGGACCAAATTTTCAGCTGATCTATGAGGGATGAGGGGATTTTTATGTAAGAAGGGCATTTTAGAAAAGCATTTATTAGTCTATTTACATATGGCCAAAATGAAACATTTTAATTAGACAAAACCTAACCTTGCAGTGCCCCCACTTCCTGCACTACAAGTGTTACATGCTTGTTTAGTCCTGGGGTGAATGAATACTTACCTTATTCCTGGCTCCAGAAGGGTCCCTCCAGCTGTGTGACCTATCCCATAAAGCCTTCTCTATAGGTCCTTCAAGCTGCATGCTCACCTCTTCATGTACAAAGCAGAGTTAATAGCCCTACACGGTATGTGATGATGTTGAAGGATATCTCACAGCCTGGAGCTTCAGAGAGAAGAGAACAGCACTGGGGCAAGAGATAGGGTAAAGTAATACACCTTATCCCTGTGCTCTAGACCAGTGTTTTTCAACTCCAGTCCTCAAGGCGCCCCAACAGGTCATGTTTTCAGGCTTTCCATTATTTTGCACAGGTGATTTGATCAGTTTCACTGCCTTAGTAATTACCACAGCTGTTTCATCTGAGGGAAATCCTGAAAACATGACCTGTTGGGGCACCTTGAGGACTGGAGTTGAGAAACACTGCTCTAGACTAAACATGCATTTAATCCATGCAGTGTGGAGAGGCCCCACTGCAAGGGTATAGTTTGTCTTATTCCCGGAGTTCAGCTTCAGATGATGCACATTCCAGCAGTAAATGTATTTGCATAAAATGCTGAATCAAGTGAATGAATAAACCAGTGTATTAAAAACAAGCAACGTTATAAATATAATCTGTAATTTAAGCAAACACATTGTGTAAATGGAATACAGGAACAATAAGATATTAGAAACATTAGGCTCAATTCACAAAGCTTTAAACAAGCATGTAAATCACAGTAATCTTTATATACAGTCATGTGACTGTAATTTCAATTTTTTTTGAAGTCAGCTGAAAATAACTGTCACTTTTTTAAAACAACGAGCCTTATCCTAGTGTGTTAGCTTTCTGAATAGAGCTTAGTAGGTGTAATTGATAGTGTCATAAATGTGTGCCTTTCCACACTTCAGCTTAAAGTGCTCATTTCACATGCAGAGTGTAAAGATCTCCAGAAGGCTACACTGGTAATTAGCATAGAGATGTGTCATTGCTGGTGTAGCCCATGCCTTAAGGTGTTCATTGTTGATGATTTATGTACCTCTTCCTATAAAAAGTGGGCCTGAACTCAAAGAGTGAAGATTTGCTATTTTAAAGAGAACATCTAGAAATCTTAAATTGATCTTAAATTGTACCTAAGCAGTACACTGAAAGTTTTACTCTTTGCATTGGATTCCTCTTGAAGAATAACTTCCTGTGCTTACAGCCTCATAGCTGTATATCTGAAGCATGAGTTCATCCAAGGCAATATTGCCTCTGATTGCTAGTCTCATAAAATTTAGAATGAGATTTTGTGATGCCAGCACTATGCAGTACACTGCTCAACATGCCGGAGAGAAAGCTGTACATGAGGGTCTACAGCTAAAGATCTCTGCGTAAACTAAGCTCCTATTTCATTCATTTTGTGGATCTGTGCTTCCTCTACTTCTCCTGCTGCATTCCTCCGTCATCAGACCACCAATCACCATGAGGCTTCTCTAACATGAGGAAGCAAAGCCCTGTACCTTCATCTAGATGGCTGCCTCCATACAGACACACAGGGGGTTATTTACGAAAGGCAAATCCACTTTGCACTACAAGTGCAAACTACAAGTGCAAAGTGCATTTGAAATTGCACTGAAAGTGCACTCGGAAGTGCAGTCACTGTAAATCTGAGGGGTAGATCTGAAATTAGGGGAAGCTCTGCTGATTTTATTATCCAATCATGTGCAAGTTAAATGCTGTTTTTTTATTGTCCTTACATGTCCCCCTCGGATCTACAGCGACTGCACTTCCAAGTGCACTTCAAGTGCAATTTCAAGTGCACTTTGCACTTGTAGTGCAAATTGGATTTGCCTTTAGTACATAACCCCCACAGTGTGTAACAAGGCTTGCTAGGTCAACAGTGAGAACAAAAATAACTGCAGGGAACCCACTGGTAAAATTGATGTCTAGTTCTCTGCCATCTGCTTGTATTTTTTGGGTATAGACTCAAAACTCAGTTCCTCTTTATACATAGCAATTTCTTATTATCCCCTCCTCACAGACTACTACCAAACATAACTACCCCATTACTACTGTTAATATCTTTTAGTCCTGTAGTGCTCACTTAGTTCCTGCACAACCACTCACAAATAGACTCCCATAGTCCTTTGGATAAATACTGCAGCTACAGTGACTACCCATCTTTATATTTAACATACATATCTACTAACCAATATCTATATAGTAAATCCTAGGTTCTGACATTTGTGTTCTCCCTATACCTAATTGAAAGGAGGTTTTCATATTTAAGCGTTAGGCTATAGAACAGGGAGGTTGAATGTGGCAGGCTAAAGTAGTCTTTTATCAAATTAACACACAGTATGTATACTTTTTACAATTTACTTTTGTACAGTATTTTCTGACCCATACCATTGCAATTCCTTCCTTCACTCCAGCACCTGCTCCCACTGGAGGTTCTTTAGGTGACCTTCTAATTTGTCAACCCTGCTCATATTGTCACAGAGAGGTAATAATTTAAGTCCATTAAAAAAAAAAATGTTGCCTTTCACAGGCACAACAATTTGTCCTTGTTTATTTGCAGTTAAGAGCAATGGTCTCTGATTTTGCCTTCAGAGCTTTTTCAGGTGTATCCTGTTATATTACCCAAACTGAATATCTTTAGATAGAATAAGTAAAGTAAGTATAATACAATTGGTGACCAGGTAAGCAAAACTTAGGAAAAAAAAGGAAAAAACCCAATATTATTGTTGCCTATAAAAAAGCATTTGGATCTAATGTTTTCTTTTGCCAGTTGGGTGCTTTGTTTTGCAATAAATAAGTGTTAGTGTTAAGTACAATATGGACCTGTCCTATGGTTTGTGCATATGAAACTGCCACATACAGTATCTTGGAAGTCTGGTATGCAGTGGCGGCTGGTGGTAAAACATTTTGGGGGGTGGCAAACAGTGCACCCACACGTCTCTCTGTATTTACCTTTAGGAGCCTGCCCCTTGTGTGCTGTAGTGACAAACCAAATGCATCTGGATTTATTTTGGGGTGGTTACAGTGAACTTTACTTAAGTTCAGATGCCGATCTGAAGCCAATAAAAGTCAATGGGAGACAAATGTTAAAAGACTAGCCATTTTCTAGGCTAATAGGCAAATCATTTTCAGACGAATGGCATGGGGGGGGGGGGGTGTTCACTGTCCTGGGGGACATGTACCAAAACATAAATGCTGACCCACCCAGTTCTGTCGCTCACTCATCACGATTGACTGTTCCCTATTGGTGAAGTAAAGCCTGTGACATCATGTCTTTCCAGCTTCTGATACCATCAGCTGTATGGGTTGTATACATAGTGATGGAATACAATAGTCAATAGCTGGATATACTGCTGTGTGCTATCTGTTCCTTTTGCAAAATTGTTATGTCATGATGATGGAAGGCATCTGCCCGTTGACAATATTGGAATATTATATGTATAAGGTCATATATGAAATCAATGGCAAACATTTCTTTGATTTTATACAATTTATTGTAAAATAAAAGATTACATTTTAGGGAGTTTTTAGCTTTGTAGTTGTCTATATCTGGGTTGCCCTGCACAATACCATCAAATAGAGGAGTCAAAAGGTATTAGAAGTGAATTTGGAATGATGGCAACCACACCCTTGGCCATTGAACTTTCGTTGATTGAAAGCCTGTGACATCATTGACCAAATTTTGACATGACCATATTTGAGAAATCATGTCACCAGGGGTCCACTATGACTTCACGTCATGTTTCACTTCCCACTACAGCTGTTAGCTGAAGCTCTGAACAAGTAAAATTCATACTGAACTAGGAGCTCATCCCTGGTGTGCAGCATTAAATATTCCTTCAACTAGTGCACCTGCCCAGTATTAGGAGGATAACTAATACATGTAGAAAAAGCTATTCTGGGTACGTTTGACTTAAAAACAAAGCAGACATAAAACGTATGTTATTTTATTCTAGATTACGTTTATTGTTGTAAACTGCAGTACATTGTTATAGTTGTTTAATGGTAATACACGCACAAGGCGTTGTTTTAACCACTTGCCGACCAGCCGGTGCAGTTTTACTGTGATAGAATGGCACGGCTGGGCGAAACAACGCTACCTTGCTTCGCTTAGCCTTTTGGCCACTAGGGGTGCGCGCCCACAGCGTGTACCCAGAGCCGCGATGACCGGGGGGCACCCGCGATCGCTCGTGACAGAGCGAGAACCGGGATCTGTGTGTGCAAACACACAGATCCCGATTCTTTCAGGGGAGTAGAGACAGATCGTGTGTTAATATTAAGTATGAAAACCGATCTGTCATTTCCTCCAGTCAGTACCCTCCCCCCTACAGTTAGAACCCACCTAGGGAACACAGTTAACTCCTTGATCGCCCCTAGTGTTAACCCCTTCCCTGCCAGTGACATTTATACAGTAATCAGTGCATTTTTATAGCACTGATCGCTGTATAATTGTCAATGGTCCCAAAAATGTGTCAAAAATGTCCGATCGGTCTGCCGCAATATCGCAGTCCCAATAAGCATTGCAGATTGCCACCATTACTAGCAAAAAAAATAATAATAATAAAAATGCCATAAATCTATGCCCTATTTTGTAGACGCTATAACTTTTGCGCAAACCATCAATATACGCTTATTGCAATTTTTTTTACCAAAAATATGTAGAAGAATACATATCGGCCTAAAATGAGGAAAAAAATATTTTTGTTTAAAAATGTGGGATATTTATATAGCAAAAAGTAAAAGATATTGTGTTTTTTTCAAAATTGTCGCTCTTTGTCGTTTATACCGCAAAAAAAAAACGTACAGGTGATAAAATACCACCAAAAGAAAGCTCTATTTGTGGGAAAAAAAGGATGCAAAATTTGTTTGGGTAAAACGTTGCATGACCGCAAAATTGTCAGTTAAAGCGACGCAGTGCCAAATTGTAAAAAGTGCTTTGGTCAGGAAGGGGGTAAAATCTTCCGGGGCTGAAGTGGTTAAAACAGCAGTTAAACTTTAGCTTCAGGAAATGTCTTCAATTAGGCTGTTGTAAAATTAGCTGGAGACATGATTAATTAGAAGCATCACTCTAGTCTGACTTTGGTGACCTAAGCGTAAGTTGGATCTTAAATTGCTAAACATGCTGGGATAACACTTTCCTATGCCTGATGCTTTGCTCTTTTTAGTGAAAGAAAAGTAAGATTACTGTTCAAAGAATTACAAATTGCTCATCTTGGTCAAAAAGATTTAAAGATTTTAGTAAGCAACTTCTACCAGATGCTAACTCAGGTAATCTAATTTATAAGAACCTAAGAAAAAAATTAGATAGATAGATAGATAGATAGATAGATAGATAGATAGATAGATAGATAGATAGATAGATAGATAGATAGATAGATAGATAGATAGATAGATAGATTTTTTTTGTATATGCATTTTTATATTATATATATTCCCCTTTCCTAAAGGTGTTTAAAGCACACATCAGAAATGCTTTCAAAATAGAAAAAAAAAAAAAACATAGAAACAAATATATATATTTTTTAATTTAAGACATGCCGCAGCTTACCTGGCGTATTCACAATAGCCCGTGTACATGTGTTTAAGCACATTGCAAAGGAATGGTAAAGTCTCCAGCAGATTTGCATTCATGCACATCCATTAGTGAATCAGACCCATTATGTTCTCCACTGGTTTGCTTGATAATAAGCTTGTTCTATTGTATTATGTTATTTGTTAGAAACATTTGAAGTTTCATTGGAACCACTGTCCTAATATAGTTACAAACACTACCTAAAATAAACACAAAAGTAACAGTAATAAATAATTACTTTTATAAATGAATCTTAATACAATGTTCATTTTTTTTATAAAATAATAAATAGCTAAAGTACATGCACATTTCTGACTGTATTTAGAGCATTATGATGGTTTATTTTATTATACGCACATCCTTTTTGTATGCTTGTAGTCTTGACAAGTACAGGCAAGAAAAGTGGTTTGTGGTGAAAATTGAAATGTTCCTATGGAATTGACAATTATGAATTGTTGTACTTTAGTGTAGCAGGAACCAATACTAAGTGAGAATTGGTAAATATAATATGAATATGTAAATGAGTAATTAGTACTCAACCAAAGAATATTACAGAATTGGACATCACCTCTGTACAACTCAGATTATGGAAAGTTGTAGCCAAAGAGTAGTAGGTAGTTTTTGCTATTTCTAAATATCCTCTACATTTCTAATAAATACAAAATCTAATCAGGATTTCACATTGCAGTGCTAGGCCCATGTTGTATTACTTAAAATGCTTACATTAAATTAAAAGCTTAGGCTGCAGTATAACAGAAATAAGAAGTGTTGCCTTCATTACATCAAAACCATGTGCAAGGAGGGACTCGACATCGGGATCTGCTGAGGACTACACTGGACATATTGCGCTATTTCTGTTACTGACAGTCTGTTAGTAAGATACTGTAGGTAAATATACATTTTTAATGTTTTAATTGTGTGTGTTATTATTCATTAGTGCCTCATCAAGAGAAGAGGCTAAAATACATTTGTGTGGAATATTTGTTTACTACATCATATATTGGGGTTCACATTGCCACTTCGGCCGTTTAAAGATGAGCAATTGATAAGCATATACAGCCATGTCTCCTAGATATTTGTTAAAAAAGATGAAATATAAACTCCATTCTTGTGCCCTCCAAACCAGCGCTATATTTCTTAAAAAGATGATTCAGGGTCTTGGATGAGGCAGGTAGATTGACAAGAAGACAAAATATAAATAAATAAATAAATAAAGGTAATTAAAGTTTTGATTTCATCATTCATTAAATATGTTTTAAAATTGCTCATAATGTATGTATGTGAAAAAATAAAAAATATATATATAAATATATATATATATATATATATATATATATATATATATATATATATACACAGCATATATATATATATACAGCATATCTTACAGGCAATGTGTGAAATTTACCATTTCATACATTGCCTAAGCATTCTATAGAATGCCTGATTTCATGCATTGCCTATAACATATATAATAAATGTTTTTGAGCACTGCCTGGAACTTGCAATAATGAGATACCTATAATTCTTTAGCATTGCTTCTTGTTTCACAGTAGAGCATATGAAATACATGAAGGTCTTGGAGAGTACTGGGGTAAACCACAGCATTTGATATAACCCTTCCAGTGATGGATGTGCCAAATGACAATTGTATGCCATGGAAGCAATCCACATAATGTGCTGCTGTCATATGTTGGTCCTTTGAATGGAAACAGAACCAAGTGATGACTTGGAGGCAAACCATTTCAATAAATTTAAAGTTAAGCTTAAATAGGAGTTTAGCCCCCCCAAAAAAAAAAAAAAAAATAAGTCAGCAGCTGCTGACTTTTACTATTAATACTTATCTGTCCCGGCATTCATCAGTGTCCTCACCCAAGTTGATTCTTGAATTGGCTCTCGGGTGCTGTTGCCACCATCTTGGCTAAGAGAAAAAAGCAGTGAATCCTTGCAGCTTCACAGCTGGTTTTGTACTGCACATGTGCGAATCGCACTGTGCTTTCTCAATAGGCCGGGTGCGAAGAGGAAGGAAGAGGGGGCCGAACTTTCCGTCTCACTTTGCAGCGGCTAAGTGAGCCGGAAGTGGAACCTGTCAAAACCAGCCCCCCCCAAAAGGTGCCAACTGTGGCAGCAGAGGGGGGAGGAAGCAAATAAACAGAGCTTCCCCTTTTGGGAGTAGCTCCACTTTAACTGTATCTCAGCACCACAAACTTAAATTGCTATTTTATTCATTTGCAATATTCAAAGTACAGGGGGTCCCCGACTTACGAACACCCGACCTACGAAAAACACCCCCTAGCATTTCTAAACGTGACCATGTTTGATAAATGTCCGTAATTTGCCGCGCATGCGCAGAACTGCAATAGACGGAACATCGGGAAATCTCCGTATTTGTCGGTCTGCGCATGCGCGCCGACTTAGAACCACTGGTATTACAACTTAACCTTTATTCAAATGTTTTATTTTTAAAAAAAAAACTTTTCAAACGTGACCATGTTTGATAAGGTTTTTTTATTGATTGGCAAAAGGCATAAGCAATGATTTTCTTAGATGAGGCCACCAGAAGAAAGGAATGAAAAAAAATGCCTCCTATTTTTGTAGATACGGCCACCAGAAGAAAGGGAGGGATTCTTTTTTTCTGGTGGCTGTATCTATAAAAATCATTGCTTATGCCTTTTGCCTATCAATAAAGATTAATTCTCCCTTGAAGTAAATATATACACATAGTCAAAACATTTTATATAATTTGAATAAAAAAAGAATAAGGATTAAAATGAGTTAACGTCAATTGAGAGAGTAAGGTTACAGCTTAAACTTCATTGCATGACAATACAATAATATTGCAATTTGTGAGAGTAGGTTAGTGTACCTTTTTAGGGTGGTATCCACCCCTGCCTTAATCCAGTCTTTGCTGGACATCCTATCCCTGGCTAGGATATATAAAGTAGGGGTATTTTTGCTAGGTTTAGTTGGTTCCATGAGTGGGGCCCAGCCTGGGCCTGGTTCAGCAATATCAGGGTAATGCACTGTGAGAGTAGACCGTCAGACTAAGAATGTAGCAAACAATACCACTTTGCAGGATCATGGGCTTTTATGGAGAGGACTATTATGATATTTATTTGGACTTTGTGACATCAGTTGTTAACAAGTAAAACATTCAGAAAAACGAATTCTCCAACTAGACATTCCGTTAATGGGTGAACTGGGATGTGCAGCATGGCACGAAAAAAAAAAACTCTTTGTGTACAGTATACCCAGCTTTTGATGGAAAAGATTTCAACATGGTCTGCTCATTTATTTCTTTGCCCAAATGTTGCAATCACAAGGTCTGCCGCTGACACTCCACAGGGTCCCATAGCCACAACACTCTGACATTGACAGCTACCAACACCACCACCAAAGACAACCGTTTAAATGTTTAAATCCATTAACATATCAACATGGATATTAGGTAAAAGTATTGTATAATGCTTAATAAAATAGTACATTGGGAATTGTGGACTCTGCAAACAGAAATGATGGTCAAAGTGAGATAAAGCAGTGCGGCTTGACCTCTATCTACTGGTGAAAGACACAACAGTGAGGCAGAACCTATTGCTATCTCGTAATAAACTTTTTGGCAGTGAAACGCCAATAAAAAAATGTTATTTTTTTTTATTTATTCTTTCTTATTTTTAAGAAAATGTTCAAGTGCCATCAGAAAGAATAAAATCACGTCCTTTACAGAGAAAGAATACATTTCTAGAATACACATGGACCAAACTTGAAGGTCATAGGTAATGTTGATGTGTATTACTGTATCACCCACAAGCATCATCACACAAAATATAATAATATGAAAATACTTGAGAAATGTTTCAGAAATAACACATACTGTAGCATGGTCTAAGTCTGACAGTTAGTGACAATGAACAGGAGAAGTGACAGGTTTTTATTTGTATTTGCAAATGTGGGTTTGCTTAATTAGAGAATAAGACCAAATACTAAAGTGCTGCAGGCATCAGAGGAACACAGTACTTTTCACAATGATGTGACAGTCAAAATATACTGTATACTGTACACTAGGATTATATAGGAACTAAAATTGTTAGAAGTGCTATAAACTGTAAACTATATAACATTACATATATGGGTGGCTAAGTAGTGAAGAAACACATCAGATATAAAAGCATGAACATTTTTATTTTTATTGTGTATGAATATTATATTGGCAAGAATGCTTTAGCTTTGATTCATTAATTACAAAAACAATTTAAAGTAGTCATGACTGATTCACGATATTATACAATCATAATAATGATATCTGAGAAACAAAGTCAATGCAGTTTAAAAGAGACCTAAGGTAAAGAATTTGCCTTTAGGACTACTGACTCACTTGAAGCTCCCATAAAGAAAATAATTACAGTCAACCCGTATGATGCAGTGGACTCCACGTGTCCAACCAGCTACAGATTTTTTGATGCTTCCATTTCTTCACCGTGGGCCGTGGCCAAGGATGAATTAATTCCCTGAAAGCTCTCCACTATCACCCAACAACAGCAGTGGCAGCTGGTAACCCTTTGTCCCAAGACAATATTCTTCTGCCATCATTGGACAAGGCTCTTACAAGGCCTCAAGGTGATCATCATTACACAAATGCATTTCAATCTGCAGATAGCAACACTTCTCTCTTTTTAGGCCTCCAACGGGTGAATAAAATCCCTTCAAAGATGACCACCAGATCTAGTCAACTTTGTCCCAATTCACTGCTTGTTTCTACACCTAAATACATTCCCCATCCACATCCTCATTCTCTCTTCAGCCATTGTCAAACCTCTTCCTGTTGATGCATAAAGAGTGAATGAAGTCCATGCAACTGTGAATCATTAAACAATGTTCACTTATTTACTAACAATGTTTCTTTTTAATGGTGCTTGCAATTTTACAGTTCAGGGATAACAGATGGTAGCAATACAAGGAGATTTGCCTTAAAGCTGTTCAAATTACATTGAGCTCTGCAGAGGTGGCACACTCTAAAACCCCAGACAGGATCATGGCCAGCAGTGCCATATTCCCATGGTACATAGACTACATGGAGAATCCTCATCTGCAGACTTTCTTGATGGATCAAAAGAATGACCTCTTTCTGCTCTGGTCTTCGTTTATATGTGTTACACACCACCCATGCATGCTGGCGCACTCTAACTTTGCTGGAGAAATGCACTAGGACACGTGTGGGCCACACAGGGGACTCTCTAATGTCCAGACTATGGACTATGGACTACTATACAATAAATCCATCAAGCGACAACATCGTTTTAAAACAAGCCTTCACTTACCTCTCTATCTCTTTTTATTGTAAAGTTATTTATCCTCTCAAAGATCTCCAGAGTTGTGTTTCAGTCCGAACAGCTTAGAAACAAGTCGGTTGCTTACATTCGAGGACTGGCAGCCAGCCAAGATCTGCTCTCATAGAAAAATGTTAAGAAAATGAATTCCTCCACAGTGTTAATAACTACAGAGGTGAATGAGGAGTCGTTTTAAGTTAGTTTTACATTTTGTTCAGAATATGTGAATACTTTAGTGTGCATAGTCTGGTCACAGGTTCACTTTAGGGTGACTGATGACATGCTCTTAATGACTTTCTAACATAAAAACAAATGATGACTAAATGAATTTAGATGAAATTATATATATATATAAATATATCAACACATACAGCAACTTTTGTGGCTGGTTTCTTCTTACAAATAATCATTCATGTTCTATACCAATTTTAAGATGAATCATAGCGATTCTTTTAAACAATATATGAAATAGGTTATGAAAAATTAGGAAGTTACCACTGCCAATTATCAATTATTCAGCTATTAAATAACACACTTGGACATAATTGGTGAACAAAGACTCTACTCCATTCTGTCCCTAAGGTTCTCCGCAAGTTAGATCCTCGAATATACACTACCTTACTCCCTCTGCTTGCTTGTTTCTGTTAAGTACTAGAACAAAAACTCTGTAAAGCACATCAAGTAATAGAAGTAAGGAGAAGTGATGAATAATGGTGATGGCATATAGCAGTGATGGCGAACCTTGGCACCCCAGATGTTTTGGAACTACATTTCCCATGATGCTCTACTACACTGCAGAGTGCATGAGCATAATGGGAAATGTAGTTCCAAAACATCTGGGGTGCCAAGGTTCACCATCACTGGCATATAGCAAGTGAAAGCAGCTCCCAATGCTCTTAACTGGTGATGGCACTGAGAGACAGTATCCTTCACCGATACAGGTTACAACTGTGTTCCTCCAATGGTGTATATGGGAGCTTTGTCTTTTGCATTGATTATGTTTGGTTGTGGGAAAGAAGATTCCAGGAAGCATGGAGAAGCCTACTATGGAGCAAACTCTTTATCATAAACCTATAAACGTCCACAGTTATCTACACCAAACCAACAATATATGGCATAAATGACACACTGTACTTACCATGCCCAATTACAACTTGACAGCATGAAGCAGCATTAAATCCAAAACAAACATTTATTATATTGCAGCTTACCAATTTTTAGATGTGATGTCTGCCAACGTCTTCTTTTTTAGGATTTCTTTCTTCTATTTTCACCTGGTGATCCAGCCAGTAAGTTTTTTATTTTTCAAAAGAACAAAAAAATGCAAAAAATATAATTCCTGGAGTTCAGCTTTAAACATTTCCTACACTGTCTAAAAAAAATAAAAAGCTTTGGATCTAGTCATACTTTACAGTCAATTTGCCCTTTATATAAGGCCAATTAAATGTTTGTCTTCTACATCTATCCTGGTGTCTTCTCATTAATGCTTCTTCAGACATGAGCAGTGAGATTTCTAGGTCAGACAATCTGATTCCATTTTACTGACACTACCCCATATAAGGATACTGTCAGTGCAATGCTCAGGCTGGAGATTGTCATTCTGACACGAGCAGGATCATGAGCTGTCCTCCCGCTCCAGGTTCTAATAATCTTTCCTTTTGTTTTGTAATTAAAACCAGCTGTAATAGTTCAGTGACTTTAGCAAAATACAGATTCTGTTACCAGAGTCTATTAATGCTCAGTATTTCCTTGATGTCCCTGGGGATTGCATACTGGTGCCAAAGAAGAGAGAATACAGCTGGGTCTATTGGCCGCACAGAGGAGCAGACCTGGAACATGCAGTATCCAACTGACAAAACATAATTAGGAATGAAATTAGGCCATGGGCTAGATGTGTGTTAAGAAACACATGATGAGCAAGAGAGAAAATGTTGATTTTACTATACTATACCTCAAATTTATTATGGAACTTGATCCTTGCTTGTATTCTGAAATGTTCTGTTTTGTTAATATCCTAATTATAGTTCCAACACAGCACAGAACAGATTATGTTACATCTTTATGTTCTTTCAGACATTTCAGTTTATCAAAAAATTGTATCATTCCAAATCTTAGTGCACTTCTTGGAGTTTATAAATAAATTTGAAGGTTAACAAGTAAGCTGCCTTTGCTTGGCTCCTCCTAATTGTTTGGATGCCATGCTGATCCTCTGATTTTAAAACTTTCTGAGTCATTACTCTAGAGAGGGGGCCTCCAAACTAAGGCCAGTGGGCCACATTCAATTCTACCCGAGCCACGGCTCCTCTGATGTGATGGGGGCTTCTGATGTGACAAGGGAACTATGATGGAAAGGGAGGGGGCTCTGATGTGATGGGGAGGAGTTTTGATGGGAAAAGTGGACTCTGATGCGAAGGGGCTTTTGATGTTTGATGTGAAAGGGAGACCCTGATGTCAAAGTGGGAATCTGATGGAGATGGGTTCTCATGTAATAGGGTGGGGTTTCTGATGTGAAAGGGGAACTCTGTTGTGATGGGGGGCCTCTGGTTTGATGGGGGGGGCTCTGATGTGATGGGGGGCCTCTGATGTGATAAGAGGAGTGTGATGCTATGGGGGGCTTCTGATATGAAAGGGGAAACTTCTAATCAAAAAGGGGAGACATCTTATTTCAAGTTATTTATTGGAGCATGTTTATTCATTTAAAAGATAATCATTCATTTATAAAAACCCTTTTTTTTCCCACACATGAATATTTGTAAAATAAACAACAGCCCTTGTATTCAAAAGATTGAAGACCCCTACCCTAGAGCATATATTTTTGTTGAAGAGCAAAAAAACTGATTGTGGTTTTACTGCCCTCCAAACGTTCACCTTAAGAAGAACATGCAGCTGCTCAGGGCTGTACACATGTCATGGCAAAAATTACACCCCTGCCATGTTCAGTGGGCAGTACCACCCATTCAAGAGAATGTGACCATGATTCAACCTCGTTGAATTCACATGGTGTGGTTGTTCAGCCTTTTAAGAGTTAGAATAGATAATAACTTTTGGCCTCCCAGACACTTATCAACTACCCTCTAAACAGTGATCCACCGTAGATTGGCAAGGGGTGTCGCCCATCTGAACAAGGTCCATATGAAATTGCTGACAATATACATAATTTAGGCGGACCTCCTGCTCAATACACTGGTAACAATAATGACTAAATTTAGTGAAATAAGTTTATTTACCTATTGTAACAAGCTTTTTTAATGGTCCAGCATACTGCCACCAATCTATCCTGTCTGTGCTACTCTACCAACACTTCCATTTTAAAATATAACCTCAGTAGAGGCCAGTTTCTTTTTCCTGGTTCCCTGTTCTGGCCCACTGATGATGTCTGTACCCAATCTAATTCTCTTATCTGTTGAAAAAGAAGAAGACCTTTTCCCCAGCTCTCGCAAAATGTAATGAAATCTTATAGGATGTTGGGGGAATAGTCTTTTTTGTCCTTACCTGTGAGATTGCAGCCTTGCCAGGGTGCACCTGTGGGGCCCTAGCTCTGTCACCAACGCCACGGAATCCAGAAAGTGAACTACAATAAAAGGTAAGCATCTCGTTTTTTTTTTTTTTAGAAATGACCCCCAGATGATTTGAGAAAAGCACACAGGGTTGCATGCTGCAGGGGATTTTTGTTTTGAGGAGAAGGTCCACTTTAAACACATATCATTTGTAGAAATGTAAAACCAGAATTTATGTATGCCACTTCCCTGTGTGTCTCTAATATTTTTTAGGTAAAGGGTGAAATGGGCCTGGAAGAAAAGATAGGATGGCAGATCAAGCCCTGGAGATATGTACACTATTTATGGTCAATTTTAAATAGTTTGAACTGTCTATGTCACATGCATGAAGTGTAGGTGCAGACTGAGGAATGTCAGGTCTTTGCCACTTGACTCCCGCTAGGACACGTGTGCCACGTTTCTTGAGGTCTACAAAGGAGACAAAAAAGAATGAAAAATGCTAAAAAAGATGGACATGGGGATTTGGTGCCAGATTTAGGACAGTCCCTCCAGGTGAGGGACATTCAGAAGCTGTGGTCATAGGGCATTATGTGCAATACATTTTCCAAAAGGCTTGAAACTTAACAAAGGAGCATGCTTTTCACAACCTAATTTTTTCTTAATTTACATTGTGTTCATTTAGTTATGCCAGATTGCCGATTAATATATTTTCAGCTGCGATGTTTTGTCTGACAGTTGAAGAAGTGTGTTTCCATGTTTGGCGGTACTGTGCGTTAATTCACTACTATCTAGATTCTCTGCACCACAGATGATGCTGCTGAACAAACAGCCTCAAAATTGAAAGATGTCAGGAAGTACTGAACAGCTGTCTGTAACACTTAGCGTACCTTACCGCACTGTAGAAATAATCAGACTAGGCAGGACTGTTTCAGCAACTCATCATGTAGACCCAATGCATACCAAATAATTCTAAAATCTGAAACAGCATTTAAACCTAATCCCCCCTTCCCCATAACATAAAAGGTAGTAGGTTCCCAGCATCCTGATTAAATCATGTTAACATTCTTAGCAGAATCTCTAATGTGAAATAACATTGATGTGTAATAGCTTTAAGCCCTAGAATTCCAGGAAGAATAGCAAGCCGTAGATTTTTTACACAACAATGCAGCTTGACGGTGTTTGACTGCATCCGAAATGAAGATGTGTACATGACTGTGCACTTGTGAGAGTGAATTTTGTCTAGAGTAAGCAGAACTAAGTAATGTTTAAGCATTGCAGCTGACATGATGTTTAGCATCATGGCAATGTAGCAGTGGGGTCTTCAGTCTGATTCTAATCAGTTACTGAGTAACGTTTATATGATTTCTCTGTGTTTGCACAGGCTTTGTCTAAATCTAAATACCGGCTGTCTTACAAAATGAATGTAGCGCCTACCACCGAAGGAGCCGCTGATGGATGGGTTCCCTAATTCAGGAAGACAACGACCCTTCTTGCAATGCCATAGCCTCTGACACACTAAAAAAAAGAAAGAGGTCCTAACCAAAGGGGTGGAATTGGAAGCTAAAAGATCCTTCAGTCTCTCTACCCCCCCCCCCCTCCCCACTGACCAGTGTATTATTAATCATTAGGGCCGAAGTTCCTGCATTGGAGCTTTTAGGTTTAAGTGGATCCCACAGTACAGGGCTTAAATACCGACATTGTATCCCAAGGCAAGGTGACACTGTCCCTTTAAGAAGTGGCTAAGGAAGTTGTGGCCAGCAGCCTCTCACCATCATGCCATCTGTGAAATGGATGGCAAAGTCATGCCCCATGGCCTCTCACCACATTGCAGTCTATAATTTAGGACCCTGTGGTGACATCACTCATGGAACCAGTGACGCCTCTTTCCTCCAACTCACTGGATCTCTCCGACAGCTGTGCCCTCTGGGCAGATGTGGCAGCCCAGTCTCTCTCCGACTCCATGGTGGACACTCATTACTGGCAGCTCTCAAACCCAGCAGCACAGTCTCTGGTCAGCTCTCACATGCAACGTGAGTCGGCCCTGCTTCCTTTTCTTTCTCCTTTCAGCACTCAGCTTCTGCAACTCTGAGTCCAGTCTCTCTGGGGACTACTTCCCCCAAAATGCACTGCTCCTCCTTAAAGTTGTCAGGCAAGGCGGGTGCAGCCGCTCCTCCCCAAGGCTGCACTGCAGCCAATCACAGTGTCCTCCTGGACAGTAGGTGGGCTCTCCTCCATCAGCTGTGGTTGCAAATGCACCTCTTTCAAAGTGTTTAGTGTCTTCCTTCACTTCCTCCATTCCTCTGTGACTGGGGAGAGGGAAAGATATCTATCTGTGGGTGGCTTCAGCATTAGAGTGACAGGAGCACCATGGACCTAGGGTTATATGAAGAATGGTTATCAGCTGTCCAATTTCCAATGACTGTCTCCTGATTTAAAGAAAATCTGTTCTGAGATAAGGTTAATGAAGGCTGCTTGCTGAGATACAATAGCTCAGCAGCAAAAAAAACTAATTTAAAGTTTTAACGCTCCTAACTATTTAAAGTCCCCTTTTTAGTCTATTGTCTGCCACTCACACCCCTCTCTACCCATTCTAACTATGTCCTGAAATTAAAAATGAAAAAAAAAAAAAAAACCTACTTGAACTTTTAAAAAATCCTACCTAAATGCACTTTTCACTCACATAAATCCATAGTCCTCAGACCTTAGCAGTCTGTAGTGGTCGTATTGATCAGGGTAATATCACTGATCTCTACTAGCCTCATGTAACATTTTCCCAGTTTCTTATTGTCTTCTGCAGCACATCTCCAGCCAAAAATGTAGCATTTCCACAATCTCTGACCCTCATTTCCTTTATTAGGTCTGCAGTTTCTGGCAGTCATCTGAAACATTACATATATTGAACATTACGTGTTGGTGATGTCAGGGGCCACATTTGAGGCCCTCTTTAGCTGATGAGTTTACAACCACTGGTTATGAGCCACCACTTTATCCATATTGCAGAAGCCATTAGTACTGGAGAGGCTGCAGACTGCATATTCCTAAGGCAATTGGAAATGTATGTACTAACTGCAGTCATTTATTTTCCTGCATTATGAATTTTATGGCTTGAAGATATCTGAAACACTTCCGTATGAGATGATTTCTAATGAATTCTAAGCGAATGAGTCTTTTACTTACAAAAGTTATTTGAAATATTTATCTATATCAATTATTTTTTATGATCAACGTATTCTGTTAGCAATCATTTATCATAACTGATATCTTTTTATATAGGCTTAGATACAGTATATACTGTACATAGTGTCAGCTTCCCATCACTAAAGGCTAAGGTCAGTAGTCATTCACAGAAATTTGAAGCCTAACTCTAGAGAAAACTTTTTCATTTTTATTTATTTAACAGACCAGGTAAAAAATAGAACATCTATCAGGTTTCTATTTGCAGACTGTGTCCCAAATTCACCTCACTTCCTGGTGGGGCAGGAAGTGATAGAAAATCACTTCAGTGGGGAAAAAGTGTTGGGAATTCTCTAGAGTTAAAAATTGATATATTTTTATTTAGGCTTAGATACAGTATATACTGTACATAGTGTCAGCTTCCCATCACTAAAGGCTAAGGTCAGTAGTCATTCACATAAATTTGAAGCCTAACTTTAGAGAAAACCTTTTCATTTTTATTTATTTAACAGACCAGGTAAATAATAGAACATCTATCAGGTTTCTATTTGCAGACTGTGTCCCTAAAAGGAAGTATTTACCTCACTTCCTGGTGGGGCAGGAAGTGATAGAAAATCAGTCCAGTGGGGAAAAAGTTTTGGGAAATCTCTACAGTTAAAAATGTATATATTTTTATTTAGGCGTAGATACGGTATATACTGTACATAGTGTCAACTTCCCATCACTAAAGGCTAAGGTCAGTAGTCATTCACATAAATTTGAAGCCTAACTCTAGAGAAAACTTTTTAATTTTTATTTATTTAACAGACCAGGTAAATAATAGAACATCAATCAGGTTTCTATTTGCAGACTGTGACCCTAAAAGGAAGTATTTACCTCACTTCCTGGTGGGGCAGGAAGTAATAGAAAATCACTCCAGTGGGGAAAAAGTGTTGGGAAATCTCTCCAGTTAGAAAGAGGTGATGGGAAAAAATACTTTTGTTCAGTAAAATTATTAGGTTATCATCCCCCTTTTTCTTGTCCTGATGTTAGAAATTGGAGTGTAATCTTTCCAACAGTGCCTAGGACAACAATAAAAATGTTTTCACTATCAAAAAAAACAAACCTGGTCAGATATTTTCCATAAGTTGTATTGCATTATGTTGCTTTTACTTGTTTTAGTTTTAGTTGTTTTATTAGTTTGGCTGTACTATTGAACTGTAGTTGATGAAAAATAGAACGGATTTATTCTTGATGTTCTTGCTTCATTTATGTAATAGCTTACGTATACAGGGTGCTATTAATCATTGGAAAATTGATCAGTGATGGTGTCATGCTGATTTGCAGTATATTTTCTTGGAAACATGTGAAATTATTATTATTTTGGTATTTAAAATGCAGAATCAGTAATTCACTGTGTATCAGATGGCAAAGATTTCAGAATGTCATAGTTGCTCTGGGGCATAATTACAACAGGATTACTCAATTAGGTAATTAAAGTAACTTTTATGTATAGCTCTGCATGTGAATGATTGAAAAAAATTATAACAGGGTATAGAAATCTATTGTATGTAGGTTTAACAAATGAACAATCATTTTTGTATTAGTTAGTTACTTTTTATAACTCCAAAAAGAATCTGCCAGTTCTTTAAGAACCAATACTGTACACATTGCCTAGAGTACTGTCTGTTTAGGAACATAACAAACTGGCATGACACACTCAATGTCCACCCATCAGCACTTTACATGTCTGAATATAATAGAAATTGTTCAATTTGAGTAGTCTATGTGCTGCTTAAGAGTACATGACCTGTTGCCTTGGGTAGGTCTGTGCATTTTAATGCATTACAGTTGACCTCTAAAGGGCCCCCAATTCACATTTATGGATTAAAAACCTTACCTGAACTAAAGCACATATGTGAACCAGACCAATTTTAAATAATAGGAATATAGGATGCCAAGTATTATGTGCTTTGATATACAATACATGTGACGTTTCATAGGTTTGAACTAGGCCTTTAAAAAGAAGGGAGCCATTTATGTTTGTAATCCGGATTATAAACCGAGGCATTTCATAGAAAATAATTCTGAGTTCTGAACTATAGCCACCAATAAAATCTTCAGTGTAAAATTAGGTCTGGTGCTCGTTAACTTCTAGCACTCAGTAGTACTTGATCATTGCAGCTTCTTAGAGTAGGAAGATCACACAGGAGAATATATGTCACTACCATAAAATAAATATCTGTGAACTATTTTATTTGCTAAAATATTTGTAATTATGTTCAGCTATGATTGTTATCCCCACACCCACCAAATTGCAAGGCCAGGAAGGTAACACTTCTACTCAGTTTGTGTAGTAACGTAGCTGCACAGGATGACAACGCTGTTGTGAATTTACTGCAGGCTAAATAGCGCTGTCGTCCTGTTGGATGAAGGCCATGGATTGGCAGAATCATCAAGAAATTTATGTAACAATGAGTTTTGGAAAATGCCAATGATACACATCAGTGTATTTGTATTGGAAGTTTTAATAGATGATTTTTGGTTTAGTTCTACTTTAAGGCTGATCTACCAGAAAACAGCCAAATACACATATGAAATACAGGTATTGTATTGAAAGCTGTCTATGAAAGCTGTTTTTCCTGCCCTAGGATGAATTTTTCTGTTCATCCTGTCCTGAGATTTTTACAACTCTTCCCTATAGCACAGCCTTACATAGCAGAGGAGTGGACATGAATCTTATTCAAAATACTAACAACAACTTACAAAGCCATTCCAATTTTTTCCCCTAGCTACATCACTAACCTAGTCTCAAAATATCAACCTCCTCGTTCTCTTCGTTCCTCCCAAGACCTCCTGCTCTCTAGCTCCCTCATCACCTCCTCCTATGCTCAACTTTTCCCAAGCCTCTCCTATCCTTTGGAACTCCCTACCCCAATTTATCTTACTATCTCCTACTTTGTTTGCTTTTAGACAATCCCTGAAAACCCTCATCTTCAGAGAAGCCTATTCTGCCCCTACCTAACAACTGTACTTTTATTTTTTTCCATGAGATCACCCCTCAGTTATTATCTTTTGTATCACTTGACCTTCCCTCCTAGATTGTAAGCTCTAACTAGCAGGGCCCTCTAATTCCTCCTGCATTGAATTGTATTGTAACTGTACCTCATGTTGCAAAGCTCTGTGCAAACAGTTGACACTATATAAATCCTGTATAATAATAATACTCTGATGTAGCTCAACTTTAACGTATAGGTCTCCTCCCCACCCCCTCCCTCTACCTGGATAGTGAAAGAAACAGCAGACTGATGAGCTCATCTGTGTGCCACTTTGCCATCTCCTTCTGTCAATATGCTCCTTGCAGTGTAGCATACCTGATAAGCTGCTTGTGCTGTATCTTCCTCTATGAGCTCTACTCAACTTAAATTCAGGTATTTACTTTCCTTGCATTTACATTTACAATTGTATTTAATTATGTAGTATTTGTTATACAGCTACATTAATTTGTATCCATTATATCTCCCTGCAGTTCATCTTTAATTCAAAAATTTTATGGCAGTGATATGATTGATTTTAAGTGATAAGCAATGGTATCACTACTTGTGTTTAAGGGCCTGGTAGCCTACTTTTATTAAAAAGAAAAAAACAGAGATTTCAAGAGAGAAGAGAGATTTCAGTTTCACACAGTAAAAACAGATAACAAAAATACCAAGCCACCTAGCTCTCTCAGATTACCCAGCCTTGGCTACAGCACCTTGCTGCATGGGCCCACTCCTGGCCTCTAGGTAGGAGTTCTCCCAAAACACAAGGCTCTCTGACTCCTATTAAAGAAATGTACAGATTCCTTCAGCCCCTGTACTCTCACCTAGCACTCTTATGCCGCGTACACATGGTCGGACTTTCCGACGGCAAATTCCGACCGTGTGTAGGCTCCATCGGAATTTTTCGTCGCACAAAATTTGAGATCTGGTTCTCAAATTTTCCGACAACAAAATCCGTTTGCGTAAATTACGATCGTGTGTAGACAATTCCGATGCACAAAGTGCCACGCATGCTCGGAATCAAGCAGAAGAGCAGCACTGGCAATTGAACTTCATTTTTCTCGCCTCATCGTATGTGTTGTACGTCACTGCGTTCTTGACATTCGGAATTTCCAACCAACTTTGTGGGACCCTGTGTATGCAAGACAAGTTTGAGCCAACATCCGTCAGAAAAAAAAACATGGGATTTTGTTGTCAGAATGTCCAATCGTGTGTACAGGGCATTAGTCTTCCAGACTCTTGCAGTCTCCAAGAATCTCTTTGCTGTCCCAACTCTCTCAATCCAATGAATATGGAATCTTATCCACATGGAGTATCGTCTCTTGAGTAGATCACCTCTGTCTTCAGACAAGAACATACACCTGTATTCATATGGAAGCACACCTCCCTTCTGGCTGAAGCCCTTAACTATTCCCAGTCCTTCATTATAAGGGCTGTGTGCACCTGGACCCACACCCTGCTGTTCTTCAGTGAGATCTGGACACTGGGTTAGAGATTTATTTCTTCCCAAAGCACTTTGACATTTCCAAACTACGGAGTGCAATCCAGGAATGCCAAATTCTGGAGAAAGATACAAAAACTCTACATACGTGCTAGCCCTGTGTCCTTTTTCAACCATGTTCACAGTGGCAGTGGCACAATATTAGACAATATTCGATTTATTTTAGTATCTTTTGCTGTTTTGATCACCATGGTTTTACTTTCCAATGCCTAAGCCAGCAAGTGTAAATCTGTGCTCTAAGTGTTGTAAATATCATACTTAGAGTTCAAAAGGAGTTCCGCCACAAAAGGTTACAGTTCTGCAAATGAATAAGATTTAAATGTCATATTCTGAAAACTTTTGAAGCATCATTGGCTTCCCATTTGAGCCTCTCCATGTGCAGTAAAGCATAGGAACATGCAGTTCTTGCTTCATTTACCATATCTTGTTTCTACGAATTGAATGTAAGGAATCAAACACACAGTGACTCATTTCACAGATTAAGCAGGAGAAAATGAAAACATCTGTTTCAAGCCCTCTTATATTTAGCTCAAGCATGGATATTTTACTAGTTATCCTATCAGTCACTGCAGAAATATTTAGGCACTACATTTCCCTTCCCTAAAAACAAATGTATTCATTCAGTGCATTTGAAACATACACAAGTGGTTTTATGCCACCATTGTGCTCAAAGGCTTTGGCTAGCTTTCATAAGCTCTTTAACCACCTCAGTACAGTGCATTTTCACCCCTTCCTGACCAACCCATTTTTCAGCCTTCAGCGCTGTCACACTTTGAATGACAATTGCGCAGTCATACAGCACTGTACCCAAATGAAATTGTTATCATTTTGTCCCACAAATAGAGCTTTTTTTTGGTGGTATTTGATCACCTCTGCGGTTTTTATGCGCTATAAACAAAAGAAGAGTTTTAAAAAAAAAACAATATTTTTAACTTTTTGCTATACTAAATATCCCCAAAAAATCTATAAATTTTATTTTTTCCTCAGTTTAGGCCGATATGTATTGTTCTACATATTTTTGGTAAAAAAAAATCGCAATAAGCGTATATTGATTGATTTGCGCAAAAGTTATAGCGTCTACAAAATAGGGGATAGATTTATAGCATTTTTATTATTTTTTTTTTTAAACTAGTAATGGCGGCGATATGTGATTTTTATCGTGACTGCGATATTGCGGTGGACATATGGGACACTTTTGACACATTTTTGGGACCATTCACATTTATACAGCGATCCAAGCTATAAAAATGCATTGATTACTGTATAAATGTGAATGGCAGGAAAGGGTTTAACCACTAGGGGGTGCTGAAGGGGTTAATATGTTCCCTGGGAGTGATTCATACTGTGAGGGGAGGGGACTCACAAGGGGAGGAGACCGATCGGTGTTTCTCTGTACAGAGAACACACCATCCGCTCCTCTCCTCTGACAGGACCGTGGATCTGTGTGTTTACACACATCCACAGTCCCGCTGTGTTACCGGGCAATCGCGGGTGCCCAGGGGACATCGCGGCCACTGGGCACGCGCATCGGGTGCCCAGTGACACGGCGGGCACGCGCACGCACTGCTGGGGGCGCGCGCGCGCTCCCTGGAGGGCCGGGAGGGGGAGGACGTCATATGACGCCCTCCCGTCCTGAGAGCAGCGCCGCCTGGCCATCAATAGACAGCCGGCGGTCGGCTACTGGTTAAATACATTTCAACTAATGATGTCAGGTAATATAGGGGCTGACTTCTTTGTGTATTTGTAAATGAAATCAGCCCAACATTCATTGTTAATAGAGTACAGATACGCCTCGTTTAACGACTTACCTGTTTAAAGATCGTTCGGACTTACGACCAGCACTCCCCACCCGAACGACCTATTACGTTTTTATCGTTGTACTGTACAATACAGTACAGAATTTTCGTTTGTGTTCTGTACTTATGCAACTTAAAACAACATTATTGAGCTGGAGTTTTGTGTTTAGACCTATTTTTCACAATACAGTACAGTACAATTATTGATTACTTGTGGCTCCTCATTTAACGATCTGGTCATTGGAGCGGAACCTGGTCGTTAAGTGAGGAGAGCCTGTACTATTACTTATATACCACTTAAAAAAGCCAAATAATTCTATTGTTAATAATGTCAAACAATTGTATTGCAAAATAATTGTGTTATGATTTAAAATTAATATACAAAAGACACACATTCAAGCAGCTGTACATTCTTTAATATATCAAATCTGCATGCACTATAAGTACCTGCCTTTAGTAATGCCTATTACAGCAGAGCAAAGACCGGGTGGAGGAAGAATCAGCACAAGTAGCCAATTAGTTGCACTGCATTGTTCATGTGGTCACAAAGAATATGCTGATATGAGGAGTGAGCAGAGTGATAGAAAGATGAGCTGTCGAGTGACAGGCTGGGGGAGGGGTAAGATATCTAAGTATTATTTACTACTGCAGAGAAAAATCAGACAGGATTGTGCTGTATGGCAGAGCTGTGTAGATCTCATAATTGGATAGACAAAAATACAAATTATTTGGCAGGTAAAATAACTTCTATTATATGTATTTAAATTGTGGAGTTCATCTTTTGGCTGGAGTTCGGCTTTGAATAGATTGGCGGGTACCATATTTACTCAGTAAAAATTTTTTTTGTATCATGCCCAGGACCCATTACGTTTTTAGGGCCTATGAATAAGTGAGACATTTCGTAGAGGACAAAAATAAAAAACGACTGGAAGACAATAAATTAATAAATAACACTATGAATCAATATGATTTGTTGTATTTTTCATCTTTGCTTTGAATGGATGACCCCTAGGGAAATTTTGTATTTGTAGGTTGGCATGTGTTGCACAAAGCTTTCTAGCTTATTACATACAAGTGGCTGATGCTGTGGTATGTTTATGGCTTTCTTTTATTTGTGTAATGCAGGCTTGATAGATTTTGTTGGCTGCCATGCCCTTTGGCCTTTAGAGTCTTCAATTGTGAACTTTTTCTGTCCACATTGCAGCTCTACAAAGATCATGCCGAGACTGAAGAAGTCTATGATGTTCCATTAAGTCCCCTCTCTGGTTGGTTAATATGTACTAAAAAAGAAACTGGGCTGTGTCCAGTGGGAGTCACAATGAAGTCACCAGTGTGGAGAAGTGCTTATTACATACAAAGGGCAATAATCTGGCCCCGCCAATGGCTAGTTTTGAAGTTTATTGTCCCACACCAGTTAGTAAGTGCTCCCTCTCCTGGATATAAATATTGCTAAAGATATGAGCACATAAAAGCATATAAAATATTACAATTGTGTTGACAATATGATTAAAATGTTCCTGTAATAACCTTTATTGTCTGATAATATTATTTCTTATTTTAGAAATTCCTTTGTTTATACATGTAACAAACTGTAATTAATTATGGACCTTTGTTTATAATTTTTCATAATTACAATTACTGTTCTAATAGTTGTATCAATTGTTCAGATTTCTTTTATTTTTTATCTTGCCTTTAAACCTTGTAATGTCTATGTGCATACAATGATATTTCAAATAGTAGATATTTGCATAGATTTCACATTTCCTTCCATAAGGTATAAGATAAACATGTATGATTATGCCTTATAAAAGATTTCAGCCAGAATGATAAAATGACTGTATATTACATTCTGTGTTTAATGTTCACTTAACCTTTAGTAATTATATTGACATTTTAAAGTTAAATTATTGAAAATATTTCCTTATGGGAATTATGCAGTTGGGAGAAGGTTAGAGATTATTTCCCCCTAAATGTATATTTATAAGTATTGTGTGTGCCTCGATTCACTGTGCAGTCTTTCATAGTTTATAAATGAAGTAACACTTTGCAAAAATCAATCAATCATGTGCACTATTTTGTTTCGGAATTACATTTTCCAAAATTTGTTTTTATTTATTTTGTTTCGTTAAAAAATGCATTTGTCCAAAAATCCGAAATAATTAAGGTCGAATCTGTCATTGTGCTTATTGTGACTGTCGAATGTTCTAAGAAGATTTGACGGAGCAGCTAAACTCTACGACGCCGCAATCGTACATTTCCGGTCGAATGTTCCGCCTACAAGCCATAGTAGAATTCTAATGTTGTAGGACACTAGTAATAATTATATTTATTAATTATTATTACTAGTCAACCAACATTAGAATTCTTCTATAGCCTATGGGCAGAGCATTTGACCATAAATGTCCGCTTGCGCCAACTGCTTCATCAAATCTTTATGTCGAATCTTTTCTCTCTATGTCGAATAATCTTGGACTAATAGAGTTAGGTTAGGCACATTTGACCTTTTTTGCTATTGTCTCTATAATGTTGAATCTTTCTCTCTATGTCAAATCTTTTCTCTCTATGTCAAATCTTTTCTCTCTATGTAGAATAATCTTGAACTAATAGATCTAAGATTAGGCACATTCGACCACAGGTTCGATGGACACAGATCACTATTGTCAGCGCCATGTCGGATCTCCTATCTATATCGAACTGTTGTCAAAACGAAAACGAAAATAAAGCATTGGTTTATGTCGGATCTTTCAGTTTTCGGATTCTGCACGTTCGTTATCGTTTGTTAGAACGATAACGAAAATACCCGAAATTCAGATGAAAATGCATTCGGACGAAAGCGAATGCACAGGTCTACATTTTAGTAGAGAAAAGAAAGGAATGAAGGAGGGAAATCATCTTTCTGACTTCTCTGGTGACTAGGTTGCTCCCTTAGTGTGAAAATAGTATTAAAGCGTTAGTAAACCACGGCTGATTAAAAAAAAAAAAAAAACACTTGTAAGGCAATTGAGCTAGCACTTAATGAAATACTTACCTTGGAACGAAGCCTTTCAGCGGCGCTCTGTCACCGATGAGAGGGCTGACATCTTCCCTCCCCTGGTCTTTCTTCCGGTTATGTGATTAGCCCTCAGTGAGCCATCGGTTCTGGCACAAAGCTCTGAAGGTCTGGCAAGGTATTCCTTTAAAGCTAGACCTTCAGACTGCATGTGCCGGTGAAGTACCTGGCTACATCCAGGGCGAATATCTCCTAAACGGTGAACATTTAGGAGATATTAATTTTACCTACCAGTAATTATAGGCTTACCTGTGAGTAAAAATCACCAAGAGGGTGTTACTAAACCCAAAACAGTTAAATCAGTCTGTATATGCAGTAAAACATGCTTGTTATACTCACTATGGAACCTAAGGGGTTAATCCTCTGCATTGTGTAAAAAGACTGGTCCTGTCTTCTCTATTCCTCCCCTTTTTCCCACAGTCCCCAATCCATCTCCTGAGGGAACAGAAGCTAGGGGACAAGCTGCACATCATCAGTTTGGTGTGTATTGCTAAATAGTTTTTTGTTCTGGGGAGAGTGCATGTGATCAGCACAGGGCCAATCAACACTGTCCAGGCAGAGGGTCAGGGGTCCTGCAGCTTTTTAGGACAGACAGAGCAGAATGAAAACTCCTCCTACAAGCTTTAACCACACATTGATGGAAGTCACAAGACTTCTCTAACTGCTGATGAGAAAGGGTATTTAGCAGTTTATATTTACTAAAACTATTGCATTTCCATGTTGTGTGTACTGTGGGAGACCATATATATTGAATGCAGGGTCCTGGGTTTAGTAACACTTTAAACACTGGGACAAAAAAAAAGAATGACAATTTAAAAAATAAACACAATATTTTGTACTTTTTGCTATAAAATAAATATTTTTTGCGATTCGGCACAACTGACAATTTTAAAAAAAACAAAGCTAATTTTTTCTCAGTTTAGGCTGACATGTATACATATTTTTGGTAATAAAAATCTCAATAAGCGTATATTGATTGGTTTGCGCAAAAGTTATCGCCTCTACAAAATAGGGGAAAGATTTATGGCATTTTTGTTATTGCTTTTTTTTTACTAGTAATGGCGGCGATCTGTGATTTTTATCGTGACTGCGACATTATGGCGGACACATCGGACAATTTTGACACATATTTGGGACCATTGGCATTTATACAGCGATCAGTGCTATAAAAATGCATTGATTACTGTATAAATGTCACTGGCAGTGAAGGGGTTAATACTAGGGGGTGATCAAGGGGTTAACTGTGCTCCCTGCTACGTGTTCTAACTGAAGGGGGGATGTGACTTGCTAGGGGAAGATATAGATCAGTGTTCATACTTTGTATGAACACACAATCTGTCTCTTCTCCCCTCAGAGAACCGGGATCTCTGTTTACACACAGAGATCCTGGTTCTCACCGTGTCACGAGCAATCGCGGGAGCCCCGCGGTCATCGCGACCGCCGGGCACTTGCATCGGCTCCGGGGCGAGCCCCTAGTGGCCACAAAAAGAACATGACGCCGATTCGCGCAGCTGAGCCATGTTGCTGCAGTAAAACTGCAGGCAGCTGTTCGGCAAGCGGTTAAGTGCTGTCACGCTAGGACAGGATCACAAGAACAGAATAAATGAGAAAGCCTGAAAGTAAAATAACAAATTCAGCCGCCACATTAAGGATAGCTAAAGTGCAAGATATTACATTTTTGATGCACATTTATCCTTCCTTGCTCTTTACAAAACTTAAAAGAAACGATCTGGCTATATATACACTATAATGTGAAGCCATGTTTAACTGAGTATATATTATTAAATATAAAATAAACACATGGTTAGTAACAACTTTCTGGATTTTATAAATGCATTAAATTGCTTTAAAAAAAGTTAATGTTATTTGAGAGTCTATGTAATCACAATTTGTGTATTTAATATGAAGTGTGTCTGGAAAAGCACGTAATGATAAATTATTGAAGTTGGCAATTTTAGACATCTTTTTGACATCTGCGTGTTTCCACTAAGCTGCCTTCCTTTGCCATATCACAAGAAAGATTAACTTTTTTAAATACAATTAGTGTTATTACATTCTTTAAAGATACATTCGTTGGCATTATATACATAACAAATTTATTATTGATTTATTAGTTCAAAGAAATACAGATTTTTATTTTTTTTTATTCTTCCATCAGTTCAGAACGTACACATTTTTCCTAAACAGACGTATAACCAGACAGTTCTTCACTAGAAATGTCCTTTGTTCTGCTGCTGTGTTCCCATGGAAACAGTGATGTCATTGTCATCCTTTGAAAGTTCGTCATCATTGAGTACAACATAGACAACATATGGAGATACGTGTGCTGGGAGACTAGTAGGTATTATTCTTCTGGTCTGATTGATAGGGAGAAGGACTGTGTCCTTTTTTTGGAACAAGAAAGATCAATGTTAACCAGTTCAGCTTTACACTTTCCTAGCTGACTGTAGGTTAATGGAAAAACAGGTCAAACCTCTAGTGCAATATTCTCCTCTATTAGGGATTGAAACTATTTTAAGCTGCAGACCAGTGACAGTGATTTATTTTCAAGACAGAAAAAATAAGATTTGCTTTCCTTAAGTTAACATGTCACCCAAAACAGATCCAACTATATTAAAAATATAGTACACCATACTCGAGTATAAATTAGGTGTAGAATATGTGTTATTTAAAGCTGAACCCAGCAAAACTACAAAGATACAATTTGCAGTAGGGCTACCTGAACTGCAAATGCTAAATACCAATTTCTGTCCAAGGTACCAAAACGCAGTTTTGCTTACCTTATGCCAAGCTCCTGCAGGCTTCCTCCTCTCCTTATTACCAGTAGGACTAATGCCACTTCTCTTTTGGGATTCTGCTGGTTGCAGGCACTCTGATGTCATCATGTACAAGGCAGGACTAGCAGTTCTGCATTGTAACTGAGGATGTCAAGGGCCTACCTACAGCCGGGAGGATTAGAGGGAAGAGGAGAGCGCCATCTACAAGAGGAATGAGGAACAAAGTATGTAAAGTACCCAAACTGCCTTTTTAATGGTACTCTAGACAAAAATGAGCGCCTAACCTTTAGACATGTAAAAAGAATGTTTACTAGTTGCACAGCACATTGGAACAAACATATTTTCTGATTAAATACTCTGCTTCCTACTTTGCAGAACAACACATTGGTTGTGGTTTACCAATTAAATGCAATGCAAGTTAAGACTTACAACTTGCAAAGAAATTGATCTTTTTTTTAAATGGTCACTGAACAATTGCCCCCTCTTACCCTGGCAAAGGCAAGCTCAGCCCTTTCCCCATGGGGTCAGAAAGGTTAGTTCCATTTCTATAGAGACAGGGGAATTGGTGTCATTGCCCCGTGCAAGAGAGAAGGCCCTTCATTGAAGGAATATTCCATCTTACCATGATAGGGTTGCCATTGTTACAGTGGTTGGGTATGCCCTGTTGCCATAACAATAGAATTTTGGCCCTGTTGCCATAGCGATGCCTAGACCCTATTGACATTATTGAATAGGCCTCATTGCCATGACACTTGAAGTATGCCAAGGCATTGTTGCAATGGCAACCAAGAGATCTGTATCCTTGCCATGAATGATGATGAGACTGCCACCATTGCCATATGAGGAAGGAATCAGTCCTGTAGTCATGGTGCTAGCAGGATCATGGATATACTCCTTGGTTGTGGTTACAGTCGCTACAAAAGATTTGCCCTGTTGCCATTGTGTTGCCATGATAAATGAGGTTTGCCATCATTTCTAGGTACAAATAATGGCATTACAGTCTCTTCCATATTAATAACATTAGCAACAAGTCCCATTTTAACTGGCCAGGTGGCAACCCCAAAACTGAGAGACGGCATAGTGCCTAGTGTATCTGTCTTATCAATCATTCTAAATGCTTGCATTGCTATTTTCCCATATTTATTTGGTTTTACAATTAAATACATATATATACAGTATCTCACAAAAGTGAGTACACCCCTCACATTTTTTAAAATATTTTATTCTATCTTTTCATGTGACAAAACTGAAGATATGACACTTTTTAGAAATTAGACTTTGCTACAATGTAAATTAGTGAGTGTACAGCTTGTATAACAGTGTATAACAGTGTAAATTTGCTGTCCCTTCAAAATAACTCAACACACAGCCATTAATGTCTAAACCGCTGGCAACAAAAGTGGGTACACCCCTAAGTGAAAATGTCCAAATTGGTCCGCAAAGTGCCAATATTTTGTGTGGCCACCATTATTATCCAGCACTGCCTTAACCCTCTTGGGCATGGAGTTCACCAGAACTTCACAGGTTGCCACTGGAGTCCTCTTCCACTCCTCCATGACGACATCACAGAGCTGGTGGATGTAAGAGACTTTGCGCCCTTCCACCTTCCGTTTGAGGATGCCCCATAGATGCTCAATAGGGTTTCGGTCTGGAGACATGCTTAGCCAGACATCCCCTTTACCCTGAGCTTCCTTAGCAAGGCAGTGGTTGTCTTGGAGGTGTGTTTGGGGTCGTTATCATGTTGGAATACAGCCCTGCGGCCCAGTCTCTGAAGGGAGGGGATCATGCTCTGCTTCAGTATGTCACAGTACATGTTGGCATTCATGGTTCCCTCAATGAACTGTAGCTCCCCAGTGCCAGAAGCACTTATGCAGCCCCAGAGCATGAAATTCCCACTACCATGCTTGACTGTAGGCAAGACACACTTGCCTTTGTACTCCTCACCTGGTTGCCGTCACACACGCTTGACACCATCTGAACCAAATAAGTTTATCTTGGTCTCATCAGACCACAGGACATGGTTCCAGTAGTCCATGTCCTTAGTCTGCTTGTCTTCAAACTGTTTGCAGGCTTTCTTGTGCATCACCTTTAGAAGATGCTTCCTTCTGGGACGACAACCATGCAGACCAATTTGATGGTCTGAGCACTGACATGCTGACCCCCCACCCCTTCAACCTCTGCAGCAATGCTGAGAGCACTCATACATCTATTTTCCAAAGACAACTTCTGGACATGACGCTGAGCATGTGCACTCAACCTCTTTGACCATGACGAGGCCTGTTCTGAGTGGAACCTGTCCTGTTAAACCGCTGTATGGTCTTGGCCACCTGCAGCTCAGTTTCAGGGTCTTGGCAATCTTCTTATAGCCTAGGCCATCTTTATGTAGAGCAACAATTCTTTTTTTCAGAATGTCAGAGAGTTCTTTCCCATGAGGTGCCATGCTGAACTTCCAGTGACCAGTATGAATAAGTGAGAGCGATAACATCAAATTTAACACACATTCACACATGAGACCTTGTAACACTAACGAGTCACATGACACCGGGGAGGAAAAAAGGCTAACTGGGCACAATTTGGACATTTTCACTTAGGGGTGTACTCACTTTTGTTGCCAGCGGTTTAAACATTAATGGCTGTTTGTTGAGTTATTTGAGGGGACAGCAAATTTACACTGTTATACAAGCTGTACACTCACTACTTTATATTGTAGCAAAGTGTCACATCTTCAGTTTTGTCACATGAAAAGATAGAATAAAATATTTACAAAAATGTGAGGGGTGTACTCACTTTTGTGAGATACTATATATATATATATATATATATATATATATATATATATATATATATATATATAAACTATATATATATAGATATATATATATATATATAATATATATATATAAACTGGTTTAAAGGCACTCACTGGTCTTGCAGAGGAGGAATATCAAAAACAATAAAAACACTGCTGTATTTGATCTTCCTCCTTTGCAAGACACACGAGTGCCTCCAAACCAGTTTTGGATTTATATGGATTTCTTTGTGGGTGAGCACCTGGGCATTTACTTCAAACGTAGAGTGCCATGGCTACCCATGGAAATATATATATATATATATTTAATGTAATACCATTTAAAAGGGTCCTCTGAATTATGCTACGTTACCAGCCCCCTTGACCCACAAAACCCTTTGTAGACAAACGGAAAACAACCTTTTTCTCTTGATCACATAATTCAGTACACTAAGGTCCACCTAAATGGCACAATAGTTTAGTTCAGAATCAGGTGATAAAGGATGAAGTACTGTATAATTTTTACATCAGTAAGTACTTTTACATAAAGTAAAGTTGTATATCCTTTTTTACTACTAATATTACATCTTCACATAAAAAATAAAATAGTGCACACCCATGAGACTGATATTACAGAGTATTATGTTTTTTTTTTTTTTACACAGAGAGTATAGCAGTAGCTGTTTCCTTTCAGAATGTCTTTCTGAAACTGAAACTGTAATTTGATCTTCAACTATTGAGCTTTGTAAATAATAGGCTTTTTAAAGCAAAGTAATGAACTCCAACTGGTGACTAGAATTATTAAATTTGAACTATTCATACACAATATTTTATTATTTACCTGAATGAATAAACATTTTTGTCATACTATGCTATAATTCCTGGACATAATAAATATATAAAGAATTTATATAAAAAATTAAAAAAAAACACTGTACATTCCGTTTAATGTGCATTCATGTTCATAAATTATTGTGTGGATATGTGAATGGATTGAATCAGAGTATTAGAGAAGAAGCTTTAAAGATGAATTATTAATACCCATGGGTAGAAGCCAACAAGTGATTCATCTCAATGAAAATGCAGATCTGTTCACTTAATGGGTCTTTTTAGGATCAGCTGTTTTATGTTGTGTGTGTTACAGGTGAAGGGCATCCTCCTCACACCAGAATAGAATCTCACATCTTGTGAAAAGTTAATTATATTGTATCATTCAGACACTATCACAGCTGGTGACTGTCAGAATGAGTAAGTATGGTTTGAGACGTTAACAGCTCAGTTAAAACCCTCCCTGTGAGTGAACTTTCTATATCAGTAATGTAATGCCCCCAAGAGGAAGGTTTGGTAGTTATTAAGCTTTTTTCAGGCGACACTAACCAAGACAAGTTACCATGCTGTTTTGGGAGCCCCCATGCTTGAAGTTGCCATTATTGGGAAGAATTCATCAAGCCAGGCTTCAGAGATGCAGTGTGAGATTACTGTAATAGATTAGCTGTTAGCTTGCATATTCCTCTGTACACATGTTTCTCTTGAGGTCAGTTGTAACCTTACACCAGTTTAAAAATGCTTCGTAACAATTTTAGTATGATCCCTTCTTTTAAGTGAAAAATTATTGCAAGTGCAATGATAAATGTGTTTACATTTATTGCTGAATATTTTTGTTGCAAAGCAGACATAATATGGCAAATTCCTTGATAAAATGCAATTGGATTTGCAATTGATAAGCACTTTCAAAATCTCCTCCTTTTTTCCTAAATCTTTTTTTATGAATGTTAGTGCCTGTCAGTATTCCTTCCAAGAAAGGCCCAATATAAACATCTGCTTCATCCCGGGGCTAGGAACTTGACATCTCTGACTTAGGTGCTAGGTTCTGCCCCTCCACACCTAATCACCTCCACCTACTGTTCTACTGTTCAATAAAAGCACCATTATTGAGCACTGAACTTGCCGGTGGAAAGCATTATTCTACAAAAATAATACATACACATCCCCTACGTAATCCAATTTTTATTGAATCATTTATTACTGTGCTTTTCTGCCTAATTGTAACATCCTCTGTGCGTTCCACTACCATTTGCTTGGACAAGCAGTTCGCGTTAGTTGTGGTCATTGTGACTGATCTCGGATACCCCTGCTGAGCATCTCCGCCAGACCTGTGTCTCCTGTCCTCCAAACGCACCCACAGCCTGCAGACTCGCCATAACCAGCCCTTAACCCCTCAATCACGGGACAAGACACACAGGTGTTGAGGGTTAAACATCCAGAGCATAAAAACTCTTTATTAAGTTTCAAGCATACACTTTAAACACAGTTAGGGACACTCCCATAAGCCTTGTCATAGAGGGGGTAGGGGACAAGGATGAACCAATGGAAACTCAACACTTGTATATTCAAACAACTACAGTTGAAACACATGAAGAGATTGTGATAAGCAGGTAGCCCCTCCTTACACATCCCCTGCTGGGATGTGTCTCCATTCCAGACCTTTGTCTACATGCCCTGACCCAACACAATTAAACACAGCAACAAGAGGGGGGGAGAAGGGATGCAGCATTACATTACATTATCTCAATGCCCCTTTGTCCCCAAGTCTTGTAGCCCCACGCTTTGGGAATACCGCCATCTTGTATATGTCTTTATCAGCTAAAAGTACATTGTTTGTGGAATAAAAGTATATATTTAGCCCAGCCGGGCCAATAGGTTTAGGTAGCCAGGAACGACTCCACAAGCCCAGCCACAGATACCGCGTTCACCCGGTTCCGATGAACTGGTGACTCTGGACACAAATGTCTGGAGGTGGCATTTGCTCCAGGTGGTGGGAGACGGCAAGTAGCCCTCCAAATCTCATGTTCTCTGCTGGGCCATAGTCTGTGGGTATGAGGCAAGCCCACAGCCCCCTCCAAAACACGCAGTGACAGTGGGTTCTGTCACAGTCATGTACACTGCTCTATGCACACTACAAATCCTGTAGTCCACTGTCCCTAGTCCGTCTTGGGGTGAGCACGAGAGGGTGGCTACATTCGTACATACAGTGGGTCCATAGAGACTGTACATAGCCACTCTCTAACCGGAAGTTGGGTCACAGCAGCAAACATTTAGAATTTGAAATTCGTAGAAGGCTGAGAGCAATAGAAGGTACTTTTTTGAATTAAGAATACATACATGAAAATACTTTTTAAGTTGAACCAGAGTTTAGTGTCACTTTAAGCAATGCAAGGCCTTAGAATAATAGAGAAACACAAAGGTGCACAACAATAATATTGCTAATAAAAGTAATTACTGGTACCTTGTGGTATCTGCCTGCTTTTCAAAGTTTAAATTGGTGTACAGCGGAATTATTAGGTAGTTTACATGTTTAAAAGTGTAAGCAGGAAAAACTGCTTGGATATGAAAACCGTCTGGATATTGAATATGCAGGAGTACAAGCACCTTATTAGCATGTCTGCAGTTCTTGTTCAACTGTTTCAATTGTCCTTTGCAATATACTGACATTTGGCTTCAGTGAATCATGGATGGCCAAATCTAGTGTTCTTCTGCGAACGGCCCATCTGCTTGTCTGGCCAGCCTTAAAACACTTGATGCATGATTCAGTTTCCCAATTTTCCAGCCAAGTGCAAAGCAAACAAAGGGCACAGTGCTTATCTTTGTGATGGGACTCGAAAAGGTACAGTAAATATAAAGACAATTTGTACAAACATATTCTTGGATCAGGTAGGGGGATGCGATGATTTAACCCAGCCAGGTATTCTTTGAAGTACAATACAAATGCATTTTCATAATCAGTTGATTGCTGGCACATGTGGTCCCCTGCCAAGACCTCTCAGTCTATACTCCGTAGCCCTCAACCTGCCTCAACAACCATTAGACTGGAACTGTGGTTACAGCCGTTCATAAACAGCTGGCTTTAATGTCACTGGGTGAGTCAGAGCCGCAAGATTCTTTGAAAAACAGCTATGTGTACTATCTTTGAAGCTTTCTCTTATGTTCAGTTTACCCATCAGAGAATGCATTTTGCATTTCAAGTTAATTTTCCTTAGCTTATTTTACTGTACGTACTGTGTACATATTGAATAATATGTTTTTGGGTCTTTGTAAACATCTTAGCTTTTTGGTATCAATGATAAAAAACAAAAACAAATGTAGAACCATGTGCTTTTTATGAATTCTACAACTCAAGCTAAACCTTTCTTTAATTTTGGACAGTACAAGGAAAGTTTTTGTGTTTTTAATATATACTGCATCTCACAAAAGTGAGTACATCCCTCACATTTTTGTAAATATTTTATTATATCTATTCATGTGACAACACTGAAGAAATTACACTTTGCTACAATGTAAAGTAGTGAGTGTACAGCTTGCAAAACAGTGTAAATTTGCTGTCTCTTCAAAATAACTCAACACACATCCATTAATGTCTAAACCGCTGGCAACAAAAGTGAGTACACCCTTAAGTTAAAATGTCCAAATTGGGCATGGTTCCCTCAATGAACTGTAGCTCCCCAGTGCGGGAAGCACTCATGCAGCCCCAGACCATGAAACTCCCACCACCATGCTTGACTGTAGGCAAGACACACTTGTCTTTGTACTCCTCACCTGGTTGCCATCACACACACATGAAACCATCTGAACCAAATAAGTTTATCTTGGTCTCATCAGACCACAGGACATGGTTCCAGTAATCCATGTCCTTAGTCTGCTTGTCTTCAGCAAACTGTTTGTGGGCTTTCCTATGCATCATCTTCCTCATGGGACGACAGCTATGCAGACCAATTTGATGCATTGTGCAGCGTATGGTCTGAGCACTGACAGGCTGACCCCCCCACCCCTTCAACCTCTGCAGCAATGCTGGCAGCACTCATACGTCTAATTCCCGAAGACAACCTCTGGATATGACGCTGAACACGTGCACTCAACTCCTTAGGTCGACCATAGCGAGGCCTGTTTTGAGTGGAACCTGTCCTGTTAAACCACTGTATGGTCTTGGCCACCGTGCTGCAGCTCATTTTTAGGGTCTTGGCAATCTTCTTGTAGCCTAGAACATTTTTATGTAGAGCAACAATTCTTTTTTCAGATCCTCAGAGAGTTCTTTGACATGAGGTGCCATGTTGAACTTCCAGTGACCAGTATGAGAGAGTGAGAGCGATAACACCAAATTTAACATACCTGCTCCTCATTCACACCTGAGACTTTGTAACACTAACGAGTCACATGACACCGGGGAGGAAAAAGGGCTAATTGGGCCCAATTTGGACATTTTCACTTAGGGGTGTACTCACTTTGGTTGCCAGCAGTTTAGACATTATTGGCTGTGTGTTGAGTTATTTTGAGGGGACAGCAAATTTACACTGTTATACAAGCTTTACTCTCACTACTTTACATTGTATTAACCGCTTCCCGACCGGCCACTGCATATATACGTCAGCAGAATGGCACGGGCAGGCAAAATCACGTACCTGTACGTGATCGTGCATTTGCCTGCCCGTGGGTCGGGAGCGCGCCGCCAGCGGACCCGATCGCCGCTGGTGTCCCGCGATCGGGTTACGGAGCTGAAGAACGGGGAGAGGTCTATGTAAACAAACCTCTCCCCGCGCTTTCTACTCTGCCTGTCATTGATTGGCTGTTCCCGGTCATCGGGAAAGCCGATCAATGACGTCAGACGTCAGCCCCGCCCCCTAATGTAAAAAAAAAAACACACACGTCACAGCCCATAACCCCTCCCCTCCCCCTAGTGGTTAACCCCTTCACTACAACTGTCATTTATACAGGAATTAATGCATTTAAATAGCATTGATTGCTGTATAAATGACAATGGTCCCAAAAATGTGTCAAAAATGTCCGATGTGTCCGCCATAATGTCGCAGTCACAATAAAAATCGCTGATCGTTGCCATTACTAGTAAAAAAAAAAATATTAATAAAAATGCTATAAAACTATCCCCTATTTTGTAAACGCTATAACTTTTGCGCAAACCAATCAATAATCGCTAATTGCGATTTTTTTTACCAAAAATATGTAGAAGAATACGTATCGGCCTAAACTGAGGAAAAGAAATGTTTTTTTATATATTTTTTGGGGATATTTATTATAGCAAAAAGCAAAAAATATTGCATTTTTTTCAAAATTGTCGCTCTATTTTTGTTTATAGCGCAAAAAATAAAAACCGCAGGGGCGATCAAATACCACCAAAAGAAAGCTCTATTTGTGGGAAAAAAGGACGCCAATTTTGTTTTGGAGCCACGTCGCACGACCGCGCAATTGTCAGTTAAAGCGACGCAGTGCCGAATCGCAAAAAGGGGCCTGGTCCTTTGGCTGCCAATTGGTCCGGGGCTGAAGTGGTTAAAGTGTAATTTCTTCAGTGTTGTCACATGAAAAGATATAATAAAATGTTTAGAAAAATGTGAAGGGTGTCAAATTGTCACTTCATATGGAGAGTTAAGTACTAGTTCTAAAATAGATCTGTGAAGTCACTGTTGAGTTCATCAAAGTTTCATCCTGCATTGAGCCCTTATTAAAGGGAATTGGTGTTGCCCCCGAAATAATTGAAATTGATCTTGGACTGGACTTGGACATTCAGTTTTGGTCTGGAGCCTTTATTTGTATTTCTATAGTTTGTGTTTTTGTTTGGTGCCCATTGAGGGAAGCCTTCTGTGTATGGGAGCCGCATTGTCGAGCTATTAAGCTTATTTACATTTTTTTTATTTCTGACTACATATGCAGGTCTAAACGTTCCCAACACCTCTTTTAGTATGTTGTTCTGGAGGTTTTTGCTGCTGTCTAGCATACCACTGGAAAGATTTTCTTTTACTCCCCATTCTGTCTGACAACCATTAGGAAATGAGGGAAAATGTCCCAGTGATCAGGCAGATAACAACAATTATATAAAAGAGGTGCTCCTCCTTTCTCCTGCCTCTAATATTTTTAATGCTGTGTGCATCTATTAAGGAGATTTCCCTGTACTTTCTGTTCTGTCTGACATTTGTTAAAGGACAGAACGTTAGGAAAAATCTCCCCAGTGGGAATATAGACAGCAATAAAAACCCAACTAAGGTGCTCTAACCATTTCTCTTTCTATTCACACCTAAAAAAGGATGTTGCCTTGAGTTGAGGTCAAATCCAGCTCAATTTGATTTCTTTTTTAGTTTTTGGATAGATTTGAGAAGTCAGGTTTTTAACACTGTTGGCCAACCACTCTTACAGGGAACATTAAATAAAATGGTTAGAAAATTTGGCATAGTCACTTCTGTTCCCCCACAACCAAGATAAGCAGCATGGGCAGTGTCCACCAGAGCCACTGTCATCCTCCCCCTTTTATTAAGATAAACCAAAATTCTTGCTTTTGTTGATGCAGTGATCAGCCGTCATAACTGGGGGTAGGGGTGGGGGGGCAACCTATAAAACAGACCTAGCATTGCCACATAGGATTATGATTTTCTGACAATGTTAATATCTGAATAGGTCATTTGAAAGGCTCTGACACGCATTGTAAAATTATAGATTTGCTCTGGCCCATTATGGTGTCTCCTTTTTTGTGAAAGTGTTAGGTTCTAGGTGTGTTTGATAAAGGCTAATTTCAGACAGGAGATTCCTCTACTGGCAACATATGGCCAATAACAGAATCACCAGTGCAGTAACCCCTTTCCCTAATGCAAGTTGCTCCTTCCCAGTCCCATATTGCTGCAGAGTTGTGTTTGCGCATCTAACAGTGACAGTGAGATTTGTCTGCAGTGGCCACGGCTGATGGACAGGCATTGAAAGCTAGGCACAGAATGAAAAATTTAAATCCATTACACCAAATATTCAAAGAGGAGATTAAGGGGGGATATGATCAACATATATAAATACATAAATGGTCCATATAGTGAACCTTATGTTGAATTATTTACTTTAAGGTTATCACAGAGGACAAAGGGGGCACTGTTTACCTCTGGAGGAAAGGATATTTAATCTCCAAATACGTAAAGACTTCTTCACAGTAAGAGCTGGGAAAATGTGGAAACTAAGGCCTGGATTCTTACCTAAATGTACATAATACAGTACAAAATATAACTGGAGACTAATATTTATAGGTAAAGTTGATCCAGGAAATATCTGATTGCCTCTTGGGGAATCAGGAAATATTTTTTTCCCCTGCTGGAGCAAATTGGTTTGCTGTTTTTTTTTTTTTTTGCCTTCCTCTTGATCAAGTGTGGGTATAGGATTGTGTATATAGGTTTGTAAAATGTATTTTTTCCTTTTATTGGTTGAACTGGATGGACTTGTGTCTTTTTTTCAACCAGACTAACTATGTGACTATGTATGTAACTATGTTACTTGTAATCTCCACCTGTTCTGCACTGTTAACAGTTATATAATTCTCAGTTATTTCTGAAGACTACAGGACACCTCTCCCTGATGTTATAGGGACAGAGGAAAGGTGGAGGTGTCCTATAATACTGTTATATATCTTAGCTCAGGGTAATAACACAGCTTCTCCATAGATACAGATACAGCGTTGCCACCCTAGCACAGAAAGAAATAGCAGGTGAATATAAAGGAAAAAAAATTGGAAAAATGTATCCGCCACATCTAAGGCCTGCTAAACATACATTTTGGTCTTAGATACACTTTAAGAATTCTATGCCATTAATTGCTTGTTTAGCAATGTCCTGTCTGCATCTTCTCAATTGTTCTGTAATTTCTGAAAGTATTTTTTTTTAAGTTGTGCTTAAAATGTTACAAGCAATGTTATATCAGCTGTACTGACGGTGTTATTTTATTCTTTTAGCACTTCATGAATTCCCCAGTGACATCTTCTCACATGAGGAAAGACGGCATGGAGCAATCCTTATGCATGTACTATTTGTAAGTTTTTTTGTTTTTTTTTGCATTTGTACTTGGTACATGTATGGGCACACACACCTTGCTTATTGTTGTATTTTTGAGTCAGGCAAGCTTTCCTAATTAGATGCAAAAATATTTGGACCACATTGCTTACCAGCCAAATCTAATCCATGATCAGTATTAGCCAAAGAATACAACACAAGGAAATTGAAGACCATGGAATAGAGTTAGATATATTGGGTCCATAAAAGACTATTCTATTGTATAAAGAATAAAAACATTCATTGGGGACAAATGCAAATCCTCAAACCAAACCCAGGTATATTAGGCCTGGTGCACACAGGTAAATCTTTAGTGGATCCTCTGTGTCACTACTAGTAGGAGTTTAATAAGTCTTTACCAAGTATCCAACATGACCAGTCAGTGATAAAGGTTGGAAAATTACAGGCTGAAGGACAGGGTTGGTGGAAGACACAAAAAACATGGCAGTCTGAGACTTTAACTATTAATCTACACCCACACAAAACAATAATGAATGTGACTTAAATATGTGAAAAATCATATATGTACCTGTTACATGGTCAGAAACCAATCTTAAACAAATATTAAAGAAATAATAAAGAGTTGCATGTCTTGAATTAAGTCAAAGATGTGAAAAGGGATAAAAACTAGACTGCGCTCTTGTAAATGCAAGTAATGTCCAATAAAAAATTGTGCAATAATTTAGATTTAGACATTGTGCAACTGTATTTTTCTTCCCACCATTGTAAGTGTGCATGTATTATCCAAATTATCTTCCAAATTTACACAAATTTTAATTCATTAATAAATAAAATCTTTAAATTTATAGTAAATAAATAAATAGTAAAAATAATTAACAAACTGATCTGTGAGTATTTATCTGCTATTAGTATTTTTCATTTCTATATGATAAACAAACTTTTTTGATGATAACCTTAACTGTATCATCTATATTCAAAATGTATTTTTATGTTTGGATAGAGTGGGGGAATAGTTAGAACCTCTGTAATTTTTTAAAATGTATTGTTGTGTGTTTCCAGTTGGAGAGATTTTCCTTATCTTCCTACCCCAGAAAAACAATAGGAAGTAAAATGAATTATTTGAAATCCCCTTTCAGTAGTTACAAGAACCGATGTCCCTGATGGAAAAATTACCCTCTATGTCTGCTCTGGTGACAACTGTATTTTGGATATTCCATAAATTCTTTCTCAGTGACAATGGTCACCAGGACAAATAGCTTGGTTGCAGATGTCAGTAAAAACCTAGAAAGGGTCTTTTATCTGTCCCCCACTCTGTCCAAAAGTTTTAGCTAGAAACATAATTCAAAGTAATAGTATAGCAAAACCTTTGCTTATGCCTCTGAAAAGTTGTCTTGATAGAAAAAGGCTGAGACCTACTAGTACCCTGCACCCCTTACTGTAAAATGTATAGAAATGTAAGGTTCGATTTCTGTTGAAAACCTAATCACATCAGCCATCAGAGGATGTTATTTTATATATAGTAGGTCACAAAAATTAGTTATATCATTTTTAAATTTCACATGCAAAATAACACAGACACAGTCACCAAAGAATTATTTATACTTCTTTGAGCATGACCACTGATGGGTTATCCAACACCCTCAAAGGAAACAATGAAAAAATGCCTTTGCTATTTGTAATTCTCCTTCATCAACCGTTTAGGGCTATATTGACATGCCATTTATCATGCTCCAGAAATACCTTATGAACATGATTATGTACCCTTGAAACTGTGTGCATTCCTATTCCAGTTACATTACCATAAACAAGGTAATGTCATTTAAGTTACAGATATAGTAAGAAATAGTAGGTGTATATGAATCAAACAGAAATTATACAGTATAATATAACAGGCCTTTTTTCACATTGTAGTACAGATTTTGGTTAAATCAATAGGTATATGTCAGATATCTGTATGTGAAAAGAAGAAAAGAAAGAAACATGAAAGTTGGTACTAGGGTGCCAACTGGTAGAGATTTGGGCCCACAGTTGGATCAATCCAGAAAAAGAAAATGTAGCTAAAGGTAGGTGGGTAGAGAAAGGAAAGAGTAAGACATTGGATTGGATGTGGACAAGGATAGTCAGTTCATCTGGTTTTACAGGGTTTGTATCTGATTATGGGATGACTGAGTGGTGAAAATGTTATTCTGGATATGCATGGGCAATCACGGTGACCAGATTTTTAGGAATTTTCCTATAAATTATTGATTACTGCTACAAATGATAGATTATAGGAATCTGGAAGAACACAGGGAAGTATGTTGTTAACCATGACATTTTCCAGTAACTTTTAAAAATGGTTGTTTGTTGTTTTTTTATGCTTTTGTTTTGTTTGTTTTTTTTTGTTTTTTTTTATTACTTCCATGTAAAAAGACCATCTTTGCATCTTAGAAACATAATTCAAAATAATAGTATAGCAAAACCTAGGCCACTTATTTTTTAATCAAGTCTTACTGATAAGACCAAACCCTATATAAAGTACCTTGCAGTATATCTGTTATATATGTATAATGTCACCTATTTCATTACATCCATGGAAACAAAAGTTACAGTAATTGAGGATGAAATAAGCTATCCTTACTAAAGTGAGATACTAGTTAAGTATTTTGTATGCCACTTCCATAGTATTCACGTTGATAGAGCAGATGTTCCACCATACTTGCCCCTCTATACTTCCATAATGCATCCATAAAAGATGCGTAACGTTGAAAGAGCTGACCATTAAACAGAGTGGGAATAGGCAGGGATGGTCACTAATGGTAATATCATCAACCTTTAACATATTCAGAGCAGAACAATACCTTCCACTGCCTGTAATACAGATATTTAAGCAAGATCGTGAGAGTTTCCAGTATGGTATATACTAAACTTTAAAGCAAAGCACCTAATGCCTTCTTTGTTTTGTTTTACAATATATGTTTTAAAGTGCTTGCACACAAAAAGGCACTCCTGGTGAATAAGAAAAATAGGAAAGCTGCGCTTGATGACTACCTTATAATGGTATTTGCGTGGTTGTCCCAGGAGAACTTCTGCACTGCTTAGCTGTGCCAGGTCAGTGAATGAGGAAGTACGGGCAAGCCACTGGATAAACAGAAACAGAACAGGAAGTGACAGTGACGGCCTGCCTAAACAAAATGGTCCACCATACCTAGACCTGTCTAACACAATATACCAACAGCTCCTCTCTACTTTGGGGGGGCAACCCCATGAAATAAAAGTAAAAAGCCTTCAAAAAAGTACTGCTGGTGATAACGTTTCAGAGGGTGTAGGATAAAGGAGTCTATACTCTTATAAATATTATCACTGTTTGTATGTTAGCACCTGCCTTCCATGCCTACCTATTAGTTATTGACCTCTGTTCCTGCTGGGTGTCATTCAACCCATAAGTCTAAAGGCATCAATACAGAAGAGGTAAGTATTGATGCCAGGGACACAGACTGAAGCCTCAGTTAAAAAAAAAAAAAAGACATTATTTTCAAGATGGGCTTTAAGGTTGCCTATGGTTTCCTATGGAAAGGTTGGCTTTAATGTATATTTATTTTTGCCAAGCATTTCTAAGCATTGCAGGGGCCTTGAGAAATGCTTATAATTTTAACCTAGAGAATACAGTATTTATAACCTAATACCGGCATTAATAGTTGTCTACATAACCAAATATCCATACCAGCATTACAGCAAATGATTATTTTTATACTGAAAGTGTATTCATGTATTGATAGAGGCAATTTTGTGAATATATTGAAATCTCAGTATAATACTTCCATAATACTGTCCATTCCCACATGATTTCTTACATTAGTAGATCCAGTATGTAGGTCAGCATACTATATAACATAATTTCTCCTATTTTTAGCTAATAATATATACCAAAGACAGCATGTCCTATGCTCAATAAATTACACAAAAACGCAGTGCAAGCTATGCCAATATCTCTCAGGTGTTAATTAAATAGGAACACTTTTAAGTTTGTTTGGAACACATTTAACAGATAAAAACCTAAATAACCATCCTAAATAAATCAAACATTAACCGCTTCACCCCTGGAAGATTTTACCCTCTTGCTGACCAGAGCCCTTTTTGCGATTCAGCACTGCGTCGCTTTAACTGACAATTCCACGGTCGTGCAATGTTACATCAAATCAAAATCGATGTCCTTTTTTTTCCCACAAATAGAGATTTCTTTTGGTGGTATTTGATCACCTCTGCGGTTTTTATTTTTTGCGCTATAAACATAAAAAGAGTGACAATTTTGAAAAAAAAAGCTATATTTTTTACCCTTTGCTATAATAAATATCCCCCTAAAATATATATAAAAAACATATTCTTTTCCTCAGTTTAGGCTGATATGTATTCTTCTACATATTTTTGGTAAAAAAAAAAATCACAATAAGCCTATATTGATTGGTTTGCGTAAAAGTTATAGTGTCTACAAAATAAGGGATAGTTTTATGGCTTTTTTATTATATTTTTTTTTATTAGTAATGGTGGCGATCTGCGATTTTTATTGTGACTGCGACATTATAGCGGACACATCGGACACTTTTGACACTATTTTGGGACCATTGTCATTTATACAGCGATCAGTGCTATAAAAATGCACTGATTACTTTGTAAATAACACTGGCAGGGAAGGGGTTAAACACTAGGGGGCAATCAAGGGGTTAAGTGTGTCCTAGGGAGTGATTCTAACTGTGGGGGGGGGGGGATGGGCTGCTCCCGATGACAGAGAGCAGTGATCTCTGTCATGTCACAAGGCAGAACGGGGAAACGCCTTGTTTACATAGGCACCTCCCCATTCTGAGGCTCCGTGACACGATCGCCGGGAGACCGGGCATGGTCACGCTGTACGCGGCGGGCACGCCTGTGGGCCTGCTAGCCCCGCCAATTAAAGGGGACATACAGGTATGCCCATTTGCCCACCACTGCCATTGTGCTGACGTATATCGGCGTGCAGCGGTCGGCAAGTGGTTAACAACTGTAGTATCAGGCTGCAACATAACAAAATTGAAAAAAGTGAAGGGGGTCTGAATACTTTATGAATGCACTATATATATATACTGTATATACATTTAGGAATTATTCACAATGAAAAATAGAATTATTCCAAGTAACAGGGATACACATCACAGGCTGCAGATTTTCAAAAGGATGAATCCACAGGGAGGATTTATCAGTTGGATTGGGAATGAGCAAGATCTCTGCAATCACTGATGCGGTTAAATGGAATATATTGCTGTAACATAAATGTATATGTTTATTTGCGTAAGCTGTAGCCAAGACCCTAGTGACTCAATTTTTGCCTAAGGCTGCACAATAGATCAGACCACATCTGTCTTTTGCAAGAAAAAAATAGTTTAACAATCTAACATTTCATTATTTATATATGTATATACTAGCAATATACTGTACATGTATTGCAGTGGATCATGAATTGGGAGTCTTGGCAGAGGCAGGAGAGGCTGGAAAGTAGCTTTTTTTATGGTGGAGTGGCATTTTGGGCAAAGGATGCTGGACAATTGCTTTTGAATGGGGGGGATGATGGATAGTGACCCTCAGGCAATGGGACTGAAGGGTAGCTCTTGGAAAAGGTAGGGCAGCGGCTCGTGGGCAGTGGATCCTGGGTAATGGCATTTGTGCAGCAGAAGCTAGACAATGCCCCTTGAATGAGGGAGAAGGGTTGAGCAATTGGGAGAAGCACTGCTAGTAATGCTGCATTGTTTACTTATAAAAGTAATAACTTTTATTGTTAAGTAGACATGTTTGTTCCGAAATTAATATTCGGACAAATCTGTCATTATTCGGAGATTCGGATATATCCGAATAACTGGATTACAATATAAACAAAATTTTACCAAATGCTCCGAATAACGTAATGAAACTTGTCTGAATTTCAGAAATTCGGACTGAAATTCAAATCGAATTTTACATTGGACTCCAGTTGAATTCTAACTACACATATTGCTGAAATCAACGATCGTGTTTGTTATTATAGTACCATTTCGAAATAATGTTGTTTTTGTTAAGCCAAAGGTGATTTAAAGAGTCATTGTAATCATTTAACCACTTCAGCCCCGGAAGATTTGGCTGCTGAATGATTGGGGCATTTTTTACGATGCGGCACTGCGTCGCTTTAACTGACAATTGCACGGTTGTGTGACGATGTACCCAAACAAAATTGACGTCCTTTTTTTCCCACAAATAGAGCTTTCTTTTGGTGGTATTTGATCATCTGTGCGTTTTTTTTTTGCGCTATAAACAAAAAAAGAGCAACCATTTTGAAAAAAACACAATATTTTGTACTTTTTGCTATAATAAATATCCCCAATTTTTTTTTTTTAAAAAGCACATTTTTTTCTGAGTCTAGACTGATATGTATTCTTCTACATATTTTTTTGGTAATAAAAATTGCAATAAGCGTATATTGATTGGTTGGTGCAAAAGTTATAGCGTCTACAAAATAGGGGATAGATTTATGGCATTTTTATTATTATTTTTTTTTACTAGTAATGGCTGCGATCTGTGATTTTTATCAGGACTGTGACATTATGGCAGACACATTGGACACTTTTGACACATTTTTTAAACCATTGACAATTATACAGCAATTAGTGCCATAAAAATGCACTGATTACTGTGTAAATGTCACTAGCAGGGAAGGGGTTAACACTAGGGGGCGATCAAGGGGTTAACTGTGTTCCCTGACTGTGTGTTCGAACTGTAGGGGGAGGGGACTGACTATAGGAGATGACAGATCGTGGTTTCTAGCTATTAGGAACTCACAATCTGCCTCTCCTCACAGAACAGGGATTTGTGTGTTTACACACACACACACGTCCCTGTTCTGCCTCTTGTGCCCGCGATCACGCGCGACCGCCGGCCACAAGCATCGGCACCCCCACAATGCAGCGTGCACGCCTGCTATCCCACTTAAAGGAGCCGATGTACAGCTACGATGGTTCGCGGTATAAGGACGGTAGCTGATCGGCAAGTGGTTAATTAAGATTCTTCTTTTGTTTGTTCACTTTGCTGCATTCAAATTGAAAACAATATAACATTTTCGTTTTGACCGATTTGAAAATGTATCGATTTGAATGTTTTGAATCAAAAAAATCTGTAAATTCAAAGAAAATTTGAAAATTTCTGAATACAAATTCCGAATACGAATTGAATGAATTAACAAAATTTAACTAAACTAAAAAACTAGATTAAGGAATCAAAACGGAATGAAATTCTTTTTTTTTGCCTTGCACATGTCTATTGTTAAGTGGGGAGCATTACTAGCTTGCGTGCAATAATGCTTTTTCAGGCTTGGTGAGTGCGTGTACATGTGTAATATTCCAGTTTTAATAAAGTAATACAGCTATGTTTCATTAGTACAAATGGATTTACTATAAATTAAAATCATAGAAGGAACAAAGCACTATATACAAATTGCAAATTGCAATACCCATAGCAACCAATTAGAAGGTAGGTAGGCTGATCTGACTTCATTAAAGTGAATTCTGCCTGTTTGCTCCAGGTTGCTGTAGCTTGTAGTTAACATGTTGTGCTCACATTGTTTACTGAATAAGGCCATTAGTATCTAGCAGTCTTAAGGCTTGTACACACTATAAGAAAATTGGGCGAACATTTTCGTCCAAATAATTTTTTGTGCGATTTTCGTATAGTGTGTACACAACTTTCCACAGCCGATTCCGACTTTTTGTATGAAAATTCCCAAAGGGACAAACTCCATAATGTTTCTCGTATGGGAACAGAACTAACGATTTTCATTTAATGTTTTCATACGATTTTCGTACAAGAAAAATCTGAAAAGAAAGAATGCACATGATCAGAAACAATAAACAACAAAAAAAAATGCCTTTGTCATACGAGAATTTTCATACAAATTTTTGTTTAACTGATCCGATTTGCTGTGAAACAATGAGGAAATTCGGAAGATCGTAGAGTGTACCCCACATTAGAGATATGAAAAATATTATCTGCACTCCAGAACTTAGCTCCTATTTCTGTATTTATTGATTGTAAAAAAAAAGACTGCATGCAATCATGTCTCCACCTGAAAACCAACCTTACTTGACGCATTCCACCACTCTTGGTTTGCTCACAAGGCTAGTCAAGAGTTGTGAAATTATGCCAGCAGTTGGGTTCTAGGTTCAAAGTAAGAGTGAGGGAACAGAAAGTGCAGAATTCCATCTATGAAAATGTACAGGAACTACAAGACCCCAGATGGATGGCACTGGCAGACATGGCAGAAGTCTTGAGCATTTTATTATATATAAGAATGTGTTGCTGACAATCAGCAACGTTGAGTGTTGGTGGCTGTATGCCCTCTCGCACCCCTGCCACCCCAGACCATAGTCTATGTTGGCTATGCAGGAATCCAGCCACAAGATTCAAAGCATTTCTGCCTATCACGTGATATAGTCCCACAAGACCAGAATGTGTTACCAGGAAATGATCAAACCAAGACCAGAGCCAGGGCCATAGTGGTCAACATGTCAAAGAAATTGTTGGCACATTACACAATATAATTAAAATAATTGAATCATTACCAAGAAGCTGGCACATAACAATTATGTCTATGGAGGAAAGTTAAAAAGCATATATTTGTTTAGTGCCAGAAATTTCACAGGCAAACAAAAGAGACATTGTACAAAAAACAAACAAACTGGACAATGGAAAGATCTCAAAAAAGATTAATTTCAAAATAGACAAAACCGACACACTAATTTACTATGTATTAAAGAGCATTCGCTTTGAGTGTCCACTTGCATGCAAGGGCAAAACAAATGGAATTTTTTGCCATTCCATGAAACAACACAGTTTCAGTTTGTGAAAGTGCACATTCATTTTGCAAAGTGAAAATTCTCTACTCCCATAGGCGTGCACACAGGGTGTGCCGAGTGTGCCTGGGCACACCCTAATCACCCCGTGCAGTGCAGATTCCCCCTGCTTCCCGTCTCCCTCCTGCAGTGCTGCTAGCTTCCCTCCTCTCTTCTCAGGAGTGGGGAAGGGGCTGGTAAATATTAACCACTTCCCGACCGCCCCATGTAGATATACGTCGGCAGAATGGCACGTACAGGCAGAATCACGTACCTGTACGTGACATTCTTCAGGCGGTTGGGGGGTCCGATCGGACCCCCCTCCGCCGGCGGGGACGGTCCGGATCGTGTCAGGAGCGATCCGGGACGAGGGGACGGCCAGTGGTTTCTGGCCACCCCCTCGCGATCGCTCCTGGCCAATGAAAAGCTTCCCCTTCCTGTCTATTGTATAGACAGGAAGGCGGAAGTGATGTCACGCTCGGTGCGCCGGTCTATGTGACCGGAGACGCCGAGCGGTGAACATGTAAAGGTTAGTGCACAACAGTACACTGACACCAGTACAGTTAGGCACATATTCCACCCCCCTGTCACCCCCTGATCACCCCCCAGATCACCCCCCCCCCCCCCAGTCACAGTGTCACTAATTGCAGTGATCATTTTTTTACTGATCACTGCATTTAGTGTCAGTGTGACTGTAATAACTGTCAGGGCAGTTAGTTTTAGGTCCAAGGTAGCCCCCTACCCCCCCCTAATAAAGGTTTAACCCCTTGATTGCCCCCCAGGTAACCCTTTCACCCCCTTTTGCCAGTGTCACTAAGCGATCGTTTTTCTGATCGCTGTATTAGTGTCACTGCTGTCGCTAGGTAACCATTTTTTTTTTTTAGGTAACCGCCATGTTTATATAGGTTCATAAATAGTTTTATAGGTCAGGTACCCCCATATTACAACCTAAATAAAGGTTTTAACCCCTTGATTGCCCCTAGAGTTAACCCTTTCACCAGTGATCACTGTATAACTGTCACTGGTGACGCTGGTTAGCCAGTTAGTTATTTCGTTATTTAGGTTCCCCGTCAGGTTTTTATATAGCGTCAGGTACCCCCATATATTACCTAATAAAGGTTTTAACCCCCTGATTGCCCCTAGTTAACCCTTTCACCCCCTTTTGCCAGTGTCACTAAGCGATCGTTTTTCTGATCGCTGCATTAGTGTCGCTAGGTAACCATTTTTTTTTTTTAGGTAACCGCCATGTTTATATAGGTTCATAAATAGGTTTATAGGTCAGGTACCCCCATATTACAACCTAAATAAAGGTTTTAACCCCCTGATTGCCCCTAGAGTTAACCCTTTCACCAGTGATCACTGTATAACTGTCACTGGTGACGCTGGTTAGCCAGTTAGTTATTTCGTTATTTAGGTTCCCCGTCAGGTTTTTATATAGCGTCAGGTACCCCCATATATTACCTAATAAAGGTTTAACCCCCTGATTGCCCCTAGTTAACCCTTTCACCCCCTTTTGCCAGTGTCACTAAGCGATCGTTTTTCTGATCGCTGCATTAGTGTCGCTAGGTAACCAGTTTTTTTTTGTATTACTGTTACGGGTGACGCTGGTTAGTTAGCTTGTTTTTTATACTGTCAGGGCACCCGCCATTTATTACCCAATAACGGTTTAACCCCCTGATCGCCCGGCGGGTGATATCAATTAGGTTTTAGGGTCAAATAAGGTCTGCGTCGCCCCAGGTTAGTGCCAGTACCGCAAACACCCACGCACAAAGCATACACCTCCCTTAGTGGCACAGTATCTGAACAGATCAATATCTGATCTGATCAGATCTATACTAGCGTCCCAGCAGTTTAGGGTTCCAAAAAAAAACGCATTGTTAGCGGGATCAGCCCAGATACCTGCTAGCACCTGCGTTTTCCCCCTCCGCCCAGCCCAGCCCACCCAAGTGCAGTATCGATCGATCACTGTCACTTACAAAACACTAAGCACACATAACTGCAGCGTTCGCAGAGTCAGGCCTGATCCCTGCGATCGCTAACAGTTTTTTTGTGGTAGCGTTTTGATTCAGTCGCTTCAGTCAGGAGCTTTTTTACCTGTGAATCTCAAAAAAATAAAAAAAAATAAAATAGTTGTCGTTTTATTGTTCTCTCTCTCACTCTATTCTCTCTCTATTGTTGCTCTTTTTTTACTCCATTCTATTCTGCAATGTTTTATTATGTTTTATCATGTTTTATCATGCTTGCTTTTCAGGTATGTAATTTTGTTTACTGTGTTTTAGTGTTAAGCATTTTTTTGTTTTCAGGTGCGCCATTCAGTTGCAACGCGGATTTATTTATCTTGACAGCAACAGCGTTTGCTCCCACGATACATAAAGACGCGACTCCAACACTGTAGGAGGTGATTTCACCACCACAGTTAAAAAAAAGAGCATATATGCCGAAGCATGGGGGCAGCAGGGGGGGGGGAGGAGCGATTGGCTCCTAATGCCACGTACATACGGTCGAAATTCCGACCGTGTGTACACGGCATAACTTTTGCGGGAGGATGCCCCCATGCATCGGCATATATAAATGGTGCATGTATGCCCATCATTAGAAGTGGGTGGATGAAGGGAGGTATTCTAATGGTGGGCATACCCACCAATCAATCTCTTTTTTTCGTTCAGCCAAGAGGCTGCATGAAAAAAAAAAGATTACAATATATGTCCAGTATGTTGCTGGACTTTGAATGGTTATACCAGAATGATGCCTGCAGGTTTAGGTATCATCTTGGTATCATTCTTTTCAGCCAGTGATCGGCTTTCATGTAAAAGCAATTCTAGCGGGTAATTAGCCTCTAGACTGCTTTTACAAGCAGTGGGAGGGAATGTCCCCCCTCCCGGATATAAACCGCGCCATTGGGAAATTGGGAAAGCATTTTATCACACCAATCTTGGTGTGGTCAGATGCTTTGAGGGCAGAGGAAAGATCTAGGGTCTAATAGACCCCAATTTTTTCAAAAAAAGAGTACCTGTCACTGCCTATTGCTATCATAGGGGATATTTACATTCCCTGAGATAACAATAAAAATCATAATAAAGAAAAAAAATGGAAGGAACAGTTTAAAAATAAAATAAAAAAGCTAAATAAAAAAAAAAAAACCAAAAAAAAAAAAAAAAAAGCACCCCTGCCCCCCCTTCTCTTGCGCAAAGGCGTACACAAGCGTTGGTCTGGCGTCATATGTAAACAGCAATTGCACCATGCATGTGAGGTATCACCGCGAAGGTCAGATCGAGGGCAGTAATTTTAGCAGTAGACCTCCTCCGTGAATCTAATGTGGTATCATGTAAAGGCTTTTAAAGGCTTTTAAAAATGTATGTAGTTTGTCGCCACTGCGTGTTTGTGCGCAATTTTAAAGCATGTCATGTTTGGTATCCATGTACTCGGCCTAAGATCATATTTTTTATTTCATCAAAAATTTGAGCAATATAGTGTGTTTTAGTGCATTAAAATAAAAAAAAGTGTATTTTTTCCACAAAAAATGCGTTTGAAAAATCGCTGCGCAAATACTGTGTGGAAAAAAAAATGCAACACCCACCATTTTAATCTGTAGGGCCTTTGCTTTAACATTATATATAGTGTTTGGGGGTTCAACGTAATTTTCTTGCAAAAAAAAAATATGTTTTCATGTAAACAAAAAGTGTCAGAAAGGGCTTTGTCTACAAGTGGTTAGAAGAGTGGGTGACGTGTGACATAGGCTTCTAAATGTTGTGCATAAAATGCCAGGACAGTTCAAACCCCCCCCAAATGACCCCATTTTGGAAAGTAGACACCCCAAGCTATTTGATGAGAGCAATGTTGAGCCCATTAAATATTTTTTTTTTTTTTTTGTCCCAAGAGATTGAATAATGAAAAAAAAAAAATATATATATTTTTTTTACAAAAAGTTGTCACTAAATGATATATTGCTCAAACATGTCATGGGCATATGTAGAAATACACCCCAAAATACATTCTGTTGCTTCTCCTGAGTACGGGGATACCACATGTGTGGGACTTTTTGGGAGCCTAGCTGCGTACGGAACCCCAAAAACCAATCACCGCCTTCAGGCTTTCTAAGGGTGTAATTTTTTTATTTCACTTCTCACTGCCAATCACAGTTTCGGAGGCCATGGAATGCCCAGATGGCATAAAACCCCCCAAAATGACCCCATTTTGGAAAGTAGACACCCCAAGCTATTTGCTGAGAGGTATTGTGAGTATTTTGCAGATGTCGCTTTTTGTCACAAAGTTTTGAAAATTGAAAAAAAAAAAAAAATTTTTTTTTTCTTTACTTTCTTCATTTTCAAAAACAAATGAGAGCTGTAAAATACTCACCATGCCTCTCAACAAATAGCTTGGGGTGTCTACTTTCCAAAATGGGGTCATTTGGGGGGGTTTTGTGCTATTTTGGCATTTTATGGCCTTCGAAACTGTGATAGGTAGTGAGGAGTGAAATCAAAAATTTGCACCCTTAGAAATCCTGAAGGCGGTGCTTGGGTTTCGGGGCCCCGTACGCGGCTAGGCTCCCAAAAAGTCCCACACATGTGGTATCCCCATACTCAGGAGAAGCAGCAAAATGTATTTTGGGGTGCAATTCCACATATAACTATGGCATGTGTGAGCAATATATCATTTAGTGACAACTTTTTGAAAAAAAAAAAAAAAATCTTTTTTATTTTTGTCTTTATTCAATCACTTGGGACTAAAAAAAAAAATATTCAATGGGCTCAACATGCCTCTCAGCAAATAGCTTGGGGTGTCTACTTTCCAAAATGGGGTCATTTGGGGGGGGTTTTGTACTTCTCTGCCATTTTAGCACCTCAAGAAATGAAATAGGCAGTCATAAATTAAAAGCGGTGTAAATTCCAGAAAATGTACTCTAGTTTGTAGACGCTATAACTTTTGCGCAAACCAATAAATATACGCTTATTGGCATTTTTTTTTACTAAAGACATGTGGCTGAATACATTTTGGCCCAAATGTTTGACTAAAATTGAGTTTATTAGATTTTTTTTTATAACAAAAAGTAGAAAATCTCTTTTTTTTTCAAAATTTTCGCTTTTTTCCGTTTATATCGCAAAAAATAAAAATCACAGAGGCAATCAAATACCATCAAAAGAAAGCTCTATTTGTGGGAAGAAAAGGACGCAAATTTCGTTTGGTTACAAAATTGCATGACCGCGCAATTACCAGTTAAAGTAGTGCAGTGCGAAATTGAAAAAAGACCTCTGGTCCTTTGGCTGCCAAATGGTCCGGGGCTGAAGTGGTTAAAAAAACCGACCCCTTCCTTTTCTGAGTGAACACAGTGAGTGATCTGTACTGGTCGCTCCTGTCTTCATTCTTAACTGAATCATTGTAAACTATGTTTACTGCAGGCTGCAAAGAAAGGGATTGGGCAATCTCTGTCCTCAGTTTCTTTTTCTGTCTCAGTTTAGACCCCTGATATTTCCCCAAAGCCCCATAACAGGGCTCCTAAAAAAAATAGTAACATTTAAAAAAAAATTGTATTGTAAAAATTAAAGAAAATATTAAAAATTAAAAACTACTGACACCGTCCACTGCCCTACTGACAACAATCTTTGCTCTGACACCGTCCACTGCTCTGGTGATGTACACCCATGTGTGTTTGTGCTCTCGGGTGCACACCCTAATACAATAGGCTGTGCACACCAATGCCTACTCCTTTTGTAATTCAGTCACATAGAGTTGGTGGGGGTGGGTGCTGGGCACATCTTGGGGTATTTTGTTAAGTATGCTCATGCAATCTTGATTATATACAGTGTCTTGCAAAAGTATTTACCCCCTTGGCGTTTTACCTATTTTGTTACATTACAGCCTTTAATTCAATGTTTTTTTTTTTATCTGAATTATATGTGTTGGGTCAGAACACAATAGTCTAAGTTGGTGAAGTAAAATTAAAAATTTATATACATGAAACTATTTTTCAGAAATAAAAAAATTATAATTGGCATGTGCGTATGTATTCACCCCCTTTGTTATGAAGCCCATTAAAACCTCTGGTGCAACCAATTACCTTCAGAAGTCACATAATTAGTCAAATGATGTCCACCAGTGTGCAATCTAAGTGTCACATGATCTGACATTACATATACACACCTTTTTGAAAGGCCCCAGAGGCTGCAACACCTAAGCAAGAGACACCGCTAACCAAACACTGCCATGAAGACCAAGAAACTCTCCAAACAAGTAAGGGACAATGTTGTTGAGAAGTACAAGTCAGGGTTAGGTTATAAAAAATATCCAAATCTTTGATGATCCCTAGGAGCACCATCAAATCTATCATAACCAAATGGAAAGAACATGGCACAACAGAAAACCTGCCAAGAGATGGCCGCACACCAAAACTCACGGACCGGGCAAGGAGGGCATTAATCAAAGAGGCAGCACAGAGACCTAAGGTAACCCTGGAGGACCTGCAGAGTTCCACGGCAGAGACTGTATTATCTGTACATAGGACAACAATAAGCCGTACGCTCCATAGAGTTGGGCTTTATGGTAGAGTGGCCAGAAGAAAGTCATTACTTTCAGCAAAAAACAAAATGGCAGATTTTGAGTTTGCAAAAAGGCATGTGGGAGACTCCCAAAATGAATGGAGGAAGGTGCTCTGGTCTGATGAGACTAAAATTTTACTTTTTGGCCATCAAAGAAAAAGCTATGTCTGGCGCAAACCCAACACATCACATCACCCAAAGAACACCATCCCAGCAGTCGGGACTGAGAAACTGGTCAGAGTTGAGAGAAAGATGGATGGAACTAAATACAGGGATATTCTTGAGCAAAACTTGTACCACTCTGTGTGTGATTTGAGGCTAGGATGGAGGTTCACCTTCCAGCAGGACAATGACCCTAAACACACTGCTAAAGCAACACTTGAGTGGTTTAAGGGGAAACATGTAAATGTGTCGGAATGGCCTAGTCAAAACCCAGACCTCAATCCAATAAATAATCTGTGGTCAGACTTAAAGATTGCTGTTCACAAGCGCAAACCATCCAACTTGAAGGAGCTGGAGCAGTTTTGCATGGAGGAATGGGCAAAAATCCCAATGGTAGGATGTGGCAAGCTCATAGAGACTTATCCAAAGCGACTTGGAGCTGTGATAGCTGCAAAATATGGCTCCACAAAGTATTGACTTTAGGGGGGTAAATAGTTATGCACATTGACTTTTTCTGTTATTTTGTCCTATTTGTTGTTTGATTCACAATAATAAAAAAAAAATCTTCAAAGTGTGCATGTTCTGTAAATTAAATGATGCAAATCCTCAAACAATCCATGTTAATTCCAGGTTGTGAGGCAACAAAACACGAAAAATGCCAAGGGGGGTGAATACTTTTGCAAGGCACTGTAACCTCTGAGATTTGGGGTATTGGTACTCTGAGTAAATGATGTTGTCTGCGATATTTCTGTTGAGGTATTGGAAGGTTTAATTGTGCATGTGATTTTATTATCTTGGTCATGGAGCTTTGTATATTTGTCATTGAAATCTAAATGTAATATTGATTTGTGCTAGATGGTGCTGATTTAGTTATGTTGTTTTGAATGGTAAGTCATGCACAGCATGCTTATTGTAGTCTTGTTCAGCATCTCATTGTATTAACTGCTGTTCAATTGCTATATCAATTATTGTACTCATCTGCTGTTTAGAAAAATATATAGCAGATGTGTTTAATAAAAATATTTAGCAGCAAACACTTAAAGGGTAACTGCGTATAGAAAAAAAATACTCTACCCTCTTAATTCAAATTTACAATATCACTACCTTCCTCAGATAAAGGAAAACTTTTAGAGGTCAGTAAGACATGCCTACACGCTAAAATTATCCACTTAGCATGCAGGCTAGTGTCTACTCTGTACCGGCGGTGGGGAGCAGTGCCTTGCACCAATCACCACACGGTATAAATGGGCCCCTAGCCTTTCCTTTAATTACATTTAAAAATAATGTAATTGGGAGCAGGCACTTAGCAACATGAAAATGCAAACACAGCAGTAGATAAAATATTCTAAATTTTGTCAAGGTCCATCAAAAACACATTAAAAATGTATTACATATTGAGGATGGTTCACAAAATCTGCAGAAAATAAAATGGGAAGAATTGGAGGTAGCTAAAAGAATGACCAATCAGATTTTGCCTTTCATTTGCTAGAGAAAAAAAAAACACAAAATGATTGGTCAACAACCCCAGGTTTGTGCTCATTTTCTTTTCTCTAGTTTTGATGAATAAATGCAGCACGCTCTACTTTTTTTTCTGCACCGGAAGCTGACTGCACTGGTGTGAACTAGAGCCATTGGAATACATGGAAAACACTGCATGCATTTTTAGTGCAGAAAAAAACTGCATCTGGTGTGAACTAACACTCTAAAAATAGTTGATATCAGAATACACATTTTAAACTGATAGCCAATCATGTCGTTGTCATAGGAAAGATAATAACAGACCTGAAATTTACAGCCAATCACACAAGTGCATACACATAGGAATGTAAACAGATTGTTCAGCTGTTAGATTTTTGTTTATATCTGACTGTCTTTTTATGCCTGTGGGCAGGTTTGGGAAGAAGGGTAGAGGGTTTCTGTAGAGATCTTCTACCTCACAGGGGCTGTCAGGAGAATTGCATGCAAACGCTTGAAGTAGCGTTAAGGCAGCACTCCCTGTCACAACCTCACCTACCCTGTTTCCCCGAAAATAAGACAGTGTCTTATATAAATTTTTGCTCCCAAAGATGCGCTAGTTCTTATTTTCAGGGGATTTCTTATTTTTCCATGAAGAAGAATACGATCCTCCTGTGCCATTTTGACCCCCCCCCCCCTTCTGATCCTCCTGTGCCATTTTGACCCCCCCCCCCTCAAATCCACCCTGTGTTATTTTAAGTGAGTGCCCCCTCCCACCTTCACCAGACACCCCCCTTTACCAGACATCCCCCCCTTTATCAGACATCTGCCCCCCCCCCGACCTCAGTCACCCCTGTGTGTCTGTGGTGGCCAGATTCCACACAATGTGCCTGACTCCTGCCCCACGCGACTCACTCACTGTCTAATTGTGAGTCAACCAGACTCCATGAGGGCAGAGCGAGCAGGAGGCGGCAGAAGGCAGCAGCATTTCCTGGCCGCGGTGTGGACTCTCTGATGACAGGTGACGTCCCCCTGCGCAGCGTCAGGGACGTCACTCGTCATCCAGAGAGACGGCCACAGCTCACTGATTTAAAGAGACCTCGCACTGCCTGAACAGCTCCGGCTGCACTGCGGCCAATCAGCCCGCGGCTACGGTCCAGAGGAGTCTTAGGGGGCCTTATATTCCGGGGTGGCCTTATTATCGGGGAGGCCTTATGTTTGGGGGAGGCCTTATTATTGTGGAGGTCTTATTATCGGGGGAATGCCTTATATTACAGCGAGAGGCAAAACTGGAAGTAGGTCTTATTTTCGGGGGATGTCTTACTTTCGGGGAAAGACGGTATCGCTCTCATTAAATGGGGTAGACATAAAGTAGATCCAGACCAGCAAAGATTATTTGCTGACTTAAGACCTTTACTGAAGATTCTCTCATATAATGCAGAATACATAAAGTACGTCATCATCATTACCATTGACTGTGCTGTCCCTGGTGCACCTGCTACTCTGGCCCATTATCCGGTCCTTACCTGAATCTTAAATGTTCATACATAAAGCAATTGTCCATATCACAGAACCCTGACTGGGTTCCCGCCAAGGGGTTGCTGAAGCACAAAGTTCCCATTACATCCTTTAGCTGGCCCTTCAAACACTTCCTATAGATAAATCGATCAGCCACTCGAGGCCTGCCTCCCCTGATATTTATGCGCCACCAAGGTAGGCGGTACCATAAACACCAGGGAGCAGGCTGCCAAGAACGATTAACCCCCTTCCCAACCAGAATATATCAGCCACAAAATACAGAACATGTGCAAAACATAGGGAACATGGCACAATTAAGGTAGTATTTAGTAGCTATTGGTCTACATGCCAATGAGAATCTTCAGTTGAGGCAACTTCTTCTTAAAGCAGTTTTAACAGTAGCTGGAAAATGTGATTGTATTTTCTTTCTATAGTGTTATGTACAGTGGTAGACAGGGCCCATAGAGTCAAGGAGCTCACCTCCTGGAGGGCAGGTCAGAGACCAACTGTCATTTTAGTTAACTTCAGACTTCAGTTCCCACCTGGATTCAACAGACACTGCCATCCCATTTCTCCCGGGTGATTAACTGTTGCAGGATGGGGGCACAGAGCTTACCCCGTGCCTCACCAGTCTCCTCCCTGGACACCTCTTACATAAATTCCATGATTGCTTGTGTACTGAATTCATTTCACACACATTACTGGAAACCCCTACTTTGTGCTTGATGTAGGGCCTATCCTTGTGACCACCCAGGCCTGGTCCATAGGTGAACCCTGTGCCGCAGCAGATTCTAATATGAGTATCCTGCTGTGAGGTGTGGGACAAAAAGCGCAACTGTCCTCCCACCGAACAGAGCCAACGTCACCCTCCACAGTCACTCACTTCCAATTCAGACTGCCCGCCATCCTTAGTAGTGTGCCCCAACTTAGAAGTTTAAAGTGTGCATATCTGAAGATCTACTTCTTTTAGAGAATTTGCCGGTACACCTGTTCTGTCACCGCCCAAGCCTGCTCAATCCGAAGGGTTGCATGGATTAGCTTCAATGGTTTTCTGGATACACCAAAGTTAAAATTAACTTGTGGTGGCACTTATATTACTAAGATACATTAACAAGCTCTTGCTTAAATAAATCTGCATTTTACTGAAAAGTTAAGGTTCTTTACATACTCATCTTCTTTAATATGATTTAAAGAAGAATTTCTATACAATTTTGGAAGTACATTGACTTTGTATTACACTAGTTATCTTACTCTAACGGTGCATAGAAAAGCATAGGTGCAATAAAGAGAACTGGTGCTGCCCATACCTGGAATTAGGGAATGTTCATAAGTCTATAGTTCCTGGTCCCTACTAGTGGGCCCTTTGAAGGGATCTTGACAAAGAACAGAATTTCACATCCTGAATGGTCCTCTTGGCAGCACTTCCCACACCTAGACTTCCTGACACTTATTGATAAACCTGCAAAAACAGAATCCCTTTGTATATAGCTATATTCAAAGCAATTCCGTTTTTGCAGGTTGTTTTCAGTTTTCAGTTTTCCTTTGATCAATTTTCTTTGCTCCAAAAAGCTGAAATATGAAAGTTTAGGGACATGACACACACTAACCTTTTTGAAAATGGTTAAACATTGTTCAGCCCATCCATTACTTGTTTTTAATATAAAATAGAAAATGAACAAACATTGTCTAACTCATCTAATAACTTTTTTTTTTAACTCAACATAAAAATAGAAAATGGCCAAACAATGTTCAACTCATCCAATTACTTTTGTTTATTCAAAAAAATTTAAATAATTACTTTGGTGTCCAAACCATCCAATAACTTGTTTTAACTCAACATTAAAATTTAAAATGACCAAACAGTGTCCAACTCATCCAATTAAATTTTTTTATTCAACACAGCAATAGAAAATGACCAAAAATTGTCCAACCCATCCAATAACTTTTTTTATTCAACCTAAAAATTGAAAATGACCAAACATTGTCCAACCCATTCAATAACTTTTTGTATTCAACATAAACTAGAAAGAGACCAAACATTGTCCAACCCGTCTAATTACATTTTGTTTATGCAATATAACCGTTTAAACAAAGGGGGTTAAAACAACATGTAGTAAGTATTTTATGGAAATTGAAAAAAATATTATTCTGTTTTATTAAGTCTTATTTATTTATTATAAAGATTTATGGGTCCTTTAAATTGTATGTCTAGGCAATATATATGTGTAAATATATCTATATATATATATATATATATATATATATATATATATGTATATATATATATATATATATATATATATTGTCAAAAGTATTGGGACACCTGCTTTTACATGGACAACTTTTATGGCATCCCAGACTTTAGGCCGTAGGATTCAATATTGAGTTGGCCCACCCTTTGCAGCTATAACAGCTTCAGGGAAGGCTGTCCACAAGGTTTAGGAGCGCGTCTATGGGAATGTTTTACCATTCTTTCCGAAGCACATTTGTGAGGACGAGAAGCCCTGGCTCGCAGTCTCTGCTGTAATTCATCCCAAAGGTGTTCTATCGGGTTGAGGTCAAGTTCCTCCACTACAAACTCACTCATCCATGTCTTTATGGACCTGGCCTCAACCCGATAGAACACCTTTGAAAAAAAACATTGGAAATGTACTGAATATTTTTTCTTATTTGACACACTTTAAAGCAATGTATGAGTCTCTTATCTCTTCTAATGACCACTTTCATAAACATCTTTCCATATCATCACCTCCTTGTCCAGCAAGCTATTTTGAAAGCTGTGTGTGTTTCACAAGCTTAAAAAAAATAGGAAAAATAAGCTTGCTTATTCTGGAAAGGTCAGATTATGAGTTTATATATTAAAGTCAAGAAAAATGTTTTGGAAACACAGGGTATATATTTTCTTTTATGTATACCATAAACTCCTATAGTTGTTTTTGGCTTCTATTATTACCCTATACAAGATTTCTTGAAGATATATCTTAAAATAACACGCTGGCCCGGAACTGAAAACACATTTACTACGCGTTGCGTCAAAGTGTCCCCACAGGGTAAGAGCGCCTGAAAAAGCCTTTTAGTGTACTTTATTTTATTCATTATTTTTTCTTACATTTGAAAGCTGAAGTGAGTGGATTTATTGATGGAATAACTACAGGGTTTGATGGGATTTGCTATCAATTATAACAAACCTTTCTTCCAAAATATCAACACCGCGGGAACTCTTGCTCAACTTTATGTTGTGATTTCTCACCGGGAAATCTATTTAAACAGCAATGAACAAAAGATCTGTGAGTCACTGTAGACTCAGCTATTTGATTCCAGATGAATCACGCCTGCTTTGCAGCATGATAAAGTTCTGCTCGGCAAGTCTTCTTGCATTTAGGTAGTTATCAAACCAAAGCTTACGGGATACAGGAATATAAAATAATCTTTTATAAAATCACAGTCTCTGTGGCATATGACACTAGGACACCTTTGGTGTACAGGAAAATGTTTCGTCAACAGACATCCAATAACTGAACAAGTGCAGTGTTTCTTTTTTTATATTAGAGAATGTTAACTTTTTACTGTTGGTTCTTTCTGTGGAACGTTCAAAGATAAAGGGACTACTGCATAAAAGAGATGGTGCCTTAAAATGGACCCATCACATAACATTGACAACTCTACCAAAACACAGCAAACTGAGAACAAGGTGAACTCTGTGCAGCTGCTCTTTATAGAAGTATATACCATGCCAGTTCATTATGTATTCAATAGAACTGCTTGTGATGGCATTCATGTTTTGCTTGGGTGGCAAAAAAAAAAAAAAATACAATGAACATGTTGTGTGCCAGTAAAAGCTGCTCATAAACGTATTAAAGGGAAACTATAGGGTTTGGAAGGTTTTTTTTTTTTTTTTGTTCTAAGGACTCATGCAAACTGCAGCTCAAAGAATTGGCTTCTACAGGCTTTTAAGCTCTCATTTTTTCTGCCTGAAAACTCCCCTCCATGTTAACCAATGTGTCCATACACACTACCGTATGGCTTTTTCAGGAGTTTACAGGCATAAGCTCTTACAGGCAGAAAAAAAAAAAACCCCACCAAACTCGCATATTTGAGAGGAGCTTTCGAGCAAAAAAGGCACCTAAGTGCCCAAAAAATGCATGAAAAAGCACGAAAGGGCATGAAAAACCTCAAAGAAGCTTGAAAACGCACACAAAAAAAAATTAGGATGAGGATAAGAAACATACAGTATGGTCTACCACTTGATTAGCCCCTTTTATGACCAGAGGTTATTGAAGCCTTGAGGTGCAGACCAAATGTAGCAGTGTTTGTATGCATAGGTATATTTGATATTAACTCTATAACTTATTTACCAACCTAAATAATTTCTACAGAAGAAATAAAATATTAATTTAGTACATCTTCTATGATCATGTTTTTGTTATAGGCTGGCAAAATGTAAAAAAAAAAAAAAATCCTTTATTACTGTTCAAGTGCATCCCTCTCTCTCTCTCTCTCTTTCTCTCTCTCTGTCACCCTCTCTCTGCACAGAAGGTACACAGAGAGGGAACAGTTGCAGCTGGCATCACCATCATTGGCTATGACAGAGATCACATGAACCCTGATCAACGTTGGATGATTTCCAATTAGTGTTGGCAAGGACAGTTCAGTCCTCCTCAGACTGAATGTAGATGCACAGGGAAACCATGTCTGAAAATGTTCACCTACAGATTGTGAGGATGAAGGGGTTAAATATATATTGCACATTATGTACTTTCTGCATAAATTTACTTTTTAGTTTAAGAAATTTTAGAAGTGAGTTCCGAAAAAATTTCAAGCATTTCTACGATTCCAGAAAGAGTGAGAAAAAGTCCCTGTTTGTCATGAAGTTAGTTAAAGAGGAAGTAAACCCTAATGGGTTTACTTCCTCTTTGTTTCCCTGCAAAGGTAAAGCATAATGGACTACTATGCATCGCATAGTAATTAATCTTGGACTAATAGAGTTAAGGTTAGGCACATTCGACCACAGGTTCAATGGACACAGATTGTTATTGTCAGCGTTGAATCTCCTATCTATATCGAACTGTTGTCACAACGAAAACGAAAATAAAGCATTTGTTTCTGTCGGATCTTTTGTTTTTCGGATTCTGCACTTTCGTTATCGTTTGTTAAAACGATAACGAAAATACCTGAAATTCGGACGAAAATGCATTCGGACGAAAACAAATGCACATGTCTAGTGTATAGATAGATCAAAACTTTTAAACGTTTGCATACAGTAGGGTAGGTTTACCCTGTCAGTTTATTTGTTGTTGTCGCGTTCCATTGGGAAGATGTTTCTTTACTATAGACACAAAAGGAAGTGAGAGGAAGTCTCATCTTTGACAGTTGTCACCGTAGCAAACGTCCAAAGTTTTGAGAATTTTCCCTCAGCTCTTGTTCTGGTGACAACTGTAAAATTTTGCATTTACCATCACTTTCCGTTCTGATGACAATGGTTAGCAGGACATATGAATAGGTTGAATCTACCCAGCAAGGACACAGACAGCGGTACAAACTTGTCAGGGGTTCTAAAACGTACCTACTGTATCCAAGAAAAAATGTTTTGGCTATACATATACTTTATTATTCTGGTTTGTGTAGCTGAGGTCCCATTTCTATTCAGTTTGATGCTTCCTCTTAAAACATTCTTAAAATGTCTGCCCTACCAGGAGGGATATCAAGTATTGTAATAAATATATAAGGGTAATTAATAATGTATCGGCTCTTGTGTCTAGTATTCATAGAATACCTGAAATACAGGGCGCACAGAAGTAAGGCATTGGTGAATTGGCAGCGGGATACAAAGCTTTTGTATCGCTAATGCCTCAGAATTCTGTAACCTTCTTTGAAAGTGACCTAAATATAGCAACTCTATTTCTGCATAAGCCATTATATGATCTCTCCTGTGCGCGCCTCAGCAGTATTTTGACAAACAAATCAATCACAGGTTTTCATTTGCAAGGTGCCCTTAAAGAAATCACAGATGCATTTATTTGCCGTTTGTGCCTTTCAAAGCTTAGCTAATTATAACTCAATTAATCCCATAATCTCTTTATATCTGGTTGTATTTTATAATATGCAAATGCTTCCCAAATATCATTATAAATGACATAGTACAATGCAATTTTACTGATGTCTGTAAGTAACTCGCAGAGGAAACGCTGGTCAAGGGTTACAAAATCCTTAGAAATATGTACAGCGCGATTACAGAGGATGTTTTGTACTGTCTTTGCTGTCCACAGCTCATGCACGTCACACGGATAAATTACTGGATATTTTTTCATAAAGAGAACTATAATGACAAGCACAATTATTTAGGCTGAACTCCAGCTAAACCCGTTCTTTTGTTTTAGATCAAGTACAGAAGGCTTAGAACCTTGATTGAGCTTTGTCTCCACTGAAAAAATGTCCTCCACGTCCTGTCCATGTGACAGGTTATTATCACTGCCAGTCTTCCTATCTCTGGGACCCTCATTCCCCATATTTCATAACAGAAAATGAACGGAAATGTCCTCACTGAGTCTTAAATCCATTTCCAAATTATTCAAGACTCATAAATTATAGGTACAACATATATGTTAAAGATGGTTTGCACCAAAACAGAAGGGGCTCACTAAAGCATATGTTTATGGTAAGATGGGAGCATTGAAATTAGGATGAAGGCGAAATGATGAGTTAGAATATAACAGAGCAGATAAGTCAGACAGGGGTCAGACACTACTGGAGAAATTAGAAAAGATGGAGGGAGGTCATTGAAAGTGATAAAGAGATCCCTACGTAAAAAATAAAAAAATAAAAAAAACATTGACAATTAAAGTACTAATTGTACAGCAAAAACTGGTATAATAAATTGAAGCGCAAAATATAATGATGCATAAAGTGTTTGTTCACAAATGCCAGAAGTGTGCTTACTAAAAGCTTTGGTGCAGCAAGAACACTATAGGGTCTAGGTATAAAATATTCTTTAGAGGAATATTACAAGCATTTGCCTAGCCCTCATGAAGTCTGGCCATGTTTCGTCTAACACGTTGATTTTCTATGATTGTCCACCCCATCTAGTGGGCATAATATACATAATTTCATGAAATACCTCAAGCTGGCAAAATACCACATTCTAGCCAATAGATGGAGCTGACAATCATAGGAAATTAATGTATTAGACAAAATATGGCCAGAATTCATAAGGACTAGGCTAATGCTTATGACACACATCTGATTATTATTTTATACAAAGATCCTTAAGATTTATTTGGCATTGCATTCTTGGCTTGATTATTCACATGACTTATCTTTTATTTTTTCTGGCTACATTCTCTTTCGAAGGGACAGGGTAAACAAAAAAACAAAAAAAGCACTGTGTTTGTCTACGTTAAAAGTGATCTAAAAATGAGGAAAAAGATAATCTTGTTTGCTGGCACTGATTTGGGCTTAAAAAGATAAATGCAACCAACTCCTTATATCCAGGGTGCGTCGTCATATAACCCCACCCTACATGTTTGGTCATTCCAACATTAGTGTTTTATTCCCTTTATTTTATCACTGCCTTTAGATGCATTAGAATTCATAATTTATCACCAATAAATTTGTAGAGACTGTCCATTGCTGGGGTGCATAATAGAAGATCCCTTTATAGTGTGGGGACCCTGCAATAAGTTGGAATATCCCAATTCAAATGTAGTGAGCCAGTCTGAGTTCTTGCCATCTGGATTCTTTAGGTTTCCTGTAAGCCTAGGATATTGTTTACTTCTGCCTACACTTGGGGAGTGTTCACCAGTAGATACAGTAGGAAGATACATTCTTATAGGTTACAATTAGTAGGAGGCTTATTGCCCATGATATGGGCTAGGGAAAGAGGTGAATATTTGGGGAGCGCTTCTAGAAAGGTCCTTTGCTAAGATAGGATGTAGCTAAAGAATAGGTTCTTAGCTACCCAGGCCTGCTGCCTAGAGAGGAAACCATTTTAGAGCCAAGTCTCAGGGATTAGGAATGAGCCTAGGCTAGGGCCCTGAACACAGGAAGGTGGCTATTTGAAGTAAAGTACCTTCAAAAATGTGCTTATTCCATTGTTGGTCTGAGCTTAAAAGCATAAAACTGAAGGTGGCCAGTCTCGGTTTAAAGGCATTTGAGTAGAGGAAATACTATTTTGGAAATTCTGAAATCTCCAACTCTTTTTTTTTTCCTGGACACTGAGCCAAAAATCTGCAAAAAAAGAATGACAGTAGATGTTGTTCATTTGGTTGCTGCTGGTGGCCAGTTGGCATTTAGGGTAGCTGTAGGCAAGATCACCAGCTGAAAAGAAGCTTTATCAAAAGCATTAATGTACGCTAAACTGTTCATACAAGTTCTAAATGATTGCATTAGTTATTTTCAAATTATACTAAACACAGTGGTACAAAGCCATTAGTGTGTTTAACCAATAACTTTTTACATATTCATTCTTCATTAAATAAAAGGGGGGAGTGTGTCCTTTACTTACATACTTGGTGTTAAAACTCCTCCTTCGCTCCCATTCAGAACGTTGAGAGTCAGGTTATTGCAATAAGGAAGAGCAAAGATTAAGTAAATCTTTGCCTAGTGGCAAGTAACAGATTTCTTTGTACTTTTTTGTATTTGAGAGGACGTTTTTTTTAATAGAGATTACATACTTTAAGACAAAAGAGCAAAAACACATTGCAGGCCAAAAGGTTAAATAAATAAGGCTATTTAAAAAGGTGAGAAAATGTAATTACATTGAAACAATTAAGATCTTAATCCCCCAGAAAAAGTTCAACCGATTAATAAACTTTCTCCACAATTTAGTATTACAAGCTTCCTTTCCATGAAAATGATTAAATGAACCATAAAGAAACTCTCCACAGTGTTCCCTTTAAATGATTAATGGATACAGGGCATCATTAACAATTTAGGAATTGGCCAACTGTGTTTACTTTTAGGACAACATTTCTCGGTGCTGTTAGCACATTAAGGTCTGTTTTGTATTATTATTATTAGTCAAAGATGGGATCAGAGTTCTTATCGATAAATTGACATTAGCATAAAAACCTGTAAATATGTGTCTGAAACAATACCTATCTGTGCTGTCCATAGCAACTAATCTGCTTTTTCTTTATATGCTCCAATACTGCATTGGGACAATGATAATTTACGCTAGCCATATAGTATATGGGTCTGTTTTTTTTTTTCAACCAGCAGGTTAAATGAAAAAACATGACCCAATTGCCCCATCTAAACATTTGATGTGGCTAGGGGAATCACTCTTGCTGAGCTATTGTGTTGTGACAGCTGGGAGACTTCCCTGCCTTGCCTGATGTCAGAACACACTGATCAGCACCGCCAGCTATAGCCGGCGGCGCTGATTAAGTGGCATTTATTCGATAGGCTGGTTGTACAGAAGTCAATCGTGTGGTGACTCACACATTACTCTTATACCACAAGGATACATCAAGCAGACAGCAATATCAGCAATAGCAGTAACTGGCAGTATCTAGTATAGTAACCTATAGCAAAACTGTGGTTCTTAACAGAGTGTAGCAAATAAATATTCCAAAGTGCCCATGGTATGCATTTCACAAGGGGTGTCACTAGCTATGGGCAAATTCGATGGGTGATCACCATAGGGGAGTCAGAACTTAAAGTGTTTGTTACCCTTAAAAAACAGATCCTGTTTCCTTAAAGTGGTTGTAAACCCTGTACAACCACTTTTACCTACAGGTAAGCCTATAATAAGGCTTACCTGTAGGTACAGTGAATTTCTCCTAAACATGCACAGTTTAGGAGAGGAGATATTCACTATATCCGCATGTGCCAATGTCATCAGCACAAGCACACGGAAGAAATGGCTCGCTCGTGCCATTTCTTCAGCTGCTGTGCCGCTACTGGCATCATTGTGGCTCCGGCCAATCACAGCGCTGGAGCCGGTGAACCTGGAAATAACTCTGAGATGACATGTTGCCGGTCACAGCGGTGTGCCAGGACCGCTGCAACAGTATCGTTCTAAGGTAAGTATTTCATAATGAGCTGCATACTAGCTCATTATGCCTTTGCCTTGCAGTTTTTTTTCATCTGGATTTACAACCACTTTAAAACATGAATAACGGCACATTGCTTGTGCTGTGTAATTTGGCCCCTTCTATCACCTAAAATACCTGGCTGATCCTCCCTGGTTTTGCCCTCCCCCTGTAAACTGACCATGTTTATCATCTCTGCTGAGCCCTGACACCTTCGTCATCCACAGCTCTCCTCTGCTCTCCCCCTTCTTCTCCCCTTTCCCCCTCCCTGCCTGTCAGCTCCGTCCACACTGTGCATTTGGCTGGCATGCTTGATAACCTCCTCTGGCTCCACCCTCAGTATAAACCTCTCCTCTGCAACTCCGTCCTCTTCTGAAGTCCCGGCTTACATTCCAAGGATAAGGCACCTCTGCTAAGTACACATAGCAACAGAGATATGTGTCCTCTAGCCTTCCCGCAGAAAGAGACAGTCCTTTTTCTCCTTGCCTGGGAAAACTGCTGTCCCTCCTCCCATTTTCCTCTCTCTCCCCTGGGGATTGTAGTTTGTCCTCCATCCACTTTCACACCAGAGTTCGCGTTACAAACTGCATCTCCCATCATATAGCGCAGATGTATTAGCAAGTCTGTTTAGCCCTTCTGTCCCACTGGCTCCCTCTAGTGGGCAGATGCTGAACTGCCCTGACTTTATCAGCATTTTTAGTTGCTCCCTCAGGCCAGCTAAGCACCTGGCTACACAATTGATATAAATGTTCTGTATATTCACTTTAACTATTTCAACACAGTGTGCTAACATTTAAAGCGTAAAGTTTAGTTATGAATATTTTGTTACAGTATTGAGTTACAGTATGCATGTGTCATACGTGAAAGGTCCCCATGGAAGCTAAAAATCACTGTAGTTATCGCCGCTACTACAGTGATTGCCCCTGGCTTCCATGTCTCATTCTGAGCGGCTTCCCTACTGCTTAGTGAACATTGGACTTGTGCACAACGGAAAATTTTGTTTAGTTTCAGTTTGTTGTCATACGTAAAATACATAATTTTGTTCTGATATACTCGTTATGTTACGTTAATTCGTTTTCGGATAATTCATTATTTCTGTAGTGTCAATATTCGTTATACTGAATCTCAAATCATGTTGAATTCTTTCATTATATCCACTATAATTTCTTTCGTATTAGTTGTATTAGTTGAAATTCTATATTTATGTATGTATATATATATATATATTCGTGATAATGATTCCTAGCTTGGAAAGTCGTTTGTTTATTGAATCTATTAACACACACAAAGACAATATCTCTTCTCCTCTGCTCAAATACAATACAACACCCTTCTCACTCAGTTCTCAGGAATGCACTTTTCCAGTAATCCAACCTCCAGCACAAAATTAATCAGCTGATTGGACTGTAAGATTTACTTTGAGTTGACATTTTGTTTCATTAGATCTTTAATGAATTACAGAATCATGTCGAATTCATTCGTTATATTCGCTATAATTTCTTTTGTGTTAGTTGAAATTCGTTATTTTTTTATGCAAAATTCAGTCGAATTTCGATTCGCTATGAAACTAATTGCACATGTCTAGTGAACATAGAAGGCCACTTTCTTGGCACAACACCATTCTGAGAACATGCATTTGCACAATTAATGCACAGCGTTCTTTGATTGGGCGAAGTGGAGATTGTGATGTCACTGCCTGACCTTTCCATATCATGGCAATCAATGTAGTAGTGGTGCCCACTACAGTAATTTCAAGCTTCCACAGAGATCAGCCAGGTATGGCACATACTTGTACATGCGTACATTAATTATGCAAAATTATGCATACCTAAACTTCAGTTTTAAAGCAAAACCAAATTTAAAAAAACATGTTTTGTACAATTACAATGTGGATAGTATAAACTATGTGGATTTCACTGGTTATCAAGGGGTTTGAAAAAATGAAACATGGCACATGTAGTCTCTAGTCCTCTCCTATTTTTTCTTGTCTTTCCTGAACCAAAGCCCTGAATCAGCCAAGCTGAAGATTCAAAATCCAAACTTTGCAGGAATGCATTGTGAGCTTCAGCTGACTGAACAGCTTTCAAGGCCTGACCTGTCAGACACTGTACATTACGTACTATACATCAACATTCTGGCTCATTGATTACATCAGATAGTTTCAGTCTTTTTTTAAATGAAACTTCAGCTTTGCTTAAAAATATAAAGTAGGACCTATAAATGCATTACGGCGATTTTGGCATACTTACACTGTATCTGAACCCAAGAAAAATGTAATATGTTGTAGCTCACCAGTTCTTAGATGCGGTGGCTGCATTACTATTTCATTTTTTTTCCCTAATATTTTACCTGGCGAACCTTCCAATAGCACACTTCCTGTGCTAGGGTGACACCACTAACTAACTGTACTATATGCATGAAGGAATAACATTGTCACCCTAAGATAAAGAGTATGTTAGGATGGCATAACACCTCATCTTCTCTTTATCTCTTAAAGCGGTTGTATACCCCGCTTTCACATTTTTACTTACCATACCTGTATGGTTAAGGAGATATTCACCTTGCATGCATGCGCTCTGAAGCTCCGGCGGATGCTTCTTGCCGCAAAGAGGACTCTTGCGCACATGCACGGGAGTGACGTCATCACGGCTCTGGCCACTCACAGCACCGGAGCCACAAACCCGGAACAAACACAGAGAGAACATGTCAGCTCCCTCAACAGTGACCAGGAGGCGATTCAGGCGCTTCGTTCTAAGGTAAGTATTTCATAATGAGCTAGTATGTGGTGCATAATAGCTCATTATGCCTTTATCTTAGAGATTATTTTTTTTTGCAGGCATAAAACTGCTTTAACTTTAAAATTTTTAAACAAACATGTTATACTTACCTGCTCTGTGAAGTGGTTTTGCACACAGCAGCCCTGAGCCTCTTCTTTTCAGGTCCCACGCCGGCACTCCTGGCTCCTCCTCCTTGAGCAGTACCCCAGAGAAAACCATTTGCCCTGGGGTCACTGCTGCGTGCTCGCTCCCAAGCCTCTGCTCTATGCGACCATAAGACATCCCCACTCTCCCCACGCTTGACCCCATCCCCACTCTCTCCTCATTGGCTCACTGGCTGTGATTGACAGCAGTGGAAGCCAATGGGCTCCTGCTGCTGTCTCAGCAATGAGAAGGGAGAGTCCCCATATAGCTGAGGTCATCATGAATATAGGTGGATTGGAGGGGGCTTAGGTAAGGTTTCTAGGGACTGGGGGAGGAGCTGCACACAGAAGGTTTTTTTTGTACCTTCATGCATAGAATGCATGAAGGTAAAAAACCTTCAGCCTTAGAACCACTTTCCTTTGTATCTCACTTGTATCTCATCCTCCCAGGCACTGCAGCTCACAGTAGGAGGGTTTCAGCAACAGAGGCAGTGCTGTCAATCTAGAAAACAGTGGGACAGGACCAGGTGTGGCCAGGTACTAATTGACAAGGTAGGAGACTGCAAAGACAATGCTGATAATCTCATCCCCTTGATCATCATACTGTAGTGTAAGTAGGCATAGCCTACATGAGAATTCAGGACTGTTTTGAATTCATAAGCAATGCAGCATTTTTACCACACCTTCGCAGGAAGCCGCATTAGGTGGACTTCACTGGCAGGCTGAACAGGTATTTGTGGGACTTTGCAGAAGTACTAAGAGAAAATTATAAGTGCTAAAGGATGTCTATGAGTAAATCTGCCTGGTGGTTGAATGAAACAAAACTACTCGTCTATGCTTTAGCCCCGATTCACACTATAACCTGCATGTGAATCGCACAGGAACCGCACAACATTCCTGTGCAATTCACACGTGATTGAATGCGGTGCGATTTAAGCAGATTAATTTTGAAGTGCAGGAACCTTTTTTGTAGCCACACCACAACCGGGAACGATTGCTGAGTTACCCGTTCCGCATATGTGTGAACCTAGGCTAACTGTCTCTAGACTTTTAGTCTGGGATCAAACTATTGCGAATTGGATGCAGATTTCCCTGCATTTCAATTTGCATTTTAGGAGATTGTGACCGGCTCTGGAGCCAGTTCACACATCTCGTGAGCGGCTCCGGTGCGAATTGCACAGGAGTCCTGTGCGTCTTCTGGTCTGTTTCAGGTCCAAATTCATTCGGGCGGAGATCGCACCTGAAACAGCGTACATGGACGCACCGGACCCCTGCTGTGAGCCGCTCCGTGCTGCAGTGTGAAGTTCACGCATGCTCGGAATCAAGTACGAGCCAGAAGCGATCGCCTTGTAAAACTAGCGTTCGTAATGGAGATATCACATGACTATTGAACTTCCTTTTTCTTGGATCACCATACGTTTTGTACGTCACTACGTTCGTAATTGTTGGCCAACATTTGTGTGACCGTGTGTATGCAAGACAAGTTGGAGCCAACAACCTTCGAACAAAATTCCACGGTTTGGTTGTCGGAAAGTCCAATCGTGTGTACAGGGCATTAGAACTGTAAAATACTAGAAAAAGGATGGCGCACCAACCTAGTGCATTACCAAAAATGTGTTATATTCCAAGTAAAAACAGCAATGGTTGTACTCACATACAGATGTTGTATATAGACATATCACAGCAAAAGAAGAAGCGATCAGTCTCTTTCAGGTCTGTTGCGAAGAACCGGTGATGCCGGAAGACCAGGCGTTATTTGGAGTGGCTGACGTGTTTAGAGGGAGGACCCTCTTCCTCAGAGCTTCAGGGCCCCATAGCAGTCACTTGATCTGTATGGCTAGACCCCCTGAATTTCCTAACCTCAGAGGTCATTTATATTTCTACAATTTCCCTATATTACTATAATGCTACTAAAATTGTACAACAATGTGCAAAGGCTACAGGAAAATATATTTTACAATTACAATTAGTAATTAAAAGATGTAAAGTGTAAAGTATGTTTCCCCCAGGTGCTGCATACTTTTCTGCCTTACATAGAATTCAGGTTATTTGCAGTAGAGTGTAATGTAGGAGAGAGAGATAACTATCGGAGGCTCAGGATGGCTTCATCTACTATATGGTAGGGACTGATAACGGAAAATCTCTATTTCGAAGTGCCGTTTCATTTTTCATTTTGGCAGAAAAAAAAAATGGATGCGAAATTGAAAAAGTGAGATTGGCAAATTAATGACAGTCACTTAGTGCAAAAGAATGAAAGACAAAAAAACGATTACATGCTGTCAGAAGATCCTAAATGGCAAGAATCGACAAGGGACTGAAGGCTTAGACAAGAAAACAGTAAGGTTAGCGCTATGTAGACATCTGCTATTCAGCTGCAGCTGGTAGCCAAGAATATAAGAAAGGATGGCGCCCCTAAGCAGCTCTTGTTTGTGGTATTTCAATACTAGTGATAATTCTGTAGAGATTATTTCAATTCCTGCTTCTCCCTCGGCATAAACAGGAAGATTTTTTGCTGGCACGTCAAACATGTATTGGCTTATATTTAGATTCTCTTGTGTGTTAGCATTTTCACATTAGATTAGTTTTGTTGGATAGAGGTTTTGTACTGATTATTTTTATGTGTCTTGTCTCATTCTGAGTTTATTGTTCTTGTTGTGATTGTAACTCTTATTGATAATGGAAGCATCGGTGCTTATAATTTTTGTGTAGTGTGTTGGTAAGGAGCTAACGTTGATTTTGGTGTCTTAAGAGACAGACTTCATAAATAAAATGACTTATAATACCAATAAGATAGAACACAGGTACAGAGAACATTCATCTAATACTAGCAATTTGGGTGCATTAGTTTGGTCATTATGTAGGGTTATAATGGTGGTCTCTGTTTAACATGGAGGCACCAAATTTGGAGCAGATTATATTTGCCAGTTTGGAAGGATTTTTCCCATTGTTCTAAATCGTTCTATAGGGCTAATTTATAAACTGCTGCACCCAACTTGTGCCCTTATTGAACTTATTGTGCAGCAGACTCCAGCAGCCAGCAGTAGAAGCCCTGTAGTCGCAATATTCTCTAGCAGTCTTATGACTCATGCCTGCAGTCTCTAACAGTCTTTCTGCAATTTATCTCCAACTTCCAACCACATATATATCACATTTCGAGTCTCTGACTAGCTCTTTCAGTATGCTATCAGTCTCTGACAATCTCCTAACATTTTATATGTCTAGTAAATTACATTCAGCCCACTGGCAATGTCAGAGGGCACAACAAATACTCTAAATTGTCCTGTTTCAGCAGTTTTCGGTTTGATAGATAGATAGAGATATTTCTCATATACACTATATTACCAAAAGTATCGGGATGCCTGCTTTTACACGCACATGAACTTTAAGGACATCCCAGTCTTAAGCCCCGTACACACGGTCGGATATTCCGATGGAAAAAGTCCAATCGGATTATGTTGTCGGAAAATCCAATCGTGTGTGGGCTCTAGCGGGCTTTTTCCACCGGAAAAAATTTGAGAGCAGGATCTAAAATTTTGTGACAACAAAATCCGATCAGACTTTTTCGGATCGTGTGTAAAGAATTCCGACGCACAAAGTGCCACGCATGCTCAGAAGAAATTTGGAGATGAAAGCTATTGGCTACTGGCCTCTACGTAGTCCCATCGTACGTTTTATACGTCACCTCGTTCGAAACGATTGGATTTTCTGACAACTTTGTCCGACCGTGTGTGTGCAACACAAGTTTCGGACAAAATCCTTTTGGAATAAATCTGACGAATTTTGTGGTCGGAATGTCCGACCATGTGTAGAAGGCATTAGTCTGTAGGGTTCAGTATTGAGTTGGACCACCCTTTGCAGCTATAACATCTTCAACTCTGGGAAGGCTGTCCACAAGGTTTAGGAGTGTGTCTATGGGAATGTTCGACCATGTTTCCAGAAGCGCATTTGCGAGGTCAGGCACTAATGTGGACAAAAAGGCCTGGCTTGCAGGTTCCGCTCATAATTCATCCCAAATGTGTTCTATCAGGTTGAGGTCAGGACTGTGTGGGATAGTCAAGTCCCCCCACCCCAAACTCGCTCGTTCATGTCTTTATGGACCTTGTTTGTGCACTGGTGCAAAGTCATGTTGGAACAGGAAGGGGCCATCCACAAACAAAAGCTGGGAGCATGAAATTGTCCAAAATGTCTCAGTATGCTGATGCCTTAAGAGTTCCCTTCACTGGAACTAACCCCTGAAAAACAACTCCACACCATAATCCCACCTCCAGCAAATGATTTGGACCAGTGCACAAAGCAAGGTCCATAAAGATATGGATGAGTGAGTTTAGGGTGGACGAACTTGATTGGCCTGCACAGAGTCCTGACCCCAACCTGATAGATCACCTTGGGGAGACTGCAAGCCAGGCCTTCTCGTTCAACATCAGTGCCTGACCTCACAAATGTGCTTCTGGAATAATGGTCAAACATTCCCATAGACACACTCTTAAACCTTGTGAACGGCCTTTCCAGAAGAGTTGAAGTTGTTATAGCTGAAAAGGGTGGGCCAACTCAATATTGAACCCTACGGACTAAGACTGGGATGCCATTAAAGTTCATGTAAAGGCAGGTGTCCCAATACTTTTGGTAATAGAGTGTATTTCAAGGTAAAAGGGTTTTCCTTTTGTAGCAAAGAAGAAGAATAATAGTATTGAAACCACTAGAAATAGCAAACCAGAACACAATCATCAGCTGCCCTCTGGCTCAATTTCAGGCATCACGCAGCTTTGACCTTGGCAGCTACTAAATATAATGACTTATACTGTAACAGACACACATTGGATATGTTGGAAAAAAGTATGATTATGGTCTGTATTATGGCATAGTAACATTTGTGGTGGAATGTAATGATTCTGTTTATTTAGTCATGCTATGTGCATAATCTTCTGACCTCTTAGCATTAGACATCTCATTTCGTATCTAGGTCATATAAAAGCAAAGAAACAAGGAACATTCTACAAAAGTTAAAGAGGGTATCCTGGTGAGCATATTTGATGCATTCACTTCTTATACCACTTGTGGTTGGCTCAGTCAGCTGTAAACTCATTCCCTTTCATGAACATCTGCAAACAACAGGATATCACATTGAATTCCTTCTGAATTACTAAATTAGGCTAATAAAAAAATGTCCCGCTGTATTATAAACAAAATGTATGAAGTGAATAAAAATCTCCAACAAAACAGTGGCCATACTTAGCTGAAATTACATAGAGAATGTAATGTGGTCTATTTAGCACTGCAAAGAGTGATAATGATGTGCAAAGTGGCCACGAATCCAGTTCCACTTTTTATCAGTTTAGAGCAATCACAACAATGAAATATAGTTGCTCATTGGTTGGTGTGGACCACTGCTCTTTTATACTGTATTTATATGTATAGTCTGATAGTTGTTCTCCAAGTGACTAAAATGAACGTGTAGACGTGGATTAGAAGGATTGTTTTTACTGTTGACTTTGCAAGGGAATTTTCCATTAGTTTAGGGCAGGGATATGCAATTAGCGGACCTCCAGCTGTTGCAGAACTTCAAGTATCATGAGGCATAGCAAGACTCTGACTGCCATAAGCATGACACCCAGAGGCAGAGCATGATGGGACTTGTAGTTTTTCAACAGCTGGAGGTCAGCTAATTGCATATCCCTGGTTTAGGGAATGAGATGAAGCCCTGCTGCTGCATCCAATCATATGCAAGAAAAATACTTTGTTTTCCTTGCATGTGATTGGGCACTCTTTGTGTAGCGATCCCTTCCTGAGGGGCCACTGAAAATAGACAGGATTTCCCACAATAGTACTAAGTCTGCCTGCCACAGACACAGCTCCAGGCTAATCTGAATAGTCAGGATCAGGGACCTGGACCATTCTCCTATCAGGACCCCAGATACTAATAGACCATTCCTGGTCTCTGTGTTCAGGTCTGCGTATGATAACTTTGTCCTTGAAAATAAATCTTCCCAAATACCAGCTGGTTCCTGCGGGGTTTAGGGACACTGAGGTACTCCCAAACCTTTTCATCACACCAACTCTGCCGATATTTCTCGGTCTCCTCCATCAGCTCTCTGGGAACATGGGGATACTCACACCCAAACTCCAAGGCCACCTGCCTCTACACAACTCTCAGTAGCCTCAAAAACAGGGGTCATTTTTACACATTCTTCTGCCCTGGAGCAACACAAGGCTTTGTAGCTGTCTTGATCAGCTCCCTGTGCACTTCATTTTATGCTAGAGCCCTAGGAAAGGTATGTGGTGAGGACAACTCTACTCTGCACTTAGACATCACTCCGCTGCAGCTTGTTAGCAGTCTCTAGAAGTTGACCTGTGTGCTCCTTTTCTGCTGATTCAGGGTCTGATCAAAGGATACTTTCAGCCTCATGTTGCTCCACTCTGTCTTCCCAGGACCAATCGGACTGAGACCCCTCTAAAATGTCCTACTCTTCTATACCTCCCTCACTGTGCTCTACATCAAATCTTGGTGACCCTGGATCAGTGGACAAAGAATCAAAAATCACACATATAAACAAATACACAGTCTTTTGTCAGGTGTTATAGGCAATGGCAGCATGTACCACTGGGATATCCCAAACCAGCCCCCACATGTAGCGTTTTCACAGGGAGGGGCCCCTGAAAATAGACAGGTTCTCCCACAATAGTACAGAGGCTGCCTTCCACAGAGACTGTTCCAAGCACACTTACAACACAGGCTCCATCTAGGGAATGTCTTTTTGTGGATTTTATTTGCAGAAACCTAAACAGGAGGGAATTAAAGGGGTTCAGGACACTCCAAAATGGGTAATAGGGAATAGCCAGCAATTCTAGATCTCTGTATAAGCAGTTCCAGCCCATCAATTAACCTGTGGCACTCAATTCCCTCTAACATATGCACACCTGAGAGTCCAAGACCTGGTCTTACTTACAATGTCATAGGACAACTGTCTGCTACCCAACTTCCACGCACCACTCTTTGGTGAGGGAGACAAAGATCCTTCTCCAGACCAGACTCCAAGATGATGCCCTTCAACGAAAAAACCTATTAGCCTATCTTCACCTGGCCCTCAGCCCAGCACCTGCTGAGGCCCAAAGTACTGCCTCTGAGAGGCAGCAGCCCCAGGAAAACTGGAACCCTCACCGGAGAGGAAAAAGACCCTCTGCCCAGGCCTCCCAAATATTTATCAACTCCCCGGCCACCTCTGGGCACCTCACCCCCTGGGGACTGATAAATATCTATAAATCAGTGGCTTGCCCTCCTTTTCTATTTTCTAGAAGCTTCCTCCAGAAGAGACAGGAGTAATCAACCACTGACCTTAGGGAAATCTGACCAGACCAGACGAGAAAAACAGATTGCTACTCCACTCAGTACAGGAGATCCGAAAACTATCTTTAGCCTAACTGTTGGCAGGGCATTACATTTGCAATGTGCAATTTCACCACATTCACTAAGCTAAGGTGAAAAATTATTTTGCAAAGTAAAAATTCCTTGCAAAGTGAAAAGCCACTTTGGCCTTAGTAAATCAACCCTACTGACTCCTTTGGTCCATCTGACCATTCTTACCAAGACAAAAAGCAATGGGAAATCCCACATTTTAGAGTTGGCAACAGAACAAGAGGTACATTTTAATCAATTTGTTAATATTTTCTCTGACTTTCTGTTGTGTTTCAAGGTTAGGAAATAAAGGGAAAACTCTCTTGTGGATCAATATATATCCATATATAAATAAATAACTAATCAAACTAACCCTTACCTGCTTTATTGAAAAGTGAAGAAGAAAGTTTTGCCTATACATACACTTTAAAGCAGTACGTTTGAGGATGGATCTAGTACGCACCAGGACCCACTGGGATCCTTACCTGATGTGGACAGCAGTACACATGAGTGCTCCGACCAGATCCCTCACTCTTTTGTACAGAAGGCTTAGGTTACATTCACAATTGCGTTTTTGCGCAACGGCATTTAGATGTGGTAATCCTCACAGGGGGTCCCAGTGATTAGCTGCAGGGGACAGCCCTATTCAAAGCAACAGGAGGCTGCCCTCTGCCACAACTAATTGCAGCCACTCGCATGCAGCGATTACCTGCGAGTGATCTGCCCTGGATGCAGAAAACATACCACAGCCTGAGATGATTGTTATCACCCTTATTATATCAGAAACAGACAAATAAGAGCAAGCTACGCTTTAAATGGCAGCACTGCTTGATTTATGAGTTTGATCTCTAGTTTTTGTTGCTAAGATCACATAACTCGTTTCTGCACCAATAATTCTGACAACCGGTAAGGTGAACTAGTTTCTTCCCCTCAGAATGACGGCCAGGCATTTTCAATGCAATGTAAGTTGGCATGTTAAATGTCTTCAAATAAATGTAATTTACTTCTTGTTAGCAGTAAATAAAGCTATGAAACTGGATTTCCCCTGCATCCTGCTAGAAACAGCTAGAGAGGGGAGGAGAGATTAAGTAGAGCTTTTGTGTAATTTCCCAAATACCTGCAGATAGAGCAATGTGCTGTCAATCCTAAAGGCTGTGGGCAGGGCTGTGCCTGGGTATTACCTAACAGGTCCCTCAGAGGTGTCAACATCAGCTACAGCAGCAATAATGATAACAACACTGCAATGAGTTCACTGCAGAAGGAAGAGTGCTGTCACCCTGTCAAAAGAAGTGCCTATCCAAGGGTCTACTCTTAGGCTATGTACACACGATAGTATTTTCCGAAAAACAAAACCGTGGATTTTTTTCCGAAGGATGTTGACTCAAACTTGTCTTGCATACACACGGTCACACAAATGTTGTCGGAAATTCCGAACGTCAAGAACGCGGTGACGTACAACACGTACGACGAGCCAAGAAAAGTTCAATAGCCAGTGCGGCTCTTCTGCTTGATTCCGAGCATGCGTAGGCTTTTGTGTGTTGGAATTGTGTATACACGCTCGGAAGTCTTGTTGTCGGAAAATTTGAGAACCTGCTCTCAAACATTTGTTGGCAGAAATTCCGACAACAAATGTTCTATGGAGCATACACACGGTCGGACTTTCCAACAACAAGCTCACATCCAACATTTGTCGTCGGAAAATCCTATCGTGTGTACTCGGCCTTACTGGTATGGGCAGCTTAAATCACATATATGATTTTAGAGTTTTTCCATAGTTCTACTTTAATTACTGTGAGGCATATAGTCAAGGCAAATTTTAGTGGCAAAAGATAGAGAATATTTTATCAAACAATAAATAAAATGTATTTTGCGTTGAAGGTTTAGTTTAAAGGTTACAGCAAACCAATACTCTACCCACATAGGGCAAAGCAACAGGTTTGCTTTAATCATCCACTCCTCCACAATGTATACTTACCTTTAATTTTCTTCCTCATCACTCTGTTCGGTGCCTGGAACCAAAGAAATACCCAGCACTTCTGGATATGGACAAGCATGTGACCCTAGGCAAGCACTGTTGCACAGTGAGTCCATAGCCTTCAAAGCGTATACAAAATTTTCTTTGGTTCACGAATGAATTGAACAACCGTGGGAGCGGGGGGTAAAGTAAGCATGTTGCATTGCCCTCCATTGGCAAGGCACAGGTTCACTCAAAGAATTAAGGTTATGTCTTAGACTTTAGGTTGAGTTAAATGTTAGGGTTGAGGTTAAGGTTCATGAATAGATTAAAGGAGTATAGTCCCATGGCCACTGATCGCTCAGTTCTCTGTCTTCTGGGAGCAGTGAACACTGACTGTCAATCATAGATCTCTGGTCTGCTCTTCCAGTGCTCACTGGTCACTGGAGTGACGGGCTGGGAGGTTGTGGAAACAGTTGATTCAGATTCTCAGCCATAGGCTGAAAGGCTAATCAAGCTGCCAATCGGGCATCTGGGAGGATCCCAACAGAATGGTCAGCATCCTTCCAAAGCCTGGAGCAGTTCTGTGACGTCAGACTGATTCTGGGTCACGGGAGTCCAAAAGTAAGTGCAAAAAAGCAAAATACGGTACATATCTTTTAAATAAATTGTCATAATTATACTTGCTTCCCACAATTGATGTGTTTTTTGATTTTTTTTTTTATCAAGTTCCATTTATTGATTTTAAGGCATAAAGGCATGAAATTACTAAAAACAGTATAATAATAAAACAAAAACAGTTCACAGTTAAAAGTAAAAAGATAAACAGGTTGTTCTCCACCGTGATAACTGCCACATAGTAAGACATTACCAGAAACGAAATATTGACGTGCCAAACCAGACAGGGACCCATTCCAACACACACAATACCAACAGGATCTCAAAATGCAGACAAAGGAGCAGAGGGCATTATTAAAATTTAAAGATAGAAGATGGCATATACCTTATAAAGCTAGGTGTAGATAGGCCTAATAATAGGGAATTAACGTAGCATTCAACTAATTCCACAGAAAATTATCAATGAGGGGTGTAAGCAGACCTGGGTCACTGTGTCAGAATTCTCCACCCAGGGAGACCAGACCTTGTCAAATTTAGTGGGATAGCCTCTGCTGTTCTAGGCAGTCTTGTACAATGGAAGAGCAGAATTTATCAATGACTTCCGCTTATCAAGAGGAGACTGAATCACTGTTGCATTCCTGGCATAATTAGCAAACCAAGTAATGTTCTGGTAAGCTTTCTGTGGGCCAAGGGTGCAGAAATAAACAGATATTTAGATCTAGATGTGTCGTAATATTGACATCTAAAAATTACTTTTGTAACCTGGGACCAATATATGCATATTTCCGGTCACGTCCAGAAGATGTGAAGGAAGCTGGCATTTAAATCACTGCATCTTGCAACACATGGCCGAGTGATCAGCTGAAAACGTAGACAGGCTCTTTAGAGTAAGGTAGTTGTGGTGGATGATTTTTAATTGTATGAGTCTGTCCCTAGTGGAGACTAGTTGTTGGAAAGGATAGTCGTACACATCTTTTCCCAATTATCATTATCAAGACTAGGGGTATCTAATGACCACTTCTCTCTGCATTAAAGCAGTCCCTGCGAGATGGACGGTTGCAGAGCCTTGTATAAAGTCAAGTGGGTCTTAGGCGATTGTTCAGCTCGCATGAGAGACTCCATACTGGATGTGGACAAGGTGATATTGGTCAAATCAAATTAAGAAGCACAGGCATGAAACAGTTGAAGGTAACAAGAAAATACCAGCTGAGGAGAGAATATTTAGATTGTAACATCGTAAATGATAAAAGTTTGTTACCAAACACTACTCTTAAAACCTTAACATCTCTTGATGTACAGGTAAGTATAAACCTGTATTTTATTCTAGGGGAAAAAATAGGGTTTATAACTGCTTTAAGCCAAAGAACAGTCAAATATCAGGAGGTAGTTCACTGCTATTTTACAGGATCAATTCACGGCAAAAGGTAGACATTGCTGGTTAATGCTTAGTCACAAATATCCTCACTTTTTAAGTACAGGCCCACTTTAAAGACAGTCGTTTTTTTTCTTTTCACTTCTGCAACAACATGCATACATTTGCTCTTTTCTGTTGTGGCATTTTGTGATATTTCTCTACCAGTTTTATCAGCTGTATTTATTTTGTGAACCGAGGGATGCCCTATAACCTTAAGTTCTCCAATTGCTAGAAGCATTACAATTTAAAGTTATCATTCATGCCTAGCTGGGTCAGTTGGGCAGCAGAGAGGAAAAAAATTCATTGCAGTCACAGAGGAATAAAAACTTGACTTCATAGTCTTCCCAGAGGCAAGGAATACAGAGTACTAAGGTGACAAGTGCATCGATGGATGATCTGTCCCTTTTTTTTTTCTATCAGTGGTGGGTTAGAGAGCACACAAAGGTCCCAGCAGCATACTGAAATATAAAAAGACAACAAAAGAGCAAAACAGCAGTGTAGAATCATCAGAGATGGGCAATTTTCATTGTGCATTCCTTCACTCTGATCATTTTCATGACATCTAAGGACACAAGGACATTAAACAGCTCCCAACACAGGCAGCATTTATCCCTTCCTCTCACACAATGCCATGCAACTGAAGTATAAATCATATTTTCTGGAATCTCTATAATCATAATAGTCTCAAAGCATAAAGGCTGCTGGAAAGCTTTCATGCAAGGACAATTGATTATTTTCACAGTATAAGAATACCGAAAAGAAGAGGTATTTTTAGTACATTTCTTCAGCGTTACTAAAGTGAACTTAAGGCCAAGCATTTGATAGTCTTGTATATCAAATCCTATTTACTAACATCCCGCAAAGTCATCTTGGCAAAAAGATAGTTTCACTGAACTAATTTGCTAGTAGGAAATTAAAGGGCAAGTTCTCTGTTAAAAAGATGATTGTCCTGTTTGCGGAATAGACCGTGAAGATCTATTTTTCAGATCAAATTCCTTCTTATTATCTGCTGTTTGGAAGAACTCTTCATATAGAGAATAGGATTTAGTGCTGTCAGCACACTTTCAGTAAAGGCTGTGCCTAAAATGAGGCAATGTATTTTGTCTCTTGCAGCACTTCCCATGATTTTCCATTAGCTGTGGAGCCTCAGGTCTAATAAAAGAAATGTTGCTCAATATGAACAAACTGAAGTGTCTATATGAATTCAGCTTTGGCTGCATATTAGAACACTTGTGGACTCTAGAAGTCCAATTTTCCAATATCAATGAGCACAGCACTGTGTTCCTTTGCAAGCATTCATTCCTTTGTAAGAATAATTTTGTCCATTGGTGCTGAGCTGAGGTTCCAGATATTCAAAATGAAATCTGGAGACGCCTTACTGACCACATCCACGTTAATCACATAATCACACCTACAAAACCATACCCCAATTTGTACCTACACCCACAAAATCATGCCCCTATTTTTAAAATAAAATAACCTTATATCAAATAAGAGGCACCAAGATATGCATGCATAATTTGGATGGATGCCTTGACAGTATCAGTGTATGCCTTGTAGTGTGGGGGTACACAAAGCATACACAAGATCACGAGCACGTAGTGTGTTTTTTTTTTTAAGGAGATAAGCTAGCAAGGCCCTTTTAAACAAATAATAATACAATAGCTGTATTATAAAACAAATAATACAAATATCACTGTAAAAACATAAACTTATCCTAGCTTTTAAGCTTCAGTAAAAAGCATGGCATTCACTTGCATTCACAGTGCAGTGGTCCGGTAGTAAGTAGCGAAGAAGTCAGTATATAGTGCAGAGTGCAGCCGTGAGTAATGCAGAGTTCAGAGATCAGTAGTATGTAAAGAAGAGTGCAGGGGTCAGGAGAAGGAAAGCAGAGTTTAGAGGTTGGTAGTATGTAGCACAGAGTGCAGGGGTCAGGAGAAGGAAAGCAGAGTTTAGAGGTTGGTAGTATGTAGCACAGAGTGCAGGGGTCATATGTAAGGAAAGCAGAGTTTAGAGGTTGGTAGTATGTAGCACAGAGTGCAGGGGTCAGATATAAGGAAAGCAGAGTTTAGAGGTTGGTAGTATGTAGCACAAAGTGCAGGGGTCAGGAGAAGGAAAGCAGAGTTTAGAGGTTGGTAGTATGTAGCACAGAGTGCAGGGGTCAGATGTAAGGAAAGCAGAGTTTAGAGGCTGGTAGTATGTAGCTCAGAGTGAAGGGGCCAGATGTAAGGAAAGCAGAGTTTAGTGGTTGGTAGTATGTAGCACAGAGTGCAGGGGTCAGATGTAAGGAAAGCAGAGTTTAGAGGTTAATAGTATGTAGCGCAGAGTGCAGGTTCAGGAGTAAATAATGCAGCAAAGTTCAGAGGTCAATTGAAGGTAATGCAAAGTTCAGAGCTCAACAGTAAGTAACACAGAATCCAGGTGTGAATTGCAGGAATTGGAAGTCTCAGGTTTACAGACAAAGCTAGAATTACCTACCTGTCACAATTATATCTTACTGATTCACTCAAATCTTTCTATTAACTTTTTGATCTGAGTTTTCTCTCCCAAGATTTATGGTTATTACATATCTTTAACTGTTATACTCTTACTAGACAACGAAAGCTTGCGTAACAATATACAAAATCAACTTGATCTCAATCATAGCTACCTCTTGCTGTAAGAAGGGTTTAATATCCAAAATATATCATATTTAATTTATAATTACTTGTCAGACCTTACTGTCCTTTAATTTTACCTTTTAAAAAAAAATGATATACGATTTGGGTACCTGCCCTTATGGATAAGTAATAGCTTCAAGCACTGCAAATAATTCCTCAAATGTCAATATCCCTGAGATGTCATAGTTATTCCTCCTTTATAGAATATATTGGACCCCTTAAAGACTGCTTCTCCCACAGGGACTCACTATTATGCCCCAGTTACATCTCCGGACAGAAGGACTTAACCACATGTTCTGGTGGTGATTGAAATTAGCTTGGTATTGGCATGATGTGTTTGATGCCATTAATCAAGCTTTCCATCTTCATTGTTTCCCTGAGTCAGAGATAGGTACTATAGCGCAAAAGTGCTTATTCTGCCAACCCCCAAAACATACATCTAGAAAGGCAGAATCCCACACCTAAAATGCTTAACTTAAATTCACATTCACATTCACATTCAAAAATGTGAGACTATTTGGAAGTCTTTGTGACTCTTTCCTTGCACCTCCAGCTTTAGTTAGGAAGAGACTACTTGGGGGACACAGCCCCTTTAATATATGAATGGTATATTATAGTCAGTCTTACACATCTGGTTTAATACTATGTACAGGAAAATAATGGCAGCTCAGCACACTCTTCTTTTATCATTAATCCACCATTGTCCCTGTCAGTAAATGGGTCCTGAGAAATAAAGAAAGTGCATGTAGTGAAAAAACACTGATGACATCACTGATTGTTAGGGCACTGGTGGCTGGAAGGTTTTAATGGTGCACAATAAAAACACGTGGCTTTGTGTGACTAAAAATCAGGCTTGGTCCACCTGCTGGCTTGTATACATTTTTGGGCAATTTTTAGGCATTTTGCCAAGGCACCCCTGAAGAAACCTCAAGGCACCCCAGGGTGCCTGGCACTCTGGTCGAAAAAGTCTGCTTTAGCAAACTACATGTGATCCAGTTAGAGTTTAAATTAAGCTTTTACTAGATAAGCATGTGATTGGAATTTCCTCTTCCTTTTTTTGTGGTCACCAAGACCTGTTTTAAGCAGGAATCTCTCTAATTGGATCACAAATAGCAATTTAAAATGTTCTATTTGTTGTAAAGGGAGGAAGGGTTGGAAGTACTGTCCTGCCTGTGCAGTGGCAGTGGCTCTGTGTAAGAATAACAGTTTACCGAAAAGGTCATTTTAGCCTTTGGCTAAATAAATATTCTGAATTTTTATGTATTTTCATGCCCAATGATACATGCTACAGTCAAGTCATAAATTAGGATTATTCATTATCGCTCGGATATGTACGACGTGAGCAAGTTTCAGTACCATAGGTGCACACTCCATATATCTCTGTGTGTCCATTGTCCTTGTGTATAGATCTAGGATCAAACTCATTTCTTGGGTAATTGCCAATTAAAAAGGACAGGGCTTGTGTAAGCTTGTACAACTGTTATTATATAGCCCTGCATTGTTATGACTAAAGTAAAACTGTTTTCTGCCCTTACAGGCTATGTACATGTTCTATGCTCTCGCCATTGTATGTGATGACTTCTTTGTCCCATCCTTGGAAAAGATTTGTGAAGTAAGTGTGCACTGTGAGACTGTTTATAATTGGAATTTACTTCCTTTTCCTGTTGTTAGAAAGTGAACGTGTTAGTGGATTGATAATTACATCTATAAGGCCCTGATGTAACTATGTAACTATTATGCTTTTTTCCTCTTATGGACTCCTATGCATGGACAGCCTAAAGCTGTGTTTTCCAAGCATATTTAGGTGCATCAGGCACTTGGGTATTCATTCCATTGATCAGAATAATAATTTATCCCAGCTACTGGAATGAATGAACACCCAAGCGCTTGAAGTACTTATCGCTAAAGCGCATTTAGACTCGTTTATACAAGTCAAGCATTTTTTGAGGCTGGAACACTCCTCTCCTGAATGCGCTGGCCCTGGGGCTTTTTGTCTGCTAAGGCTAAAATTGAGGGACACTTAGAGGCAGAAAAGAAAAGAACGCAAAACACCTCTAAAAGCGGTGTTTAAAATGTCCTATGTGCATGAAGCATCGTGTGCATCAACAAATTAATTGAATGTCTCTTGTTCTGCTTACATAATGAATAAAATGTAATATGTGCAGCCATCATGGTAGTCTAATCAGACATTTTCATATGGCTACTAAGATATTTTGTACCTGTGTGGTAAGTGAAGGCTAAAATACTGCTCATTTAGGAGTATGGGACTTCCTTTCTGTATGGCAGTTTTTCCATTCAGTTAGACCTTGTGAATTCAAGTGGAACCCCCATTCTAAAATATAAATATCTTTTCACTAAGCATATGTATTTACTTTAATTTAAAAAAAAAGAACAGTCCAGGATTTGGATGTCTGTTCTGAAACTTTATTGCAGAATTTTAAAAAGGCAAATGAACCGAAAGAATGCCTAAAAACTGCTTACCCTGTTTCCCCGAAATTAAGACCTAGCGTGATTGTCGGTGATGGCTGCAATATAAGCCTTACCCCCCAAATAAGCCCTAGTTAAAGTCCTTGTAGGTCTTATTTTCAGGGTAGGGCTTATTTGGGGGGTAGGGCTTATATTGCAGCCATCACCGAAAATCCTGGATATCAAGGTTCAGTAGTTCCCCACTTTGATCCTCCTGATCCTCCACCTGCATGGAGTAACTTCAAGCAAAGCAAAGGTTCCTATATATATCAATATCTGGTTTTGAATATAGCTTCAGACCAATGGAAGTTATATTGTTACCAGTGCCCTCAGATTGAAGCCCAAGGCCTATGAGCATCTTAAGTTAATCCTCAGCAGTAACAAAATCTTCTCAGCTTCTTATTTTTTGGCCATGAAGAGGAAGGGTTAGACTGAGAATGTCCATGCAGGTTTTTTCTCATTTCCTATCCCAGTAATTAATGTCACTGGAACAATAAGTGAAAGGGATCTCCCTAGCATGTATATAGAATACATTAATTACCAGAGAGAGGTCCTTCAAATTATTTAGGATGGTGCTTTTCATGTCCCTGTTGGAAAGATTTATCCCCACTTACTGTCTTGGTGTCTTGAGGATAAGATGTGTGTAAAATACTTCCTAAAGGAACAAAGGCTGGAATGAAAACAGGATAGGTGTTTTATTCCTCCCCAATCTATTCAAAAGAAAAATGGATGAGCTGAGGTTCTACTTTAAGGAACCCTTATGCCCTGTACACACGGTCGGATATTCCGATGGAAAAAGTCTGATCGGATTATGTTGTCGGAAAATCCGATTGTGTGTCGGCTCTAGTGGGCTTTTTCCGTCGGAATTTCAGCCGGAAAAAATTTGAGAGCAGGATCTAAAATTTTCCGACAACAAAATCCGATCTGACTTTTTCCGATCGTGTGTAGACAATTCCGACGCACAAAGTGCAACGCATGCTCAAAAGAAATTTGGAGACGAAAGCTATTGGCTACTAGCCTCTATGTAGTCCCGTCGTATGTTTTGTATGTCACCTCTTTCGGAACGATCAGATTTTCCGACAACTTTATCCGACCGTGTGTGAAACTTTTCACAAGTTTCGAAAAAAATCCATCGGAAAAAATCATACGGATTTTGTGGTCGGAATATCCGACTGTGTGTACAGGGCATTAGACATATTGTGGTACTCAAATCCTTGAAATTAAAGCAGGTTTATGCAACAGTTGGATTGGCTTTGGGATAAAACTGTCTAAAGGTAGAGATGCTCCAGACATGAAAATTGAGTAAAAAGTGAACACAAAGGGGTAGATTTACTAAAAGTGGAGAGTGCAAAACATAGTGCAGCTCTGCATAGAAACCTTTTGTCAAAGCTTAATTGAACAAGCAAAAGTTAGAAGCTGATTGGCAACCATGCATAGCTGCACTAAATTTTGCACATCCCAGTTTTAGTAAATCAACCCCGAAGGCTTTTTGCAAATTTTACAAAATAGCACAAAATAGCACAACAAAGCACATTTTGTTAGATGGTTACAGCTGGGAGAGATGCAAATATGAACTGTTTAATGTGCATGCACTTGAACTATTATAACATAAATCTGTACATATGTAAAAATGTTTATTTGTATCCTGCAGAGGCTACAACTCAGTGAAGATGTGGCGGGAGCTACATTCATGGCTGCTGGCAGTTCTGCACCAGAGCTCTTTACATCTGTCATAGGTATGATATCATCTAATAATGTTTGTCACTGAAAAAAATCATTCAATCATAAGCTTACTCATCTATGTTCAAGTACAGAGTTATCTTCTGCATTTCCCCAATTCAATAAGATACTTACAAAGAAGAAAACAAAATTGCATGTACAAGGACAATGAAAAGGACAAAATAAAACAGCAGCAAGTAGTCATTCAGTAGATATATTTTATCACAATAAACCAGGCAGGAAAGGAAGTATAATGCTAATATTACAAGAGACATCATACAAACTTAGTCAATAGCACCTTTAACATTTGTTAGGTTTATGCCAAACCAAAACGTTTTCTTTTTCACCTTTGAATACAGTTTAAGGAAGGATTAGAACCCCTGGTGTTTTTTTACTACTATTGGTACTTTCACAGTTACAAGAGTTTCCGCAGACAGAAAGTACGTGAAAATCTGGATGGACACAGACAAACAGTAAAAAGATGTCTTTGGTTCTAGTCCTTTTCCTACTCTACTAAGAAAAAAAAATGTGTCTTTGTTTATATTACCATCAGAGATCTTTCCTCATTTCTTGTATAGGGAATATAGGGAAAATATGGGTAAGGAAGCTGCAGATTACAACAAAAACACAATATGGGTTCTAACCCTAATGCCCCATACACACGAGCGGAATTTCCGCAAGAAAATGTACGATGTGAGCTTTTGGTCGGAAATTCCGCCCGTGTGTATGCTCCATCGGACTTTTGCGTGCGGAATTTCTGCCAGCAAAAGATCGAGAGCAGGTTCTCTATTTTTCCGAAGGAAAAAGTTCAGATCGGAAATTCCGATCATCTGTGGCAATTCCGACGCGCAAAATTCCGTCGCATGCTCGGAAACAATTGGACACATGCTCGGAAGCATTGAACTTCATTTTCTCGACTCGTCATAGTGCTGTACATCACCGCGTTTTTGACGGTCAAAAGACCAAACACCAGCCACTGCCACGACACTTGACCGTTCTTGTCCTGTAAAAAAGAAAACAGACACACACAACACGCAAAGAAAAGAACAACCCGCACCTCATCTTAGGGAGGGAGGGCGGGAACTTTTCTGTCGCTCTGCTGCCTAGGGGAGGGCAGGGTTTCCTTTCCTCATGTTAAAACCCCTCTCTACACTTCCCTTAGTCCAATCCCCACCCCTCTAACAACTGGCCACTGACTGCAATGTTAACACAGTCATGCCAGCCTTATGCCTAAGTGTTGTTAAGACCTAGCGGCGCCAGGCTTTTCTTTCTCTGCTGCAGTTTCACTTTCAGTTACAGGTCTCCTCCTTAACTGGATAGTGAAAAAAGCTGGCCATATAACATGGATAGAAATTGGGCCAGTTCAAAAGGAACCAGACAAATTTCGATCCATGTATGGACTACCCGTTTATGAGAAGTCAATCTAATCTATCAACTTCTGACGAACAGGACAGCTGAGAAAATTTCAGTTCGATCAGTGCTGCAGCCAATAGGCTGTGACACTGATCTGTGTATTCTGACAGCAGGGAGGTGGTGGAATCTGTCAGAATAAAAAGACACAGCAGGGAGGATTCTTGCATTCACCCCGAATGTGTGGATGGGGGAATCGGGTCAGTTTTTTGTTCAGCTGGCTGGCTTAATGAACTTTACGCTGGTAACATTTGAGTAAAGTTACATATGTACAAGTGTACAGCACTATTTCCGCAGGTGGCTATTACTGCCTAGCATACCCAGTTGCTAGGACATGAATGTTATTCCTTCTTAGCATCCTCCATTGCTAGGATGCAAGTGGCTATGAGTATGCAGCCTAGTGTCCTCAGTTTCACGGTTGCAGATGGCTCTTGTACTCCAGTATAATGCATTTGCGCTGTACGCATGTAACGTTAGCACAAACATTGACCCAGGTTATGGACTAAAAATAAAGAAGCAGATTTGTCTTGATGTGATTAACTCTGTATCAAGTAACCACAAAGAGTCCTTATTATAAAAGGATGGATATTGCATCAGTCATTATCATTGTTCTTTTTTGATGTGCTATTAAAGGCAGCACAGTTTCCAATTAAGTTGTGTCAGTAAAAGCCACAGAGCAAAATTTAAAAAGGCACCTTCATTCTGTAAGTAAATTTTATTCTGTAATTTTCTCCCAGTTGCTAATTATCACTACCATTTGCCTAACCTCTTGCCAACTGCATAATGCATATAAGTGGCAGCAAAAAAAAAATATGGGCTTTAACCCCAGCTGTCGCACATACACATGCTCCTGGCACACTCGTCGTATGTCACCCACAGCAGTAGCGGTGTGTCCATAAGGGCGCACGGGGCGCCGCCCCCTCTCTCCAGCCACCCCTCTAGCACCAATAGATAGATCCATGCATTGCATGCTGTCAGAGTGCTAACTGCTGTCAGAGTATGGTAGAACTGCACACAATTAACGCTCCACTGTTCTTTCTTTGGCATATTTTTTTTTTTATTATTCAGAGCTTCTGTAGGGCTTGTAGTAAAAGCATGAATTGTCCTTTACATTTTAGGGTCCTTCAAACACTTCACTTTCTATTCAGGTTTGGACTCATGCTCTTTCCAAACATTTATTATTCCTAATCTCCTTAGCTGTTCCCGACATTGTCTTTTCATAGGTTTTGTCAAAAAACATAATAAACGCTGCTAACCAGGAAAGAATCGCAGTGAAACTCATTTCCACAATGTTCATTTCTAGACTGCTTTGTCTAATTGGAATTTCATTCGGGACCATAAAAATGGTTCTGAAAAGATTGAAATGGGTGAATGAAAGCAAGAGGAAGGCTTCCAAAATATCAGTATGTAGACAACTGAAAATAAACACACTGTGCCTCTTTCAAACTTTTATTGCATACACTGTGTGTACTGTGTGCGATAAGGCAGGGAACATGATAAAAAAAAGGGATGCTCCTAAACCTACAGTTGGCCATCTTTTTTATTAAATCAAATGACTCTGATTTTCACAAATAAATAGCAGAAAAGATTCTGTGGTGTTTACAGAGCTACATTTAAAGGACAATGACTTATGTGCTGCATCACTGTTCTAAATACATCTTTAGAATGGATATTGCATAAATGCCTTCTTTTCAGACACAGACAGAAATATAAAAAATAAGTCATATGTTAGCTGGAGCTCCACTTTAAGTTATATCTGATCAGAAGATACAATTATAAGAGTAATGCTACTGTGAAAACATTTGATTGATGTTCCAAAGTACATATAGATGTGTGATCCATTATCCATTGTTTAACAGCTAATTTAAGGATATGTTGCCCCAAGATTTCATATTCCTGATGTGTGGCTGTTGTACTTGTATGGAAATGTATCCTGTTCTCTAAATATCTGGTGTTATTGGCCCCTTGTTTTCCTATTTCAAACTGACCATGCTAGGCATGAGGGCACATCCATCTCAGTATGGTCAGTTTTCTGGCTATACTGGGAGCACATGTTACCTGTCCTCCAATGGCCAAGACGTGTGCTGATATGCCCCCACCCCCTTTCTGCAAAGTTGCAAAGTCATGCACTGGGAATCAGTGTACTGATGTTTTCTCAAACACACACATGCTTCCTCCCGAGGGGGAAGCCCCAGGGGCGAGAAAGACTGATCAGATCTTCCCAAATATTTATCTTCTCCCCAACCATACCTTCTGGGTCAGCATCTCATGGATTGTGAAGTGTCCAATAAACATTTATAACCCCAGTGAATGATCTTCCCACACTATTGCTGGAATATTCTTCCAGGAGCAATCAGCCACCAAGTTTAGGGAAAAGCTGAGCAGACCTGAAAAATATATTTCCGCTCAGCTGTCCACAACAAAGCTATATTACTACATTTAGCCACCCCTGGGCAGGGGAGCTACAAAGGTTGTAGAGGTTTTTCTATACTGCACCGATGCTAGGCTAAAATGATCTTTTATTGAATGTGCTCAACCAACAGTATTTTTTAAAGGATCACTCCAGTCAAGAACAAGTACCACGTACCAGGTGAGGACTGGAATGTTGTGGAGACCTCTCTTGCACCTCCTGCCCAACACTCCTGAAGGTGGAGAGAGTGTGAGGGAGTAGCTGGCTGGCGAAGTCTGCTCTTTAGGTGGATGAAGCTGGGGGTCGCAGTCCTTCAAACAGGGTACTGAAGCAGCTTGGTACCAGAGCAGGAGACGGTAGCAGAGCTGTATGCAGGCAGTGACCACCAGCAGCCTGGCAACAAGGGACCGAGTCAGCAGGCAGAGCAAGTCCAGGAAGCAGGCCAAGTTTGGTAATAATGGGGCAGAGCAGTACAGAATCAGCAGGCAAAGACAAGTCCAGTAAACAGGGTGAGATCAGAGAGATCAGATGAACAAGGTTAATGCAGGAGCAAAGGAAAAGAAAGCCGGGTCATACACATGTAAGCGGGTTCAAAGGATCAGGTCTTACTCAGCAATATAGGTACCGGCTGAAGACCATTCAGCAACTGCTCATGGTGACAGACTAGTTTAAATAGGCCACTGGGTGCCAAGTAGTACACACACTATGTCAATGCGAGTACGATGAACTGGAATAGTACATCTATTGCCCCTTTGCCTAGAAGTATTAGCATGTAAGCAATGCACACAGGAATATGAGCCTCCACTGGTTTTCTGGTGCTGGGAATCTGGTTTATCTTACAGCAAGTTTTCTTCTCAATTAAAACACCCCTTCCACACTGTCTTAGGAAAACATGAACAGCTGAGGCCTGCTGTGTGCTGGGGGGGGGGGGGGGGGTTGTTACCCAAGATTCTCTGGTGTCAACTCATGCAGAGAAATGTGACTCATGTGAGATAGTAGAGAAATTACACTCATGAAAAATGAACAATGCATATCCTTCTATAGTGTGTACTTGTCTCAATTCAAAACAATGTCTGCGGTTTACAACCATATTATATTAATTTGCTACCAAACAGCCCTCAGATCATATGCTATTTCACCAAAGCCCCTTAACCACTTCCCGACCGCCTAATGCAGATATACTGCGGCAAAATGGCACGGGCAGGCAAAATCACATACCTGTACCTGATCCTATAAATGCCTGCCCGTGGGTCTCACGCGCGCCGCCAGCGGTGCGCTCGCGACCCGGTCGGGAGCTCCGTGACCCCGGCCACGGGACCAGCGGACCCGATCGCTACTGGTGTCCCGCGATTGGGTTACGGAGCTGAAGAACGGGGAGAGGTATGTGTAAACAAACCTCTCCCCGCGCTTCCTACTCTGCCTGTCATTGATTGGCTGTTCCCGGTCATCGGGAAAGCCGATCAATGACGTCAGACGTCAGCCCCGCCCCCTAATGTAAAAAAAAACACACACGTCACAGCCCATAACCCCTCCCCTCCCCCTAGTGGTTAACTCTTTCACTACAACTGTCATTTATACAGGAATCAATGCATTTAAATAGCATTGATTGCTGTATAAATGACAATGGTCCCAAAAATGTGTCAAAAATGTCCGATGTGTCCGCCATAATGTCGCAGTCACAATAAAAATCGCTGATCGCCGCCATTACTAGTAAAAAAAAAAAATATTAATAAAAATGCTATAAAACTATCCCCTATTTTGTAAACGCTATAACTTTAGCGCAAACCAATCAATAATCGCTAATTGCGATTTTTTTTACAAATTGTAAAAACAAAATAATAAAAAAAAATATATAAAAATGAATAACTAAATTTAAAAAAATTGTTAAAAGTAATAACAAAATAAAATAATAATAAAAAAAAAAAAAAAAATTAGCTTTGAGGTGCACACCCTAATGCAAAAGCTCACCTATGGCTCAGATGCAGCGCTAACCCACTCCCCATTGAGTTTACATTCAGTTTTGTGCGCCCAGCACCAACACCAAGTTTTTTTCTGAGCTTAGATTTCATTCTCTGAGATACTGGTTAGAGGTATACTTTAAATCAGTGACTTTATCCTGTTTTATATGAATTCATTGTCATATTTTGAATTTTCTTGCAGGAGTATTCATCACAAAAGGAGATGTTGGTGTTGGAACCATTGTTGGCTCAGCTGTATTTAACATTCTCTGTATTATTGGAGTGTGTGGACTGTTTGCAGGACAGGTAGGATAAATTGTATTTCTTGAAACACCATAACGTGTAATGTTTTATGACGGATAGCGGTGGAACAAAAAAAGATTACATGTTTTATATTGCTCCCAGGTTTAAATAATGTACTTCCAAGCCTAAAAGGCCATAGCCATATAGGAGTAAAAGAAAAAGCGTCATGTGAATGGACAGACTGCATTGTTTGTCTTTGATGTATATATAGTGGAATATTAAGTTATATATTATGGGGTTGATTTACAAAAACTGGAGAGTGCAAAATCTGGTGCAGCTGTGCATAGAAACCAATCAGCTTCCAGGTTTTAGGACTGGTCCACACTGGTCTGACAAGCGCTCCGACTTCGAGAGCACAAGTCACATGACATGTGAAAATCAATGGTTCCCTATGAGAGCTGTCTTAACTGGTGTGACTTGTGTCGGTCCGACTTTTGAAAAGGTTCCTGCACTACTTTGGTCCAACTTGGGTCCGATTTCAGTCCATTGTATTTGATTCAAGTCGCATTCAAGTCGGATCAGCATCTTAACTGATCCGACTTGTGCCATGCGACTTGTGCTCAGAGGAATGTTAGCAATGCAAAATGTATTGAAAAAATAAAACGGCAGACCCAAAGGGCCTGGTAATGGACTGGGGGGGGGGGGGGGGACCCATGCCATTTTTTTCAATGAGTTTTATCTATATTGACGAGACCCAAAAACTCATTACAGCCGCAATCAGTTTTAAATTACTTTTTTTCCTTTAGAAATGTAATTTTGCTGTGGTACTGTTCTAAACACGGGAAAACTGCGCCACTTTGCAGGCATACTATAGACACCCCCAGGCACGATATTTAAAGGAATATTTCATTTTTATTGTTTCACTTTTATTGTTTTTGCATTGATACATGTCCCCTGGGGTAGGACCCGGGTCCCCAAACACTTTTTTCGACAATAACTTGCATATAAGCCTTTAAAGTTTGATTTTTCATGTTCATGTCCCATAGACTTTAACGGTGTTCGTCCAAATTTTTTGCCTGTTCGCAAGTTCTGGTGCAAACAGAACTAGGGGGGATTTGGCTCATCCTTACTATTTTCTAATACCCTTTAATCTTCAACTTCATTCTATTACATTTTTACATCTAATGGCATAGGCCTGTGGTCTTTTTCAAACTAGGCATGTATTTATATCAAAGATCAGCTCCATCAGATGTGATTTTCATATTTACATTTTATTTTTAGGGGAGATCTGGAGCTGGATGTGCAGTAATATTTCTTACATTTTCTTCTTCTGTATAGGAAAAAATACGATTTTCTACTCATTGCATTATTTCAAATAGACCTTTCAGTAGATTAAACATCACATTTAGTAAAAAGTGGACGGGGCATGTTGCAGGCTGACCATTATGCATCTCAGGGGTTTGGTCAAAAGGTGCTCTGGGTCTTAGAGGTCCTGATAATGTGGGGAATTGTGGGTTAGTAGTGTGGGAATAGCAGTTAGACCTTCAGGTGCATTAGAAAAGGAGCGAAAATAGGACAATATGATGACACAGCTAGTTGCATATGATCATCTTTTATAAGTTGATAGCCGGCTTATTTCATAAATAACAGAATTCCGCCTTCTTCAGGATTGATACATGTAAAAGAATAGATCTACAGTATATATATATATATATATATATATATATATATATATATGCAGTGGGTAAATTTGAAGGGAGCATATTGTGTTGTTTTTCATATTTTCTTTATTGTTGGTCAGGACTAAAAATGACATTTTAAAAATATTTAAATGTTTTTTTTTTTCTGTTTATATTTTTTGCTTTTCTTAAGAACCCCCTTTTTCAATCTAAAATATATACTGTATATTAAGGATGAGCCCGGTGTTCGATTCGAACCCATGTTCGAATCGAGCACCGGGTGTTCGCTCGCTCGGCGAGCCCAGAACTATTGGGACCGCTCGCATCAAATTCGTGTGATGCGAGCGGCCCCGCAATGCATTGCGGCCCGCGCAGTGCAATGCTGGCTGATGATTGGCCAAGCATGCACTGTGACCCCCGCATGCTTGGCCAATCACAGCGCCGGCAGCGAGGAGAGCCATAATTGGCTACAGGCAGGATGCCTGTAGCCAATTATAGCTCAGGGGCTTTAATACACGCCCCACGGTATAAGAGGCCGCCGCGGCGGCGGCCTCGCATATTATGTTTCACTCACAGTGTCAGCGTGTCAGTGTGCTGCTGACTGCTGACAACAATATGTTCTTTATTTCTGGGGATATGTGTGTGCATGCTGTTAGAACAGCATTGCAGTATCACATCTGGGGGGTGTCTATAGGTAGCCTGTGAAGGAGGGCAGGTTTCCTGTGCTTAGAACTTTCCCTGCAAAAAAGTGTCATTTTTGCAGGAAGAAAGCTATTTAAATCACTCGCGGCTAATGAATTGATGGCTCCTGTAACACAGAGAGCTGTCATTCATTAATAAAAAACAAAAAAAAAAGCGTAGGGGTCCCCCCAAATTCAATAACCAGGCCCTTCAGGTCTGGGATGGATATTAAGGGGGATCCCAGCCAAAAAAAAAAAAAAAAAATGGCGTAGGGTCCCCCTCAAAATCCATACCAGACCCTTGAGGTCTGGTATGGATTTTAAGGGGAACCCTAGCCAAAAAAAATGGCGTGGGGTCCCCCTCAAAATCCATACCAGACCCTTATCCGAGCACGCAACCTGGCAGGCCGCAGGAAAAGAGGGGGGGACGAGAGCGGCCCCCCCTCTCGCCTGAACCGTACCAGGCCACATGCCCTCAACATTGGGAGGATGCTTTGGGGGTCTAAGACCCCTAAAGCACCTTGTCCCCATGTTGATTAGGACAAGGGCCTCTTCCCCACAACCCTGGCCGGTGGTTGTGGGGGTCTGCGGGCGGGGGGCTTATCGGAATCTGGAAGCCCCCTTTAACAAGGGGACCCCCAGATCCCGGCCCCCCCCCTGTGTGAAATGGTAAGGGGGTACAAAAGTACCCCTACCATTTCACCAAAAAAGTGGCAAAAATGGTAAAAAGGACAGGAGACAGTCTTTGACAATTCCTTTATTAAAATCTTCTTTCTTCTTTCTTCATCCTTCGGTTTCTTCATCTTCTCCTTCCTTCATCTTCTTCCATCTTCTTCTTCCATTTTCTTCTTCCTCCGATCCGCTTCTTCTTGCGCTGGTCTTCTCGTCCTTCTCGTCCGGCATCTTCTTCCGTCGGCGTCGGCGTCGGTGTCTCTGTCTCTTCTTGGGCCGCTCCGCGCAATGGGAGGCTCCCGCTGTGTGAGGCTCCGCTCCGTCTGACAGGTCTTTTATAATGGAGGGCACCTGGTGACCCCGCCCCCTCTGACGCACAGGGACGTCATGGGGAATTCCATGATGGCTTTCCCCATGATGTCAGAGGGGGGCGGGGTCACCAGGTGCCCTCCGTTTTAAAAGACCTGTCAGATGGAGCGGAGCCTCACACAGCGGGAGCCTCCCATTGCGCGGAGCGGCCCAAGAAGACACCGACACCGACGCCGACGCCGACGGAAGAAGATGCCGGACGAGAAGGACGAGAAGACCAGCGCAAGAAGAAGCGGATCGGAGGAAGAAGAAAATGGAAGAAGAAGATGGAAGAAGATGAAGGAAGGAGAAGATGAAGAATCCGAAGGATGAAGAAAGAAGAAAGAAGATTTTAATAAAGGAATTGTCAAAGACTGTCTCCTGTCCTTTTTACCATTTTTGCCACTTTTTTGGTGAAATGGTAGGGGTACTTTTGTACCCCCTTACCATTTCACACAGGGGGGGGGCCGGGATCTGGGGGTCCCCTTGTTAAAGGGGGCTTCCAGATTCCGATAAGCCCCCCGCCCGCAGACCCCCACAACCACCGGCCAGGGTTGTGGGGAAGAGGCCCTTGTCCTAATCAACATGGGGACAAGGTGCTTTAGGGGTCTTAGACCCCCAAAGCATCCTCCCAATGTTGAGGGCATGTGGCCTGGTACGGTTCAGGCGAGAGGGGGGGCCGCTCTCGTCCCCCCCTCTTTTCCTGCGGCCTGCCAGGTTGCGTGCTCGGATAAGGGTCTGGTATGGATTTTGAGGGGGACCCCACGCCATTTTTTTTGGCTAGGGTTCCCCTTAAAATCCATACCAGACCTCAAGGGTCTGGTATGGATTTTGAGGGGGACCCTACGCCATTTTTTTTTTTTTTTTTTTTTTGGCTGGGATCCCCCTTAATATCCATCCCAGACCTGAAGGGCCTGGTTATTGAATTTGGGGGGACCCCTACGCTTTTTTTTTTTTCATTTTTTTTTTTTTTTTTATCAATGACTTTTTTTTATGAATGAGTTTCAATGAATCACTGTTCTCTGTGTTACGGGAGCCGTGAATTAACATTAGCCGCGAGTGATTTTAAATAGCTTTTTTACTTTCAAAAATGACACTTTGCGCAGAGACAGTTCTAAACACGGGAAACATGCGCCCCTTTACAGGCATACTATAGACACCCCCCAGGTACGAAATTTAAAGGAATATTACACTTTTATTGTTTCAATTTAAGCATTATTAAAATCACTGCTCCTGAAAAAACGGCCGTTTTTAAAAAAAATTTTTGCATTGATACATGTCCCCTGGGGCAGGACCCAGGTCCCCAAACACTTTTTATGACATTAACATGCATATTAGCCTTTAAAATGAGCACTTTTAATTTCGAACGTTCGCATCCATTATAACTAATAGGGTTCTAAAGCTCGCACGGACTTTAGGTCCGTTCGCGGGTTCTGGTGCGAGCCGAACGGGGGGGTGTTCGGCTCATCCCTACTGTATATATATTGCTCAAAAGGTCAGTGCGATGACTCCACCCCATCCTGCCTTTTCTTCATAGTCTTCTCAGTTTGAAGATAGAGATGTAAACAGCGTATGCTGCATTCTCTCTTTAGAAAATCCATAATGCTTTGTGAATTCATTGTCATAGGTAAACCCAACCCTGTAATTAATATTTTTAAAGCAAAGCTTTGATGTAAATGGTAATAGATTTCAGTTCACTTGAAAAGTATAAAAGCCTGTATCCTGTGCAGCGTGCCCCAGAGAAACGGCTGGTGAATACAATCCCATTTCCCCTCCTTGAGCACATACAGCCAGGCACACAGCATTTTCTTCATTCTTCCACTGGCTCAGAAAAAAGTGTAGGACAGGGGTCGGCAACCCGTCGATCGCGAGCTACCCTTCGACTGCAGACAGGTGACGGGTAGCTTGCGAACATGTCCCAGTGTTGTCAACCCAATCTTGTACTGAGAGCTCAAGAGAAGGTGCCCGCTCACCCAATCCTAAGCCCCTTGCATACTTGCGGCTGTGGGGCGGGGAAAGCCTAGGGAATAGCTTACGTGGGTTCGGGCTCTTCTCTGAACATGCCCAAGCTCTTCCTCCTCTGCCCTCATCCCCACTGGCCCTCCTCCCCTTTCCAAGGGGCTTGTGGGTGCTGCCAGGTGAGAAGGCAGCATAGGTTTGTCATCAGGTATCAGAGCCAGGACATGTGGGTTTGCCATTGCATCTTTGCTGTGCCACGTCTGTGCCCTACGTCTGTGCCCTCCTAACACCCCAGCCCTCCTGACACCCAGAACCATGCCCTCCTGACACCCAACACCATGCCCTCCTGACCCCCATTACCATGCCCTCGTGACCCCCAGCACCATGCCCTCCTGACCCCCAGCACCATGCCCTCCTGACCCCCAGCACTATGCACTTCTGACCCCCAACACCATGACCTCCAGAGCCCCAGCATCATGCCATCCTGACACTCAGCACCATGCCGTCCAGACACCCCAGCCTTCCTAATCTCCCAGTACTGTGCCCTCCTAAACCTCCAGTAACATGCTCTCCTGACACCCTAGTACCATGCCTTACTGACACCCCAGTACTGTGCCATGCTGACCCTTCCATACCATACCCTCCTGACACCCCAGCCCTCCCAATCACCCCAATATCATACCCTCCTGTCCCCCCAGTGCCATGCCCTCTTGACACTTCAGCTGTCCTTACCCCCCAGTACCGTGCCCACCTGAACTCCCCCTGCACCGTGCCTTTCTGATCCCCTGACCCTCCATAAATTGCTCTCCTAACCCCAGCCCTACATACTAATGACCTCTGTACAATGCCCTACATTCTACTGGCCTCTGTATACTGTCCTATATGCTACTGACCTCTGTACACTGCCCTACATGCTACTGACCTCTGTACACTGCCCTACATGCTACTGACCTCTGTACGCTACCCTACATGCTACTGGACTCTGTATGCTGCTCTACATCCTACTGACCTCTGGACACTGCGCTACATACTACTGACCCCTGTACACTGCTCTACATATTACTGACCCCTGTACGCTGCCTTATATACTACTGACCCTTGTGCGCTGCCCCACATACAACTGACCTCTGTACACTGCTCTACATACTACTGACCTCTATACACTGCCCTATATACTACTGACCCTTGTACACTGCCCTACCTACTACTGAGCTCTGGACGCCACCCTACATACTACTTACACAGACCAGAAATTAAAGCAGATAGCCAGGCCTGAAACTACTCAAAAAAATCAGTCTGCAGTACCAGATGTTCTGCTTTCATGATGAACTCTGGCATCAGACTTGTGGGGGTGACCAATTACTCCCAAGACATGAACATTTTTTTGAATAAAAGTGAATGCCGAGTTTTTCACTGAAGCTTACTTTTAAAGTAGGCTAACTTTATATTTTTACAGTGATGTAAAAATATAAAAAATTTGTAGATTGTTCTAGGTTTTCTTCATGCCGTCTTTATTTTCTATTGGGGCTTGCTAGTTAATTTCTTTTTAAAAAAAGGGGTGGGGCGCTGCACCCCGGTAATATTTGATCCAGGTAGAGCTCCATCTCTCAAAGGTTGCCCACTCCTGGTCTAGGGGTACGTGTTTTGTTTCTATTGCAAAGATGAACTGGGATAGGAGAAGAGATCATGGGATACCCCAGAAACTGTAGAAATGGATAACTTGTGGACTTCTCAATTTCTAGCTGCACTGTACAAAATGACTGCCTGTACTCCATTAAACTGCTGGCTGCACTGTACATACTGAATGTCCCACAGGATCTCTATGCTGCTGGTGACCTTTACTCCTTCCAGAGTTAAATTCTACATACGGTCAGCACAGGGGTATTATACGCACATAGCCACAGGATCATCGGTTGCCTCCTGCCAACATCCATCACACTCTTCCTAGTGCGAGAGATGTAGACTCACACCACCACAGGACAGCTGGACTCTTTCCCACCAGCCTCCTCCTAGCTTTCTTCAGTGAGCTGCCTCCAGACCCAACTCTGCAAATAGGTCCCCTAGCTCAGCCTAGCTGGGACCTCCATGACTACCTCAAGGATGCCTCTATGGTCCTGCACCAGGCGGCAGAGCCCTGCACAGGGGTCTCCTCCTGTAAGACTAGACCCAAGAACACTGAACATTGCTGCTCTGGCCTTAGACTATTTATGGGTTCTCTCACCACTTTCTAGGCACACCATCCCGGGGATTGGCTAGAGTTCCATAAATATTCAAGCTGCCTGCTCTGTTCTTCCTTCCACTATATTTCTAAAACCCTCTAGAAGACTGGGGAAAGTAACAGAACAGCAGTCTGTAAAAAATTGAGCTGATTACAGGGGTCAGACTAAATTTACCTAGCAGCCTGCTCTTTACTAGAAGGGTGCTACACCTGTGTCCTGAATTCATTTATACAATACAACTCGATTTTCTATTTATTTTTTAATAAATTGGCTAGGCATTGCTAAAATTAAAAAACAAATGCAGGTCTTCTTGCAATACTCATCCTATGGCTGGTGCTTTCTCCCACCATAAATTCCTCATTGCCACTGGATAGCGTTGCACTTTCATCCAGTATCATTCAGCCCACTTCCTGTGAGCCAAGAGTGTCAAAAACCCATCTTCTGGGGTACGTTGTCCAGTCAACCTGAGACACAGGAGCATGCTACAGAGAATGGTGCCACATCAGGACTCAGGTGTTTGTCAGGTGTTTTGTGTCATTAATGATTGCAGAAATAATTTTTGAACAGACAGACCCAGTCCTGTAGACTTGAGTGAGATCGTAGGGTGAGCAAGGGAGCAGAGGCAGTACAAGAACAAATATGGCTGCCCATCTGTACATAAACCAAAATATATATAGAAATATATAATTTTTAAATAAACACTTATTACCAAGATCATTTACAATAAAGCATTTGTAAAGGGCAATTCTTTTTTTTGGAAAGTAAAAAACATGTTATTATTACCTGCTCTGGTTTTGCACAGAGCAGCCCCGAACCTCCTCTTCTGGGGTTCCCAAACTGGGCTCCAGGCTCTCCCTCTCCTCAGTGCACCACCATAGGAAGCTGCATATGGGGGGATGCACCTGCGGGTACAATCCCAAGTCCTGCTTCGTGCATCGATTGACACACAGCGTTGCTCAGCCCCACCCCTTGCTCTCTGCTGACAGGAGTCAATTGACAGCAGCTGTTGCCTCTATGAGCAGAGAGAGAGGAAAGAGCCACCGCGGATGTATACAGTGCTGAATTGAGATAGGACTAGTGTAAGTATATGGGGAGGGGGAGATACAATTACTGGGATATTTTCTACCTTAAAATGTTTGCAAACCTCAGACACAAATATGAACAAAGCATATCCCTCTATAGTAAGTACTTGTCTCAATCAAGAGCACTCAATCAAGAGCTCCAGCACACAGCCTGTGATTGACAACCTCCACTCTGTTCCTATATGCTGTGTGAGGGGAGGGGGTTGTCCCTTCCCTCCAATCAGCTCTCACTGAGCTCTGTAGTGTGTAATTTCAGCTCCCTGACCCCTGCTTTCTGAAGCTCAGAAATGCTAAATAAATTCTGTACTTTACGACCCCTGCTTTCTGAAGCTCAAAAATGCTGAATAAATTCTGTGCATTTTTTTTGGGGGGGGAAATTATTTATTAATTCTTACCTTACCAACAAAAAGAAAAATACATACAAAACATACAAAATTACAGGTAAAACCCGGTATCAGATCTCACCAAGTTAGTAAGCTCATTAACATAGAAAACCAACTATGTGTAAATACAATAAAAGAACAAAATCCCTCCGCCATCCTTCCTTCCCGGAAGGGGATTTTGTTCTTTTATTGTATTTACACATAGTTGGTTTTCTATGTTATTGAGGTTACTAACTTAAGTGCATAGGAAAACTAGACAAGGACTAATAGCCCTACCATCTGCGTTCATCATCATCATGAAGCAGTAAGAATCCCTTGGTTAAAACCCTACAATGCTCAGGTGAGAGAAATACGTCAGCACTACTACCGTAGTACTAAAGACAACCACTCAGTTCAACCAAGAGTCTCAGTGTCTGAAAGCCAACACTTCCATACTTTTTCAAACTTATTTGGACAACCCCTACTCAAGTATGTGGCCCTATACATAGGTAAAACCTTGTTAATATTGCCCTTCCAGTATGATAGCGAAGGGGCCTCCGGGTTCTTCCAGCACGGCAAATAAATTCTGTACTTTAAAGGGCTCTGAAGTAGAGATCGCTGCAGATAAACAGTTAAAACTTTTGTAGGAGGATTTGTTTCATCTCTGTGTGTCACTTGGAGATAGTCACTTCACTGGCTATATGTACTTTAATGTAGAGAATGCATTAAGGTAAAAAAATGTTGAGCTTTTAGAACCACTTTAAGCTATCACTTTCACTCATATTACATCGCTAAATAGTTTTTCAGGCTGAAAAAGGACACAATTCCTTCCAGTTCAACTAGTTGAGAAAAAAATGAAAACAAAAAATTATTATATCATTCTATATACTCTATAGGAATTTCATGAAAAATGAATTTAATATCCTGCTAGCATTGTTTATTGGAGAGATTAAGATTTATTTTTTTTCTGTTTAGTGCTTCCATAAGGCTATCTTGCATGAGGCCTAATCTTTTAAGCTTTAATTTCACTGACAGAAAGTAAATCAGACTTGTGCTGTCACTGTCCACTGCTTGTGTGATTACATTTCAGTGATTTTTGTATTTATTCTGGGCTTAACCTGTTGTGTTTATTACTCAACTGAAACAACAGAAATGAAGAGGAGTGTGGGATCTCATATGAAAATCATAAAATAATGAAGACGCTCTCACATTTGTGTAATAGCACTGAATGTGGGCCAAAGAGTATTTTTAGATCAGACCCCTTTGTCAGGTCATTGGTATTGTTGATGCTTTATAAAAGGCAAAGACTAAGAGCCTGATCTGTAAAATAGAGCATATCCTGCTATTCACTTTCAAATAAAATCTGTAGTATTTATCAATACCCTGGCCGCCATTTCTGTGGCTTATTCATAAAAATACAGGATGGAGCATTGAGCCTTCTGGTACTTCTCAATCCTTAAATAGACACTAAGGGGGTCATTTACTAAGATTAATGCGCTGCGTCGGTTCATACCTTAACTGGTGCCGGATAAATCATTAATTGAGCGTGTGAACCGGCACATGCATAAGCGCAACAGCAATAATAATATGCCATTGATAATAGCGCACGCCGTATCATTAAGTGTCCATTCACACAGGGGCAACACCACTTCCAGCGCGACTTTGAGACATGACTTGAGGAGGAATCACAGCGCCACTTGGGACGACTTCAATACGACTTGGGGCGACTTACAACACGACTTTAAGTCGCCCCCAGGCCAGGTGACTTTAATTTTAAATAGAAAACCAGCATAGGTTCCCCTCCAAGAGCATACCAGGCCCTTAGGTCTGGTATGGATTTTAAGGAGAACCACGTGCCAAAATTTTTTACAAAAAATGGCGTGGGGTCCCCCTCAAAATGCATACCAGGCCCTTCCGGTCTGCTATGGATTTTAAGGGGAACCCCGCGCCAAAATAAAAAAAATGGCATGGGGGTCCCCCTCAAAATCCATACCAGATCCTTATCCGAGCACGCAACCTGGCAGGCCGCAGGAATAGAGGGGGCGGGAGAGCGCCCTCCTCCTGAACCGTACCAGGCCACATGCTCACATGGCCACATTGGTAGCCCCCCAAAGCACCTTGTCCCCTCATCCCCACAACCCTTGCCCGGTGGTTGCGGGGGTCTGTGGATGCCTTATCGGAATCTGGAAGCCCCCTTTAACAAGGGGAACCCTGGACCCCCGCTGTGTGAAATGGTAATGGGGTACAAAAGTACCCCTACCATTTCACAAAAAAAGTGTCAAAAATGTTAAAAATGACCAGAGACCATTTTTGACAATTCCTTTATTTAAAGTCTTCTTCTTTCCATTTTCTTCGAGTCTTCTTCCTTCATCTTCTTCTTTCTCTGCTTCTTCCTCCGATCCTCTGCTTCTTGCTCCGGTGCTCTCATCCGGCATCTTCCACCATGGCGTCACACAGCTCCCGCTGTGTGACCCTCTCTTCTTCTGACACTTATTTAACGGAACCGTGCGCCAGAGGTGGCGGGGTCACCGGGGGGCCCTGTCCTCCGTTATATAAGAAGTGTCAAAAGAATAGAAGTGTCACACAGCGGGAGCCTCCCATTGATGCGGAGCGGCCCAAGAACGTGCCCCACGTGCCCCTTCCCCTGTCGGGGTTGATGGTACAACTATCAGTTCATCTCTACATGCCAGAGTGCTAGGTATAACCTTAGTCTCTGAACTCTTCCGGCCCCACATCCAGTTACTGTCCAAATCTTGCCACCTCAACCACCTCAACCACCTCAACGTCTTCAAAATACGCCCCTTCTTAACCAATGACACCACAAAACTTCTAAGTCACTCCCTGGTAATCTTCCACCTTGGCTACTGCAACACCCTCGTTGTTGGCCTACATTTACATAGGCTATTCCTACTTCAGTCCACTGCATTCAGAAATGCGCTGGATTTGCAAGGAACACACATGTTCTGGTGTAAACCAGCCCTTAGAGGCATAGACTCAAGGAGTTTGCCCCGGGCATCACCAAACCTCTGCACGCCACTGAGTGTTAGGAAGCCTCATGCTTTCTCTTCCCTCAGTTGCTCCATGTGACATTCCTTTACATTACTTGGGGAAGTCACAAGATTCTAATTGACAGCCAAGCTCTCCTCATCCAGCCACATGACCTACATATAGCATTCTTAAAAAAAATATATATACATGAAATTCTTTCTTAGTTTAACTATTCATAGGAAAACTAAAATTCTTTATTATCTTCTCAGCCGCTTCATGTGACACACCTTCAGTTTTATGAGGTGGCTCCAGAACTCTGATTGGCAGTGTTTTTTCCTTATCTGACCCCTCACTTGACACGCTTGCAGTCTTGTGGTGTGGCTCCAGAACACTGACAGGCACTTCTCCTTATTGTTAGTCACACCACACGGCACTCCCGAACGTGCATTTTTGAAAATAGGCTGAAGTGCACATTCAAGAGTGTCATGTGGGGTGGCTGACAAGAAGAAGAAGCCACTGTTAATCAGAGTTCTGGAGACGTCCCATGATACTGCATGCTTGCCATGTAAGGGTGGCTGACAAGAAGGAGAAGTCTGTCAATCAGAGTTCTGAGGCTGCCCCACAAGATTTCACAAGTGCCAAGTGGGGTGGCTTACAAGAATGCAAAGCCGTTGTCAATAACGATTCTGGAGCCATCCCATAAGACTGCAGTAGTGGCATATGGGGCAGCTCACTGCCTATATGTCACAGCATGTACAGATGGGTTTAGTATCACTCTAAGCATTGAGTGGATGCACACAAAGGGGATGTGTTGCTGGCCTCTTAAAGTAAACCTGTGCTAAGAAAACATCTACTAAGAGGCTGCATGCATAGTTTGATGCAGTCACCCAGAGGTATTTGCTATATAGGTAAGGGACAGTTTTGCCTCGTTTCCACTGAGCGGATCGGTTCGGTACGGTTCGGTACGGTGCGCTATTTTCAGTGTTTCCATTATGAAAGCGGCCCATACAACCGAACCATACCGCACCATTTAGGGTCCTGCTTCAGATGTGGAGCCATAGAAAATGGAACGGTTCGGTTAGGGCGGAGCTACGATACATTCCACTGATTGGCGGACAGAAAAACGTCTGCCAATCAGTGTGAGGACATGCTAGGCATTTTTTCTAAACCCCCTATGGACCCTGGTGGTCCGTCTTGCAGTGGAAACGCTCACCTGAATAGGCCGGACCATTCTAACCCTTCCCTAACTGTACAGACCCGAACCGATCCGCTCAGTGTAAACGAGGCATTAGTGACCTTCTTAAGAGGTCCCAAGTTTGCCATTGGATTGTGAGCTGGGCTTCACAAGGGGATCTAATAAAGACAATCAGACCCTTGAAACATGTTAACCTAAAGCATTTTATTTGAAATAATACAAAGCATACACTCTCTGCTTAATCCTTGCCCAGTTCATGGAGAAATCTGGCATCTCTTGAACGGTTTAGGACCAGTAGAGTCTTGATGACAGGCAATGATGGTTTTATGCTTCTGAGTACATATTATTCATTTTGTACTTATTAAAACCGGTCTCACGCACTATGCCAGTACTCTGGTGTGTTTGTATTGTTACACTTGAGACTTTTACAGTCTATTTTAAGAGTTTTGTGGTGTATATGAGTTGGAGGTCTTTACTGATTATGCAAAAAAGCTGATTGATTGCACATGCTTCATAGTCCTAAGCACCATGGAAGCAATTTGAACTACAATATACAGTACTTTGGATATACCGTATATACTCGAGTATAAGCCGAGTTTTTCAGCACATTTTTTTGTGCAGAAAGTGCCCCCCTCGGCTTATACTGAAGTCAAGCACTTTTCTGCAGCAGAGAATGACATTTTCTGACCCGAATTTTAGGCCCCGTATCACGGGGCCAATTGGTGCTAGGAACCCCAAATTTGGTGTGCAAACCCAGTGGAACCAACAACATATTCAATTTGGGGTCCCTAGCACCAAGTGGCCCCGAGATACGGGCCTCAAAGTTGGTTCGGAAAATGTCATTCTTTGCTGCAGAAAAGTGCTTGACATTTTCCGACCCGACTTTGGGGCCCTGTATCTCGGGGCCACATGGTGCTAGAAACTCCAAATTTGGTGTGCAAACCCAGTGGAACCAACACTACAACATATTCAACAGTCAACTGTGTCCATCTGCAGCAATGTCATTTCAGGACCCTTTGGGTCCAGAGACCCCAAATTTTGGCTGCAGCTAGGGGGCATCTAGGAACCCTTAACTACCAAATTTGAAGTTCAAGGGACCTATGGCTGCAAATGGGCACAGTGAGGCATACAAATGGGCACAGTGAGGCTGCAAATGGGCATTGTTGACCCTCTTTTCCACTTACAGTAGCTGCGCATTTCTCACCCTAGGCTTATACTCTAGTCAATACGTTTTCCCATTTTTTTGTGGTAAAATTAGGTGCCTCGGCTTATATTCGGGTTGGCTTATACTCGAGTATATACGGTATATGAAAACATTAGCTATGCTCTTTTAGCTTTAGAAATGTGCTATATAATTCTCATGTAACCAACTGCAACCACAGCTTCTGCAACCCCTTTATAATAATCACATACCTTGTAGAGTGTTCCAAGAGACCCACAGCTATTAGCCAACATCAAAAACCTGCCCTTATCACCACATTCCAAGACAGGCAGAGTTAACAAGGTGTGCCAGTGTTCCTCACTTTCTCCCTCGTACATTGACATGAATGAAAACATTTGGCTAAGCAAAACATAAAGGACCCATTGCCCAAACTTGGTGCCTGGTTTGCTGTGTGCTATACATCTGGCAGATATTTCCCCCAGTCAGACACTACGGCATAGGAGACTCTAGGGTTTTTAACAGGTCATTTCCTCTCTGCTTGTTTACCTCCTTTCTATTAAGTTTTGCCACTCTGAGGATCCGGAAAAACCACAACTCTCTCCAAATCAAGTGGAGTATCTATCTTGATGGCTAAGCAGCTACCTTGGAAGGAACTCAATGTAATAAGGGACAAGGTGGGCCGTCTTCTGATTGTGAAGGGATTAATAGGGCAGCAAAAGGTCACACTGGTAAATCTGCATTAAATTAAGGAAAATAAAAAAACTATTATTCAACGAAATGCAGATGGTAGATACATGGAGGTTATTACATATCAAAGATAGAGATTATACGTTTTACTCGCTTAATTCTGAGGTTCATATGGGCTGGGAAACCCGCAAGGGTACGGAGAACTATTTTGGTCCTCCCTAAAGAAAAAGGTGGTATCGGGTTCCCAGACCCATGTAAATATCAGGAAGCCTCACAACTAGTTAGAGTAATGGAATGGTGTGCCAGAGAAAAGAAGCCATGGGTAAAGATGGAACAAATAGCGTGCGAAGTCCCCCTGGAGGGGCTGGCATGGATGACTGGAGAGGATATTTCAATGGCAGTAAAGAAACACCCACTGATAGGGGCAACCCTAAAGATAATTAAAAGAATTTTTAAAAAAACCAAGCTATCAATGGAACCAAGTCCCATGTCACTTGTACTAGGTACTCCAGATTTTGGGCCCGGAATCACAGACCATAGATTCGCTGGCCTAAGACAAAGAGGGATAACCAGGATCATACATTTCTCAAGGGATGGTAAATTAATGACACGAGAAGAGATAGAAAATGAATATACCTCAGAGTTGGACTACTTAAGGGTAATGCAGCTAGGATCCTATATCCGCTGTGCGAGTCGGAGGGTACGATGTTACACATTTTGTGGGAATGTGCAAATATCAGAGATTTTTGGAAAATGATAGAGGTATCACAGGTGTGTCTCTTGGGGAAAACCCGGCAGCATTTTTATTGAATGATTTTCCAATGTCGGTTGAAAAATATAAAAGATCCCTATTGAAGCATCTCTCAAAAGGAAAAGATCTTGAAATCTGTCCATAAACCGTCACTAGCATGCAGATATCAGGAAGGGGGAAAGGGTTAAAGAATATGAGTTAAGAGTAAATGACTGTAAACAGAGGAATTGTCATACAGTAAAGATTAGTGTATATATGAAGTGTAATGTATAAAAAAAATTTTTTAAAAAAGTTAAAAAAAAAAAAAAAAAAAAACATTTGGCTAAGCAAAACATAAAGGACCCATTGCCCAAACTTGGTGCCTGAATGCAATTGTTTCATGCATTCAAATCTTATCATCCTCATAAGGTATAAAATTAAACATTACATTTTGCTGGTTGTTAAGGACAAAAAATACATCACTCTGTTCCTTTAGATTAATAGAATACACCTGTTGAAATAACTGAATACTACCTTCCTGTGCTGTGTGCTATACATCTGGCAGCCAGTCAGACACTAGGAGACTCTATAACAGGTCATTTCCTCTCTGCTTGTTTACCTTTCTATTAATTGCCACTCTGAGGATCCCACAACTCTCTCCTCTGCACTTAATTCTAATAGAGCTTTAATACGAGCCGTTCAGTTTTAGACCTGGAGCCAAAAGATATGTCTTATTATTTCCTCCCTGCTGATCTATGACAGCTCATTTCACTATATAAATATAACAAGGATTTTCTTGGCTTGCCTCAGCGGTGTAAAATAAGTAGCAATTACTACCTCTGTAGCATTGCCCTCTGTGATCGAATCATAAAAGAGTCAGCCTCACAAAGCATGGCCATGTAGTGAATTGTTTCTGTGCAGGAGGCTAATGAAAATATTGCCATTTTTTTCTTGACTTGACAGATTCATCCCCAGAACCAGCTTTGTGGGAATTATAGGGCTGAATGGAGGTCAGCACCCAAACCAATAGAGGTTCAATGCACACCTTAAGCTAGAATGGGTGCCCCATGAAACGAGAAAAGTTTCAAAATAAAAAAAAAACAATATCTCAATTTGGACCACATTAAAAAGATTGCAATGCTATTTTAAAGTTATAGAGAGAGAAGAATGCTTTATTGCAATTTTTTTTTTAATAATAATTTTCAAAATAAATATTTTAATTGTTGCAGAATTCCCACAAATACAATATGATTTATAGGGTAATTTTCTCAAACAGTTTTCCCCAATAATTTCTGTAAAATCTTTTGAAATAATAAAGAAAAATAGACTAAGGCCCCTTTCACACTGGGGCGGTTTTCAGGCGGTACAGCGCTAAAAATAGCGCCTGTACACCGCCTGAAAAAACAGGCCCCATTCACTCCAATGTGAAAGCCGGCGGGCTTTCACACTGGAGCGGTGTGCTAGCAGGACGGTAAAAAAAGTCCTGCTAGCAGCATCTTTGGAGCAGTATAGGAGCGGTGTATTCACCGCTCCTATACCGCTCCTACCCATTGATTTCAATGGGACACCGCGGTAATACCGTGGCAATACCGCGGCAATTCCGCTACGGTGGCACTTTGCAGGGGTTTTTAACCCTTTTTCGGCCCCTCGGGGGTAAAACCGGCCCGCGAGCGGCCGAATACCGCGGCTAAAACGACGGTAAAGCAGCGCTAAATATAGCGCTGCTTTACCGTCGCCGCGGCTCCCGCCCCAGTGTGAAAGGGGCCTAACTGTTCTATTTTGAGCTATAGAAAGTATAATAATATTGACCAACACAGCTGGAACACACCATAGTTAAAACAAAGCCAAAATTCCATATGTGAAAGTGTGAGGCAAACATACCCTATCACATGAAAGAGATTATGGTCACCATACACCACAGAGACATAATCTGCCTGTACACTCTTTGAACTATTAACTTTAGATTTACCAAAACTAAGCAGTTTGAGGACCTACCACATGAATCCAATTATGCAGGCCCTTGCACTACATTGTTGTTGGTAGATCTAAAGGAGATTGTACGATCAGTTTGTAATGTGTGTGGCAAGCTTTAGTGTGAACACTGTCAGCACTTGGAGTGACAGAGAAGTGGTCACAGGAAATTGGTTGAGTTTTATGTCATAGCAGACCACGGGGAAATGAAGGCTGCTGGCTGGGTAGTGAAAATCTGTTAAGAGTGTGGATAGTGTCAGCCTGCTGATTCACTAATATTTAAGGTGAGTATAAGATGTGTTGAGTGTGTTTGCTAAATATATAAGTGGTGTTAGATAGATATTAAAAAAAAATATCTGTACTAAATATCACTCTAGTAAACAGACAGAATGGGTTAAACGCAGGCAATCGAAAATGTCTTCAGGAGAGCCAATATCTGGTGCAATACTTCTTGCTTTCTTTTGAAAATGTATTTGGCCTCCCCTCCCTTGGCTCACTACTAGTAAGTAAAGATGCCCATTACAGTTGTAGAACACCAGTGAGGTACAAAAGAAGTTGGTTCCTGGTGAAGTTATTAATCTGGAACTTGACCAATGGTAGCCTCGTCCTGTTGATATGTTTCATTGATGATGTCATATTTATCTGCAAGGGCACCCGGATACAGCTGCAAAAAATTGTTGCCAAACTGAGTATATGCTATTCATTTTATCTTGTTATTTTTTGCTGGAATTCTGCTTTAACTCATTCTGGCAGTTTACTTGGGTGCACTTTAATACTGAGTGGAAGAAAATGGTGACCACTTGATGGGGAAATGTCATATCTCCTTATTTAAGTTGTCTCACAATATCTAAGAAAGCCTTCAATATCATGGTTACCTTAGCTGACTTAATACCAAAGGATTGTCATCACAAACTGACCAAGTTCAAAAAAGGTCATGTTGCTTTAAAGGGATGTTGGCCATTTCCTTACATACAAGTCCTATATATAACACAGCTAAAAACTTGGAGTATTCAGTCTTGTCTCCAGAGCTGTATTATGCAGGTGTCTGATCATCTGTGGCACACCGCGCAAGCGGTCGAGACTCCGTGGCTCAGAGGCATTTTTAGTTAAAGCGGAGTTCCAGGCTAAAATGCAACAAGGTCTTAAACAATAGGGCACCCCACACCCCTTCGTTTTTGTATATCTTTTTATTTTATTTATTTTTTTAGTCTTTTTGGTACCTTTTGTATTAATTTTCAGCTGGACTTCCATCCTACCTCTCTGTTGCCAGGTACCTAATTTCTGCAATTGCATCGCGACCCTCCTCCTTCCCCCCTCCCCGCTGCCTTCTGAGACCTGTGTGTGTCCTAGCAGTCTACAGGACCATTCACAGCCGGTTTCCCTTACTAGCTAATCTGGTGCCTGCACTCAAAGCCAATTGACGGACTGGCTTGGGGCGCCGACATCATGGGAACCTTGAACAGGTAAGTGTCCTTATATTAAAAGTTAGCAGCTACAGTATTTGTAGCTGCTGAATTTTACATTTTTTTTTATACAGGCTGGAACTCCGCTTTAAGTATTATTGTTATATTTTGTAATATTGTTGCATTTGTTATCTGTATCTTTCATTACTTAATTAAATGTTATAGCTACAAGTGTTTGTGAGATCTCTTTGCATATCTCAAATACAACCCAAAAAAACGAAACTATCATATAACCATGATACACCGTTCCTTTCTGATATATTGACTGTAAGGACTTTATTTTCATCTGTCCCGACCTCATGCATTACGTAGCCTGTTTTCTAGTGAAGTCACTCCCATTCTTAGCATTTATTTGGTTGATTTACTAAAGGAAAATAGGCTGTTTACTGTGCAAAGGAACCCTCCTGGATTTCCCTCTATGAATTTGGTGAATTTGGTGAAATTTGACTTTTACATTCCAACTATGGGTACCAGCAGCAGGCCTTTGGCCTAAACTCTTGCTGGCTTGGGCACAGCTCCCTAAAGAGGTGATAAAAGATTAGTCCTTACTGTCACATCCTGACACATTCAGTGCACCACATCGCCCTGTTTCCTCTGGCCACGTGTTGATTCTAAATGTCTTTTTAACAGTTTACTTGCGTGCAAAAGCAATAACATAAAGTCAGTCTCTCCAAATGTGATTGTCAGCTTTACCCATGAACAGGTTTCTTTTCTTCCTGTGCCCTTGGCTGTACCCAACTAGGTGGACAGGATCAAAGAAAAGAGAGGAGGCAATCCCTAATGCCACACATCCGCGTTGTCCTATAGTTGTATCAGAGTGGCAACCTCAGCCTGGACTCCTACCAGGCCATGCCCCAATGCATTTCACTCCGCCCCCCAGAGCTTAATCATTATTAATTTCCGGGGCGGAGCGAAACATGTTGGGGGAGTGGCCTGGCAGGAGTCCAGGCTGAGGTTGCCACTCTGATACAACTATAGGACGACACAGATGTGTGGCATTAGGGATCACCTCCTCTCTTCCCTCTGAGCTACAGCAGGAGCTAGGACGAGCTTCATCCCTCGCTGGCATTTCCAGAAGTGTTTGCAGAATAATCTACACATACACCCCAGATCAACTGAGCCTGAGCTGCACACAAAGATCCCACGGGTCACAGTAGGTGGACAGGATGCCACAGTGTTCCCCAGGCAGGGAACGTCATCTGTACAGAGTCCTACATTGCTGCTTTCCTGACCATTCAAAGTCCCATGAGGGCCACACCAGTAACTCCTGCTCTACTCCCTCTTGACTTTGTACCCAAACACACCCTTATATCTTGCATTATCTAGCAGTAAGACAGGGAACTACTCCTCACCCCATAAACTGTGAGCAAGTTTGAACAATAAAAAGTTGTTTAAAAATAAACAGCATTTTTGCTTGCACATGATTGGATGATTGGATGATAGAAGTCAGCAGAGCTTCACCTTTTCAGTAAGCCCTGGGGAAAATTCCCTTGGAATGTGCAATTTCCCTTGCAAAGTGAACAATCTAAACTAACCCCATAGTTTCATATCATCCATCCCTGACCTCAGCTCACTCAACCCTGCACTATTATGGGCATGCCAGAGCTGTTGGCAATTGTGATTCCAAAGTGTGCTAACTGGTTAAAATAAAGCAGAAGAAAAAAGTTTGCTATGGCTCACAAATTTTCACAAAGTAATTGTTCTTTTTTTTCAGAGGAAACATCTGACATTCTTTAATTCTTTGTTCCTTGTGCTGAGATCTAAAGAGCTTGTTAATACAGCATAGACTGACATACAGCTGGAAGCCACGTGCTCTTCTAAAGAAAACAAAGTATAAATCCTGTGACCCTTTGCCACCTAATCTTTTTATCATTATTTGGGGAATTCAAAATATTACAGTTAGTACTCTATGCATTCGGTAAAGCTGGCAGCCATTGATAAGAGTCTGAGAAGTTTTTGAGGTTTTTGTACTTTATTGCTTTGGTATGCAAATAGACTGCACCAAGTCTGCTCTCGATTATTGTTCTAGGTAATGTTAGGTATTTTTTGTGCAAATTCACATCTTTCCTCACAAATGCGGAACAATATCATATTGCATGTTTATCCTGAAAGCTGTTGGGCACGTTTACTTACCTTCTCGACCTAATGTGAAGGCACTGAAAATTAGGTTGTCGTTTCTGGCTCCACTTTTCAGAATAAGCACCTCCAGTTGTTTTCTTTCCTAGGATATTGTTATTTTGTTGTGGCATGCAGAAAGTATGGTACTTTTTATTTATTATTCTTTCCTTTTATCTACAAATCATGGTTTCTGAATAGTATACATACATATATCTGCATTATCTACATAATAAAATTAAACTGTAATCTTTTAGGGGTAAATTGTATTTATTTTACTTGCGGTTAAAGTTTTTTTAAAGCTGTATTAAACCCAAAAGCAAACATTTATTATATTGCAGCTCACCGATTTTTTGATTTAATAGCTGTATTGGTTTTCTTTCTTAGACCCCTTTCACACAGAAGGTGCTTTTCAGGCGTTTTAGCGCTAAAAACAGTGCCTGTAAAGTGCCTGAAAAGCGCCTCTCAAGCCTCCCAGTTTGAAAGCCTGAATGCTTTCACACTGGGGCGGTGCGCTTGCGGGAGGGGAAAAAAAGTCCTGCAAGCAGCATCTTTGGGGCAGTGCGGGAGCGGTGTAAACACTGCTCCTAAACCATCTCTGCCATTAAAAAAAATGGACAGCTGCGCTTTTCGGTCGCTTTTAACCCCTTGTTAAATCCTTTTCTTTGTTGTTAAAAGCGCCCCGGCCCCGCCCGCACAGCGCTGGTAAAGCGCCACTAAAACTAGCGTCGCTTTACTGCTAACGCTCGTGCGGTCTAAATGTGAAAGTACCCTTATTCCCCGCACACACGGTCGGAAATTCCGACCACAAAATCCGTCGGATGGATTTGTCCGACACTGGTGTTTCATACACACGGTCGGACAAAGTTGTCGGAAAATACGATCATTCTGAAGGTTCGGTGAGGTTTGGTGAGGTTCGTTGCGTACGACAGAACTACGTAGAGGCTATTAGCCAATAGGTTTGGTCTCCTAATTTGATCTGAGCATGCGTGGCACTTTGTCCGTCGGAATTCTCTACACACGATCGGAAAAAGTCAGATCGGATTTTGTTGTCGGAAAATTTGAGAGCAGGATCTCAAATTTTTTCTGTCGGAAATTCTGACGGAAAAAGTCCGATGGAGCCCACACACGGTCGGATTTTCCGACAACATGGTCCGATCGGACATTTTCTGTCGGAATTTCCGACCGTGTGTACGGGGCATAAGGCTTTCATTTATTTTCACCTGGTGAGCCTGTCAGTAAGTCTGTTATCTTTCAACAGAACAAGCTGTCCTGCAGATGTAATAATTAGAGGGTTGAGACAAACCATTTAACACTGACAAGGGTGCTAATAATGATCGGCTTTTACTTATTTATGTTAAACCTGCAACCCAGATTTCGATATATCTAAATCTGCTAGTACAGCTAACACTCCCTCCCCCCAGATTAACAATGCTGCTGTCCAAAGGTGCACATGTGCTTTTTCATTAAGAGTGAGGGCATTCTAATACAGGAGATGTGTTACTGGCCAGATCACTAAGTGAAAACAGAGGGAAAAAGTCTTAAAAAACAAAACTAATGAAACCACATCTAATGATTGGTAATCTGCAGTATTTTTAGTTTTGGGTTTAATACTGCTAAAGACTAAATTTACTTTAAAAAAAATTAAGAATAAAAAGCACAACAGCATAAGGGACATAGATTAGAGACACAAAGGAGTTGATTTTCTAAAGACATATAAGCTGTTTACTTTGTACATGAAGTTGCACTTTGCAAGGGAGTTTGCCCCAGAGTTTAGTGAAGCTTAGAGGTGAAGCTCTACTGACTTCCACCATCCACTTATGTGCAAGCAAAAATGCTGTTTTGTTTTTTTTTTTTTTGTAACTATGCTTGTGTTTGGGTATTTATTGCAAAGTGAAACTTCACCATATTCACTAAGCTGGGGGCAAATTACCTTGCAAAGTGCAACTTCACTTGCAAAGATATTGCCAGATTTGTATTAGTAAATCAATCCTACTGCATCAGACACAATACTGTCCATTCGCAGTCAATGCTTCTACGTTTGTGCTCCCCATATGTTACTTGCTTACACTTTTATGGCTTGTGTGTGGTTGGAAAATATTCTGCAAGAGCTGGACTCCCATCACTGGAGCCTGTAGACACAAAACCTTACTCCCCCGCGTCCTTTCTTTTTAGGATCAACTTTTTTACTGAGAATATTTTCTTGTTTTACTGATCATGGCCTGGCTTAGAATAATGTGACTGGTTGAGGGGCGGGTTAAATGAGTAGCGCAAATAAGGCGTCAGAGTGTATCAACACTTTTTAAAGTGTTACTGTACATACGAATACTATATGGTTTAAAGGTTTAGGCAAATTTATTCAAAAGGTGTAGGATATTGCAAAGCTGTTTCTTTTTGATGTGATTTATCACCTAAGTCTATAGAGGTAAGGGCCTGGTATAATCTAAGTGTTCAAGACTTGCTTTATCTGAAAATTGCTAGTGAATTCCAGCACACAGAAGGTTTTGAGAGGTCTTCAAGTATTGCAAAGTAAAGTGAGTGTAGTCCAACCATAAAACGTGACCGTGATATAATAATACAAATCAGTAAAATACACATGGTTCACCAGATTGCCATGACCCCTTATAAATAAGTGAGTTAAGAAATGCTGTTCACAAATTTGTTTGGTTAATCGGACATCTAGGTTCACCCCTTTCCACCAAGGCTTTTGCATACATTTTAAGTAGGATCCAGCTCAGCCTTCAGCTCCTCTACTATACTTACCTGGTTGCATTCTGAGTACACTCCTTATGTTCCTTAGCTCACAACCATCATCAAAACAAAAACATCTCCACAGTGTATTATACAGAATATACAAATGGACTAAGGACAACCTCCACAGAGGCATGAAGATTTCTTGCAGGCCTGCAAAGGAAAATAAACACAAGTATATAGCATCACTCACCCTATATACGTACAGTGAGACTGCCCTCTCCTCAGAGGCGACATTCTCACTTTACCAATCCCTATCACTAATCATCACATAGAGATTTCCGATGTATCCAGCCCCTAAGGGCAACTCTTAACTCGTCATCCTGTAGTATTCCTGTAATGGATAAAACAGAACAACATCCTAGTCTGACCAACAGGACACATTTCACAATTGAACCATATGACTAGCAATAGACCCAGTCCCACTTTATTACCAAGGTACCGACTTGTCTATCCTAGTCAGACCCACAAGTTAGAATGAAGAGGTGCAGAGTGCATCTGACTGATGCCTGCAGTGTCCCTTCCTCTGCGCCACCGAGTCAACACGACTTCTCCTGAATGCCTGCTGTTATTGCTGGAGCCTGAGCAATAGCTGGCCTACTTGTGAGTGTTTGTAGAAATTCTTCAAGGAAGCCCCGCAAAGTGTCCTTCCTGAATGAAGTAATACAATATTTACAAAACTGTGAGGGGTGTACTCACTTTTGTGAGATACTGTACATTTAAATCCAAGATGTTTTACTCACAGAGTATTGTACCCTTTTAACTACAGATACTAAAAACATTTTAAGCCATAAGCCCAAAGACATAAGGATTCAATCATTGTGTTTAGATGAAAGGCTTACCAGATTTGCTTGACTCGTTAAGCAAGTGAGTCTATGTGCGTTCCACAGGTAAGTAATGTCATGAGGACCTTATAGCTGTCCCCCTCTCCAGAGATTCTCTACACATGCAGGGACCACCACATTTTCCAGCTCTTCTCCACCAATTCTCCAGTTCTGGTCACAGTTCACCTCTTATTCACATCACCTCAGGACCAGTGTTAAAATACTCCCACAGTGTAGCATGTGTTAAGATTCTGAATATTAATTAAGCCCTTTAAACATAAGGATTCTAACACTTTATATGAAAAAAGGCTCACCAGATTTAATGACCCCCTTAAAAACAAGTAAGTCTTGAAATATTCTACCTAGGTATAGGCATCTGATAGGACATCCAGGTACTCCCCTCCTCACTACCAGGGCTTTCCTCATGCAGGAAGGAACCAGTACACCTCCAAATCCTCTCCTCCACTTCTCTAAAGCCATCCCTTTGGTTTCATAGCACTGACCAGCATTCTAATGCAGAGACCTCCATAATGTAGTAAAGTGTAATACCACAAAGCATTCTATTGTAAAAGATTATACTCACATAAAACAAAAGTTCCCTTAAAATTATAATTTCGGTACTTCGGGGTGTGCTTGCGTGATGACATCACTTCCACTGACGCGTTTCTTCCTTCGACTTCCTCAGGAAGTCTGACATTACCCAGTCCCTTTGGGATGTGGCAGTGCCAATCTACAATACAGTTGAGTATAAATGCATAACTATGCTATTTGGTTGTGCAAATATCCGATCTACCATGAGAGAAGGGGGGAGTATAATCACAGGCTTTCATTTTGATATGTATGAGGGCAGATATTGCCGTTTGGACTTTATTGCGGAATGTGATGGGTAAGAGAATGGGCTTTGTTTGCATGGGATAAGAATTTACACATTTTAACTCTAGTTTTCAGCCATAAAGCAAACAGACACCAGGTTGTCTATCCTGAAAACCAGTGTTAGCAACTCAATGATTGCTTTCACTTGACTGGAATTTCTTTTATCCTTGATTGTATAGTCAACATTAGGTGAGGGCCTCTAAAGGACGTATTTTTGTTGTAAGCATATCCAGATTTTTCTCAGTCTACAATTTAAAAAATCTGATGTGACTTAAACCAATTTTAGTACATGGTGTTTACAACTAAAACAACGTTTTATTGAGGAATGAAAACAGAAGCGGAGTGTGACTTGTTGATAAAGCCTGTGGAAAGAATGCATGCACTGCACGTTTCCTTTGTTTGAAGATCAAATAGGAATGATTGATGGCAAGAAAAATAAATAATAACTGAGCCAATTAGTTCCATTTAGGGTGGCTGTACAGTTCTCTCACCAAGGACCACGGACAGTAAGGCTGCATTCACACCTGAGCGTTTTGTCGCCCTAAGCCGCCCTACGCCTGAAGCTACAAAACGTTTGAGGGGATATATTACATTATTCTCTATGGAGATGGTTCACATCTCCACTCTATGTCGCCTGAAGCCGAACGCCTGAAGCTCAAACAAGTTCCGGACCCTTTTTTGTCGCGCGAATCGGGCAGATTTGGGCGTTTGTATCCCCATAGAACATAGCAACAAATGATGACAGTGATGATCATTTTTCCTATTGGCTATCAAGAAAAACGCTGAAGTTGAAAAACGCCTGTTACGCCGTATGCAAATGTGCAAAAAACGACGGTATTCGCGCGACAAAACGTCGGTAAAACCGCTGGTAAAAACGCTCGTTCCGCTACGCTCAGGTGTGAATGCAGCCTAATGGAACCTCCTGTCTATGTTCTTATTCACTGCACCACTGGGAAGTGATCATTCTTCCTGCCTTGTGACCCTGGTGACAACCAGGGATTTCCAAACTTTGAAGAGATTTCCTCTTACTACCTGTTTTGGCTGTGGGACAGGAAGTGAATGAAAATCTACCCAAAGAGGGCACCTATGGTAAAAAAAAACTGATGGGTAATAACCCTCCCTTACTCTATTTAAGATGAATAAAAAGTTTTTCTTTTAGTTCTACATTAATGTAGTTCAATGAGCATATTTTTTGTTCAAATTAGTCAAAAACCCTTTTTAGAAATAAAATTTGTTAAAAAAAAGAGAGCCTCTAAAGTTAATCTAAAAACCTTCAGAAGCATGCATAGATTTTTAAATTTCATATAATATATAGATGTTCGTGTGCATATATAAATGTGTGTGTGTGTGTATATATATATATATAGTTGAGCTCATAGGTTTACAATAAACAGTATGCATATACAGTGTACTGTATATTTATATATATACACAGTTGTGCTCATAAGTTTACATACATAGTTTACAGAATTTATGATTTCTTGGCCATTTTTCTGAGAATATAAATGATAACACAAAAACATTTCTTTCACTCATGGTTAGTGTTCGGCTGAAGCCATTTATTATCAATCAACAGTGTTTACTCTTTTTAAATAATAATGACAACAGAAACTACCCAAATGACCCTGATCAAAAGTTTAAATACTCTGGTGATTTTGGCCTGATAACATGCAAAGTTGAAACAAAGGGGTTTGAATGGCTATTAAAGAAAATCACCTTCACTTGTGATCTGTTTGCTTGTAATTAGTGTGTGTGTATAAAAGGTCAGTACGTTTCTGGACTCCTGACAGACCCTTGCATCTTTCATCCAGTGCTGCACTGACGTTTCTGGATTCTGAGTCATGGGGAAAGCCAAAGCATTGTCAAAGGATCTGCGGGAAAAAGGTAGTTGAACTGTATAAAAAAGATATACAAGGAATTGAGAATGCCAATCAGCAGTGTTCAAACTCTAATCAAGAAGTGGAAAATGAGGGGTTCTGTTGAAACCAAACCACGGTCAGGTAGACCAACTAAAATTTCAGCCACAACTGCCAGGAAAATTGTTCGGGATGCAAAGAAAAACCCACAAAAAACTTCAGGGGAAATACAGGACTCTCTGAAAACATGTGGTGTGGCTGTTTTCAAGATGTACAAAAAAGGAGCCACTTGAAGATTGTCATTGGCTACAGCAGAATGAAGTGAAGGTTCTGCAGTGGCCATCTCAGTCTCCTGACCTCAATATGATTGAGCCACTCTGGGGAGATCTCAAACGTGCAGTTCATGCAAGACAGCCCACGAATTTATAGCAACTGGAGGCTTTTGCCAAGAGGAATGGGCAGCTTTACCATCTGAGAAGATAAAGAGCCTCATCCACAAATACCACAAAATAATTCAAGTTGTCATTGATGTTAAAGGGGGCAATACACGGTATTAAGAACTGTGGTATTTAAACATTTGATCAGGGTCATTTGGGTAGTTTCTGTTGTCATTATGATTTAAAAAGTGTAAACACAGTTCATTGATAATAAATGGTTTCATCCAAACACTAACCATGAGTGAAAAAAAAGTTTTTTGTGTTATCATTCATATTCTCTGAAAAATGGCCAAGAAATCATAAATTCTGCCAGGGTATGTAAACTTATGAGCACAACTGTGTGTGTATATATGTATATATATATATATATATATATATATATATATAAATATACAGTACACTGTATATGCATACTGTTTATTATATATATAAATGTATATATTAAATGAATATGTATATTTATACATAATGAGAGGGGACATTACTAAGACTGGAGCAGCTATGTATGGCAACCAATCTGCTTCTAGCTTTCTTTTTCAAAGTTTAACGGAGCAAGCGGAAGCACGAAAAACTTTGTGGGGTCCCCTTCCCTTGTGTCCTAAGCACATGCTTATTTTGCTTAATGAGTAATCCAGCCCTGCCCTGCATGTTATGATTTCATTTTTAAATTATTTCTAACCCAATTATGAAGAAATATACAGGGTGTAGTACCAGCATCTTTGTATAAACAATGCTAATTACGTTCTGAAAAAAGTTTTTTAAATACCCTAATTTAAAAAAAGATTTTTAGCAGTCATGTGACTGCCCCAACTCTATATTTGCATGTGCTTGTCAGAGCTGTGGGTCAGATTGAATTTGGAATTCTCTGGTCACTGAGGGAGACATCGCTATCAGCTTAAAGCGGAGTTCCACCCAAAAGTGGAACTTCCGCTCATCTGATCCCTCCCCCCCCCCCTGGTGCCACAATTGGCACCTTTCAGGGGGGTGGGGGGTGTAGATACCTGTCTAATACAGGTATCTGCACCTACTTCCGGGAATAGACTCGCCCCTTCCCACAGCCCCCCCCCCCGCTGTCTCCTGGGAAACACTCGCGCATGCGCAGTAGGGAACCGGGAAGTGAAGCCTTAACACTTCACTTCCTGACTCCCTCACAGAGAATGGCGGTGGCAGCAACCGAGAGCCGAGCGATTGGTCGGCTTTGGCTGCCGACATCGCTGGACTCCAGGAAAGGTAAGTGACCATTTATTAAAAGTCAGCAGCTGCAGTATTTGTAGCTTTTATGTGCACTCCCGCTTTAAGGGCTGTACGTCATTGCTAGGAAAGCACTGCAGGTTGGGCCTGAATGCTTGGCTGCCTGTGGTCTCACTGAATGACTACAGGACCTTGCAGGCACTGTGCGCATCACACCCTGTCCTGCATTTCCAATGTGGGAGCATGCACAAGAATATGACAACATAACCACAGCATTGGGAGGCGTGATGAGCTTTGTCACCCATGCACAGGAAAAAATAGAAACTGGCAGATTCGTTAGGTATTTATTAACATTTTGCGGGCAATGAAAATAAAAAAGCCTTTGCAATAGTATACTTTAAGTATAACCGAAGGCTTTTTTTTTTACATTTGGATAGAGTGGTGAGGGGTTAGAACCACTGTCAAGTGTTTATTGCTGTCACTGTCCCTGTTAGGGACACTCTCATTTCTAATTGTCCTAATTATCAATGTGGCGTAAATTTCCAAATTTTGAGTTCCCACCAGAACAGTAATAGAAGATAAATCTTCCCATAGGAACACTTGTTCTGTTTAAATGTTAAAGGGGGCATTTCCCTCAAGATATACTGTCATTTCCTGTTGAATAGTGATGAGCTGAATTTGGATTCAGGATGGTTAAGGAAACTTCGGGGTGCTAAATCCAAATCTCATGGGAATGGTAATGGCCATTTTCTAGACTAATAGGTAAGTAACTTTCAAACAGATAGCACAGGGACTAGGCAAAAAAATTCAATTTTGCAGAGATCAGTCATTTTAATAATGTTTATAGGGCAACATTAAAAATGCAAAACTCCTTTAAATAACATTCTTTAGGGGTGACCCTAACCTGCCTGTGAAGTGACGCATCTCTACAATGTATACAACCTACCAACCAGTAAAAATAAACAGTTTAGCTGCAGTTTTCCTGCCCCTGACCGCTCAGCAATAAGTTAGCATGGCCATCAGGCATGTTAATACACAACTGCTACAGTTGTGGTGTGATGCCGGAAAATGTATACAACAGATTGCATTCAGCAGGCAGTAGGCAACTATGGGAGGATTAACTATAAGGGGTGCATAAGCATATAGAATGGTCTAGTAGTTAGTAAAACAGCGGGCAGCTATAGTGTTCATGGGAGCTTTGCACTGAACATTTCCAGCAATGTGTAATGAAACATAAAAAATACAAAAAACGATTCTACCATACCCTTTGTATACATCCTACTATAAGCTATTGCTTTTTTTTCCCTTACAACATACTTCTAATGGTTATGGTACAAGAGCTATAAGATCACATTTAATGACTCCCAAATGACCAACTAGTTCTTTCCCCTCCTTAAGAAGTAACACCTTAAGGTTTGTTGTAGTTACTAAGACAGCAGTTTATAAATAACTGTTTTGTCATTGGAGTATGGGTCTCCACACGGAGTTTCGATTTAGCAGTCTATAGAGGAATCAGTGGAACAATAAAGTTGTGACCCTCACCTGGGGTTCCCACTTCAGAGACAGAAACACGAACATTATTATGCTTATTTGAAATATATGGAAAAGTAACAAGGGGGGTTATTTCCGAAAGGCAAATCCACTTTGCACTACAAGTGCAAACTACAAGTGCAAGGTGCACTTGAAATTGCACTTGGAAGTGCAGTCGCTGTAAATCTGAGGGGTAGATCTGAAATGAGGGGAAGCTCTTCTGATTTTATTATCCAATCATGTGCAAGCTAAAATGGTGTTTTTTATTTTCCTTGCATGTCCCCCTCGGATCTACAGCGACTGTACTTCCAAGTGCACTTTCAGTGCAATTTGCACTTGTAGTGCAAAGTGGATTTGCCTTTCGGAAATAACCCCCAAGGTATTGTGATGCTTCCTGCATTGATCAGCCAATAGCTACAATTCTGATAAAATCTGTTACTGCAAGGAGATACTAAAATATAAAGCTTTGGCTTAATCTACCTATACTACACAATTTTTTTGGTAATATGACCACGAACCTCATATGTCTAGTATCCCTTTCCAATTGATTCTTGAGACTATTGTGAATTTCTCCAGTGGGTACATAAAGCCTACCCATGAGTACAATCAAACATTACAGAAGGAGGCACATGAATGTTTAAAGTGACTCTTGTATTCCTAATAATACCTATGCTTAGGAGCTGTTATAAGCTCCTCCTATATGTCAAAGCTCTTTAGCAATCCCAAAATAGCAGCTGTGAAAACTCTGTCTTAACATCAACTTTAGCTTCAGAAGTCAGATGTCTACAGTTGCAGTTTAATCTACCTTAATGCAATAACAGCATCCTTCTTTTCCTGATTGGTTAGAATAACGTTCCTTTACTATTAGCTAGAAACACCATATTTACAACTGCTGCGGACAGGCATTATAGTCAGCCTAAAAAGACAGCAAGAATACATTTGAATAATTTAGGCTACTTTAATTATCAATTATCCTTCAACATGGATTCAGTTATTTGTACTGTTGCACATCAAAGACAGTAGTTTGTTTTTAAAAATTAGTTTTTATGCGCATTTATACATATTAATTATACAGGCATACCCCACTTTTAAGTACACAATGGGGTTTATTTACTAAAGCTGGAAAGTGCAATATCAGGCTCCCTTCTGCATAGAAACCAATGAGCTTCTAACCCCAGCTTGTTCAATTAAGCTTTGGTAATAAAACCTGGAAGCTCATTGGTTTCTATGCAGAAGTGAGCCTGGTTTTGCACTTTCCAGCTTTAGTAAATAAACCCCATTGTGTACTTAAAAGTGGGGTATGCCTGTATTCCACTAACATGTTTATAAGTTTGTACATAGATTTAAGGCAGTAGGATTAAAACCCAACTCTGGGCACACCAGGCCCACTTAAATTTTTCCCGCTCCCTCACTGGAGCAGATTTTTCCACATGTCTTGCCTGGTAACAGTCCCCTTTACTCCCTTCTTTCTTTAGTGGTTGGTGGATTCTAAATGCTCTCATTACATGGCACTGCTCTCTGCAGCATTCTCCTGTGAGGCTAGGGCAGGAGGTAGAGCCTTGACATCATTGGCTCACAGGAATTGGGTCAAATAATGCTGGGCACCTTTCAAACCGGAAGGCGAGCAGCACATGATCTCCCAGTAGGCCACCTCAATGTAACCTCATTCAAAAAGATGCTCTTTTATGATCATGCCAGTTGAAAAAGAAGGGTGTAATTCATTCAGCAAACTGAGAAACATTCGAGATCTTAGGTTTCTTCAAAATCGCATGGGGCCTTGACCTAAAAATTTCCTTTAGGTCCAGAGGTAATCTAGGAGACTTGGGATGAACAAAATTACTAATCAAATAGCTTTATAAATGGATTAGTCAGCAGGCCATATTCTTTTGTGAATGTATGTATACTTTCCACCTATGGCTTTCTCCTACAACAATTACCACTGAGTTTGTTTTACAGCTGCAGAATGTATGAGTGATGAACTAAAATTAAATTCAGGAAGGAAAAGAGGTGGTTTTGCCAAAGTAACAATGCAGATTTTACTTGTAGAGTTTGTTTTACAGATTAGAGTATTCAAGCTGAACTGTTTTTGCTTACAAAGGGCAACACAAATGTCTGGTTTTCTCCATTTTTTAACAATGAGGTCTCATTGTTGAATTTTTTGCAATGTGCATCTTTAGTGACCTTTCAGTTCAACTGCTCTAACACTTCTAATGTCTGTATGTTGGCAGGTTGTCGTCTTGTCCTCATGGTGCTTGTTACGAGATGCCTCATATTACACACTATCTGTTATCGCACTCATTGTGGTAAGTATATGTACCACTATTTCCAATAAATGGTAATTAATTGATCATGTTATAAAACATAATTTTTAACATATGTTATTATAGATGTTTATTGATTTTATGTACTTTGTAGAATAAGCAGGAAATAGTTGTAAATGTTAGTAGCACCCTCTCCTCATTTGAGATACTATAGGGAAAACCTATATATCTGTTATTACTAGCAAGCCTTAGCCCTGGGATATGTTTTTGCTTAAGGTGGTAGGAAAATTAGTACTTTCTCCGAACAACTGGTACACGGGCAGCCATTTTTCATTGCTCTGGGAACCCAAGTGTCAGCTTTCCCTTGTTCTGCAGTCCAAGAAAATACAATTCAGGAGTCATTATGTTGGATATCCTGAAAATCAGGTACTCCCCAAAAAGATTCTGCTTTCTAAGTTAGGATCCTGATCAAAAGGTTGAGCACTCTTGTTTTCTGAATTCAGTCAGCTGAATTGACCTTAAAGCCCAAACTAATTATCATAGTTTTTCTTCTCGTTATAGTCCTGTAAGAATTTAAGTTTTTTTCTTAGAGATACCCTAAAGCAGATGTAAACTCAACAGATGACATTTCAAGTACCGTATTTGCCGGCGTATAAGGCGACACGGCATATAAGACGACCCCCTACTTTTCGATTTAAAAATTTGGTTTTGTGCAGTACTCACTATATAAGACGACCCCCCTTGAGCGGTAATACCGTATCTTCAGAAATGAAGTTGGCGCCAGGTAACATGCTGTCCCACACAGTATACATACAGTATACCGCCCTGAGCCAATCACAGCGAGCTATGCATTCTATTATTGAATACAATGCCTGCTCGGATTGGCAGAGGCTGTTACATCATCAGCCCGCGCCTCTGACTCTCACAGCCAATCCGAGCAGGCTACTGTATGTAGCCTGCTCCGATTGGCAGAGGTTGTTACTCCAATCCGAGCAGGCGCTGTATTCATTAATAGAATACAACGCTCGCCGGGATTGGCTCAGCGGTGTATACTGTATGTATACAGTATTACCATACACTCCGGAGGGCTTATCATCCAGCGGGCGGCTGGTATAGGAAGGCGATACCCTTTATACAAGGTTGATTTTACTTTTAAACAGGAAGAAGAATGTATTTCATTTTGTGCAGTTATTATACCCGGCGTATAAGACGACCCCCACTTTTTGCCCATTTTTTTTTACTGTAAAAGGTCGTCTTATACGCCGGAAAATACGCTATATGCAAATGACTGGTACAATGTGAAAATTGGTTTCTATTTTTTTTTAATTAAGTGTTTGAAAGTATCTTTTCTTAGAGAGTTCACAGTCATGTGGCCTCTTCTAGCCACACTAGAAACACCCTGTCACTGGCAAGTGAATTTTAAGAAACGATGGGGTCAACTATAGAGAAATAGAGATACTGGGAAGGCTGACTGCATTACTGTATGCTTATCAAACCTTTATCATATCCCCCAACTTTTTGATATGGGAAGGAGGCACATTTTATAGTGCAAAGTATGTAGAAAAAGAACATACCCCCTGATATGCTCCAGTTGCACGCACAATAAAGAATGAATACACGAAAAAATGTTAAAGGTTAAAAATGGTTAATCTCACAAATATATTTTTCACCACTAGTTTTCCTTTGTACTGGCATTTCAAAATAACAACTGCATCAGGTTAGCGTTTGGGTTAAATTGATTGTTAAATAATCATTTTTTTTATAGGGTAGTATGTACATCATACCAAAAAGAGAGACAGTGAGAAGAAAATAGGGAAAGACTAGAATTGGGTTCCAAATGAATAGTCTCTCCAAATTAGGAAAAGTTGGGAGCTATGGCTTAATTTCCAGTTTTGACTAAAGTGTACGTTTAGACAATACAGTCGTGCTCAAAATTTGCATACCCTGGCAGAAATTGTGAAATTTTGGCATTAATATTGAAAATATGACTGATCATACAAAAAAAAGGTCTTTTATTTAAGGATAGCAATTACATGAAGCCATTTATTATCACATCATTTTTTGGGTCCTTTTTAAATCATAATGATAACTGAAATCACCCAAATGGTCCTGATAAAAAGTTTACATACCCTGGAATGTTTGGCCTTGGTACAGACACAGAATGTGTCACACTCAGGTTAAAATGGCAATTTAAGGTCATTTCCCACATTTGTGGCTTTTTAAATCACAATTAGTGTCTGTGTATAAATAGTCAATGAGTTTGTTAGCTTTCACATGGATGCACTAAGCAGGCTAGACACTGAGCCCTGAGGAGGTAGAAAAGAACAGTTAAAAGACCTGCGTAACAAAGTAATGAAACTTTAAAAAGATGGAAAAGGATATAAACAGATATCCAAAGCCTTGAATATGCCAGTCAGTACTGTTTAATCACTTATTAAGAAGTGGAAAATTAGGAGCTCTTTTGATACCAAGCCAAGGTCAGGGAAACCAAAAAAGATTGCAGCCACAACTGGCGGAAGAATTTCTCAGGATACAAAGAAAAACCCACAGGTAAGAAATAGGAGAAAAGGAGAAATATAGGCTGCTCTCCAAAAAGACAGTGGGGTTGTTTTTAAGGAGCACAATTCAACCATACTTGAACAAATAAGAGCTGCATGGTTAAGCTGCCAGAAAGAAGCCTTTACTGTGCCAGTGCCACAAAAAAGCCAATGACGCATGTCAAGGTGTTGTTGGGCATATTGTAACCAGCAGTGGCGGCTGGTGCTCAAAATTTTTGGGGGGGCGCAAACAAACAGCCTCACTGTGCCATCAAACGCTGCCACTGTGCCCATTAAACGCTGCCACTGTGCCCATCAAACGCTGCCACTGTGCCCCAAGTGCTGCCACTGTGCCCATCAAACGCTGCCACTGTGCCCATCAAACGCTGCCACTGTGCCCCAAGTTCTGCCACTGTGCCCCAAGTTCTGCCACTGTGCCCCAAGTTCTGCCACTGTGCCCCAAGTTCTGCCACTGTGCCCCTTAAGTGCTGCCACTGTGCCCCAAGTTCTGCCATTGTGCCCCAAGTTCTGCCATTGTGCCCCTTAAGTGCTGCCATTGTGCCCCTTAAGTGCTGCCATTGTGCCCCTTAAGTGCTGCCACTGTGCCCCTTAAGTGCTGCCATTGTGCCCCAAGTTCTGCCATTGTGCCCCTTAAGTGCTGCCATTGTGCCCCTGAAGTGCTGCCATTGTGCCCCTTAAGTGCTGCCATTGTGCCCCTTAAGTGCTGCCATTGTGCCCCAAGTTCTGCCACAAGTTCTGCCATTGTGCCCCAAGTTCTGCCATTGTGCCCCTTAAGTGCTGCCATTGTGCCCCTTAAGTGCTGCCATTGTGCCCCTTAAGTGCTGCCATTGTGCCCCAAGTTCTGCCACTGTGCCCCTTAAGTTCTGCCACTGTGCCCCTTAAGTGCTGCCATTGTGCCCCTTAAGTGCTGCCATTGTGCCCCTTAAGTGCTGCTATTGTGCCCCTTAAGTGCTGCCATTGTGCCCCTTAAGTGCTGCCATTGTGCCCCTTAAGTGCTTCCATTGTGCCCCAAGTTCTGCCACTGTGCCCCTTAAGTGCTGCCACTGTGCCCCCTGCCTGCCCTCTGCACTTACCTTGTCCCGGTGTGCAGCTGGTGACGGCGTCAGGCGACGAGCGGTGTCTCCGTCGGATGTCTCCGTCGGATGTCTTCTCCCGCGCTCCTCCTGTCTTCTTCTGCTGTGATTGGACGCTAGGTGATTGGACGCCTAGCGTCCAATCACAGCGCCTGTGACTTCAGCCAATCAGGTGACAGGTAACAGACCTGGCAACCTGATTGGCTGAGAGGCGGGTCTGTGTTAGGGAAGCGATGTATTCGCTTCCCTAACACAGTACTGTGTAATCAGCGAACGCACAGCCGTGCGCCCGCTGTTTACACTTAGGGAAGCCTATTAGAGCACACCGCTCTAATAGGGTCCCCTATTAGAGCTTACAGCTCTAATAGGGGCGCTTCCAGCAACACCCCCCCCCACTGTAATTCAGATGCCCGGCGCCCGATCAGGGGCCGGACACCTGAATAGGGGGCGGCAGCGGTGACAATAGATAGATTCATGCAATGCATGAATCTATCTATTGGTGATAGAGCGGTGCAGGAGAGGGGGGGCGGCGCTCCTGCGCCCTCTATGCACGCACCGCCACTGGTAACCAGGCTTTACTCGTACAGTAAAGGCTTCTTTCTGGCAACTTAGCCATGCAGCTCTTTTTTGATCAAGTATCATCGTATTGTGCTCCTTAAAAACACCCACACCATCTTTTTGCAGAGCAGCCTGTATTTTTCCTGAGGTTACCTGTGGATTTTTCTTTGTATCCCGAACAGTTCCTGTGGCAGTTGTGGCTGAAATCTTTCTTGATCTACCTAACCTTGGCTTGGTATAAAGAGATCCCCAAATTTTCCATTTTATTAAGTGATTGAACAATACTGACTGGCCTATTCAAAGCTTTGGATATCTTTTTATATCCTTTTCCATCTTTGTAAAGTTTCATTACCTTGTTACGCAGGTCTTTTGACTGTTCTTTTCTAACTACTCATGGCTCAGTGTCTAGCTTGCTTAGTGCATCCATGTGAGAGCTAACAAACTCATTGACTATTTATACACAGACACTAATTGTGATTTAAAAAGCCACAAATGTGGAAAATTAACCTTTAATTGCCATTTTAACCTGTGTGTGCCACCTTCTGTGTTTGTACTAAGGCCAAACATTCCAGGGTATGTAAACTTTCTATCAGGGCCATTTGGGTGATTTCTGTTATCCTTATGATTTATTAAGGATCCAAAAAACGATGTGATATTAAATGGCTTCATGTGATTGGTATCCTTACATAAGAGACAGTTTTTTGGCATGATCAGTCATACTTTCAATATTAATGCCAACATTTCACAATTTCTGGCAGGGTATGCAAACTTTTGAGCACAACTGTATATACAAAAACTGCTTTGCGATATGTTTTGGGCAATGTCCATATATGTATACATAAATATTATATCTAAAAATATGGGCTGGATGGGTAACACATTCGTGTTTTCATAATAGCATTCCAAATCAATAGTCGGAAAGTTGCATCGTTTTTAGTGGTCAATGGATCAATCTAATTCATGCCTATACACTGTGCCTAGTAACTATGAGTGGTGTATAGGCCTGAATTAGCTTGAGCTATTGACCACAAAAACCTTTTAAAACTATGAGCATATCATTTTAACCATTACGTGTTGATGGGTACCTTTAAACAAGAACTATTGATTTGGTATATATACATAAATGAAAAGATGTTGGTTTGGGCACACAAACAGAGCACCTGTTTGGCTTCTTTGTATAGCTGAAAGCAATTACTAACTTTTCTTAATTTACCAAGGCATCTTAATTGTAATGCCTTTGTGCACTTAGTTTAACAATGGCAAAAGTGAAAAGAACGTTAACAAGTTTACAAATAAAATTGGTTATCTGGGTGGAGGGGGTTCAATTCTTCAATATCCTCTTATTTACATTCAATAAAGTTTCTTAACTACTCTCAGGTCATTGTATAGATAGTAACAGGTTAAACGGAAAGTATGGTGTATCTGTATTTGTTGATGTATACGTTTGAAATATTCTAGCAATTTTTGCATTTTTTTATATGAATTTTTCTTTTAAATGATAGCTTGTCCATAGTTGTGTTATTTAAATGTAGAGATTTTTAGATCAGCCAAGTAGCCACAATGCAACACATGTGTCAAAAACACATGCCAACGTGTTGCAATGCACATGTGTTAACGCACACCACTTTATGTGATTTCGGTGAGAAGAAACCATAAAACATTTTAACAATGTTTGCTTTTATTTTTAGCTCATTCGGATGTCTTGGGATTTAAAAACCCAACATTAACCACTTCCCTACCGCCCACTGACGCCCACAAGGTAGATCTCCCATCCTGGGTGGGCGTCATATGACGTCCTCCCATTCCTGGCCGCCTAGGGGGCTCGCGCGTGCGCCCGCGGCGTCGCTCGGGACCCGGTGCGAGTGCCCGGCGGCCGCGATGTCCGCCGGGCACCCGCGATTGCCCGTTAAAACAACGGGACCGTGCGGGACCGTGGAGCTGTGTGTGTAAACACACAGCTCCACATCCTGTCAGTGCAGAGGAGACCGATCATGTGATCCCAGTACGGAGGAACACCGATCGGTCTCCTCCCCTTGTCAGTCCCCTCCCCCCACAGTTAGAATCACTACCTTAGGGAACATTTTAACCCCTGCAGCGCCCCCCCTAGTGTTAACCCCTTCCCTGCCAGTCACATTTACACAGTAATCACTGCAATTTTATAGCAACGATCGCTGTGTAAATGTGAATGGTCCCAAAAATGTGTCAAAAGTGTCCGAAGTGTCTGTCGCAATGTCGCAGTCACGAAAAAAAAATCGCAGATCGCCGCCATTACTAGTAAAAAAAAAAAAAATGCAATAAATCTATCCCCTATTTTGTAAACACTATAACTTTTGCGCAAACCGATTTATATACGCTTATTGCGATTTTTTTTACCAGAAATATGTAGAAGAATACGTATCGGCCGAAACTGAGGAAAAAAAATTGTTTTTTAAAAAAAAAATGGGATATTTATTATAGCAAAAAGTAAAAAATATTGTGTTTTTTTTTTCAAAATTGTAGCTCTTCTTTTGTTTATAGCGCAAAAAATAAAAACCGCAGAGGTGATCAAATACCACCAAAAGAAAGCTCTATTTGTGGGAAAAAAAAGGACGTCAATTTTGTTTGGGTGTAACGTCGCACGACCGCGCAATTGTTTGTTAAAGCGAAGGGTGTAAAATGGCCCGGTGCTGAAGCGGTTAAAGGATAACCTCACCTTTTTAAAAATAAATAAATAAATGTACATGTTTTTGCAGGTACAAAAATGTGCATTTATTATTTTTTTTCTTGGGCACCAGTGATCAGCTATCCATGTATGGGGAAGCTGGTTGCACATGAGACGATCTGTTGAACAACTCATGTACAACCAGGCTGTTGGAAATTTTTCTCTTGAGCAGTGCCACTGGCTATACAGTGCTAATCAGTTTATTATGATGACAGGAAAGTTTTTCCGCTGTCAGAATAAAATAGCTCAGCAGAAGGGATTACCCCATCCACCTGGAATGTGTTGATAAGAGATTCAAGTAATTTTCAAACACAGAGTTAAACAAACAAAAAAATAATTTATGTATGGCCAGCCTTACTGAAGAGCAGGAAGAGTAATGTGAGCACCCGTCATCAGCACTCTCGCAGTTCATTGAGAACTACAGGCTGTCTGCCTCAGTGAAAGATGGAACTTGTAGTTCGTTCATTCACAGATAGCCCCTAACCCTTTTAATTGACACTGATCACAAATGCAAAAGACACAATAGAAATGCCACATTTGTACTGTGTGTAGTAGCATTGCCTGACCCTTTCAGTTTGATGAGGGTTTGGTAAACTTCAAAAAAGTTTAGATGCCAAAACTGAAAAACCATTGAAATCAATGGGAGCCAAATCTGTCAAATTAATAATGCCCTTTTTTGGGGCTAATAGGCATGGTTGTTTCAAAATATAGCATGGGGATGGGCCCTGCCCTGCATAACAAGTACTAGCCAGGAACAGCGATTTATTAAATGCATTAAAACATAAAAAAATTCTCAATTCCTTTAACTAACATGCCTAGGGGGTGTCCATGTTGATGAGAACAAGGGCTTCTTCCCCACAAACCTGGCCAGTGGTCGCAAGAAAAATACAAAAAACTATGGTGCATGGATAGTGGTGGCATCATTGCAAAAATATGGGCAGCAGCTATATTTTGGCAGTGATAACGTCTACTGCAATCCCCACCCTCTTTATTTATGTGATGGGGATTCCCAGTGACATTAGCAATTCCTAGGGGCATGGCGGTTCCTTAACCCCCTGGCGGTATTCCTGAGTCTGGCTCAGGGGGGATCTTCAGTACCAAAAGCAGTAACCCCGAGCCAGACTCGGGCTCGCATTGCAGGATACAGGGGGAAGTTACTTACCTTGTCCCCTGGATCCTGCGATGTCTCCCCGCTGTGTGTGTGAGCCGTCTGCTCGCTCGATTCACACAGTGCCGAGTGCCGCTGATCTCCGATCCCTGCGACGTTACGATGCACAGGAGCGGAGATCGGTGCCAAATTCAAAAAAGTTATAAAACACAGTACACATACAGTACTGTAATCTTACAGATTACAGTACTGTATAAAAACAAATACACATCCCCTTTGTCCCTAGTGGTCTGCCCAGTGCCCTGCATGTCATTTTATATAATAAATAGATTTTTTTCTGCCTGGAAACTGGAGATTGTCCATAGCAACCAAAAGTGTCCCTTTATGTCAAAAGTGGTTTTAGACCAGCTAGAAAACAGCGATAATAAATCGGTGGAGATCGGTGCCAAATTCAAAAAAGTTATAAAACACAGTACACATACAGTACTGTAATCTTACAGATTACAGTACTGTATAAAAACAAATACACATCCCCTTTGTCCCTAGTGGTCTGCCCAGTGCCCTGCATGTCATTTTATATAATAAATAGATTTTTTTCTGCCTGGAAACTGGAGATTGTCCATAGCAACCAAAAAGTGTCCCTTTATGTCAAAAGTGGTTTTAGACCAGCTAGAAAACAGCGATAATAAATTAGAATCACAATTCATCATCAAACAATAAATTTAATGACAGCGACTATTCTGCAACTTAGCAAATTTCAGTGTTTTTGATTTGATTACATTATTGAATAATTTTTATACATATTTTTATTATATTATAATTTATGATTTTGTGTTTCAAACTTTATCATACCCGGGATGTCTACTAGACTCTGGTTTGGACAGATTTAAGTGAGTTATTCATAAGAATTGCAGCCTACAATATAAAAACAATATAAAAAATTTCCATGCAAAATAATTGTACCGCTTTTGGTACAAAATTCCAGACATAATCATACCGCCAGGGAGGTTAAAGACCAGTGACTTCTGGAAACTGTCATACATAGAAGCTGTATAAAATACTGCTTCTATATATGATGCTTAGCTCCTGCTGAACATAGGGCTGGACGAGCAAAAGTTTGGGCTTTCATCCTAATGCCCAAACAGCCAACGTTTGAACCAAAACGCTGGCTTATCCCTACTGCCTACAAGTGCGTCATCACATGAAAAGTGACAAGCAGGTGCAGAGCTTTGACCAATTGTGCTATCCCACTGATGGATCCCAACTGCCGGAGAATGAATGTGGTATTTGGGCCCCATGGACATCCACATGGTCCCTGGTTCCTGCCTAGGTTGTTTTGTGGATAATTTGGCTCTGGCTGACAGACTGCTATACTGCAACTAATATTGCTGGCGAATCCACTCTAGTGAATGCCCTGGATTAACTGACATCTTTACAAATGGGCCCCTTTGTGTCTACAGTGGGGCATACAGCTCTGCCATCTTGATAAACTTCAGTGCCATCTGCATGCTAAAGAAATAAATTAACATTTGCTTACATCCGAAGCAGCTGCCAAGTGAAAATAAAAGACACTTTTCTCCGGCTACGTGCGCAGCAATCTGCATGTTACTGATGTCTAGCATCAGAGATGCAGAGACGGTCACCGAAGTAAGTTCATCTAAATGATGCAAGATGATTGTGCCCTGTCCAGTGTCATCGTTATGGCAGAACGTTTTCTGTCACATTGCCACCTTAACCTGCTTAGCTGATTGAAATTTAAGTGCAGTTTGCATTATCATAATTAACATAATCTCAGGCTCATTATATAGTCAATCCAACAGCTGCTTGAAAGAGAGATTTTTTTTTCCACTTCAGTCCGTCGGCTAGATAAGGAAATTGTTGACTGCAAAATATTCTTATCGAGCAGTTGCAGCTGAAATGATTTGGCAAGCCACCAATAAGTTTATATGAACGGGATTTGGAAGAGATTCTCTATGAATGATACATAATGGCTTTGCATTACATATGGGAAATGATGTGGAGATAATTGATTGTAAACAATACAGATACATAATTGAGTCAAATCCTTTTGTTACAGTTGGGAGATGGACACAGGCTTTTAGCCCATTTTCCAATTCTCCCTGTAATAATGGATGATATGGCTTATTTCAAACTTCTCAGTATGACTCCTCCAGTGATTTGCCACATTTGTTCCCAGTTTGAACTATGTCCTGTGTATGTCTTCATGTTTTTACATGTTTTAGTAGGCTCTTTAACCCTGCGTAAGCCCATGAGACCAACTAAATTGTACCTTTCCTTAGAACAATGATCTTCAACTAGTGGCTTGGGAGTCAACTGTGGCTTTTAGCCCTCTTGGATATTGATTGTGGAAGGTTACTTTGAAGGTGCCTACAATGTTTCCTTAATTCAATGCAAAGTGACAAGGGCAGAGGAAAGTGGCACTGACAAACACTTAACCTTGGGGAAAGGGGCAGAGGGGTTTGGTACAATAGTGATAGGGACAGGTTATACCTTGTGGTTTTTATGGCTGGATTATGCATCTGTCATCTCATGTTTCTGAGCTGCTTAAAGCGGAATTCCATCCATTTAAATGTCAGGAGCTACAAGAAGTGTAGCTGCTGACTTTGAATAAACAGACACTCACCTATACCCACGGTTCAGCAATGCATCCGCCCAAAGCTTCACTTTTCTCCCCCTCCTCTCTGCCGTGTCGGCATTGCAAGTGTGGGCACCCGGCTGTGGCTTCACAGCTGGGTGCGAGCCGTGCTGCGCGTTATGAATGGCCGGGCAATCTTCTGGGACCTGTGATGTGTCCCAGGAGATTGCATTGAGGGGGATAGGTGAACTTCCTGGGAAAGTGGGAGCTGGTTACCTGTGAAAACTAGGTACCCACCCCCCCCCCCCCCAAAAAATGACATGCCAAATGTGGCATGTCAGGGGGCCACGAGTATTTAAAGCGGAAGTTCCATTTTTGGGTGGAACTCCACTCCTTAGCACCATGTGTGACTCAAGTAAAATATTACAAATAAATTATAAAATAATTTATCATTATAAAAAATGAAAATATTATGCACTGGGCCCTTGAAACTTAAAGTAGAACTATAACCTTCAATTAAAAATATGTGCTGTAGCACTTAATTCATGCATTTACAGTTTTCGCACAGAACTCTGCAAAGTCCCACAAATACCTGTTGAGCTTGTCAGTAATGTACACCTTACTATGCATGGCAACAATGCTGCACTGCTCCTGAATTCAGAGAAGAGTTTCAGGTAGACTGTGCCTGCTTGTGCCACAGTGAGAGGGTAAAATATTGCAGTGGGAGTGGCTTCCAGCATTTGCACTGCTGATTGACAACTTGTCAATCAGCAGCTGGTCACACCCAGTCCTGCCCACTGATTTCTGGGCAGACAGCATTGTCCAAGTTGCTGAAGCTCTCCCACTGTTAGCTGCAGTGTCTGGAGGGGGGAGTGTAGGTCACAAATGAAGTCCTGTGCATCACATAATAACTGGATTTGGTACTTTTTTTAAATTGTCATACAAAAAGCCTTTAGCTGAACTTTAAAGTGTTACTAACCCTACAACAGTAAAATCAGTCTATTATTATTATTATTATACAGGATTTGCGGAGCGCTTTACAACATGAGGACAGATAGTACAGTTACAGTACAATTCAATACAGGAGGAATCAGAGGGCCCTGCTATACATGCAGTAAAGCATGCTTGTTATACTCACTGTGGAACCTAAGGGGTTATTCTCCGCATTGTGTAAAAAGGTTATTTGATCCTGTTTTCTCTGATCCTCTCCTTCCACGGTCTCCAATCCCTCTGCTGATAGAACAGAGCCCTATGAGGCACTCTGCACATGCTCAGTTTGGTGTGTATTGCTAGAGAGGTTTTTTTGGGAGAGTGCATGTGATCAGCACTGCCCAGACAGTCATGCAGACTCATAGGACAGTCAAAGGAGAAAGAAAACTCCTCCTACAAGCTTTAACCAGTTCTCAGACAGACACTGATAGAAGTCACAAGACTGCTATATACTGCTGATGAGAAAAGGTATTTAGCAGTTTATATTACCTAAAATACTTCTAGAATTAAAATACTAATTCTGTGTACTGTGGGAGACCAGATATAGTGAATGTATGGTCCTATATTTAGTAATAATTTAAAGTGATTGTAAAGTCTTGTTAGTTTCCTATAAAAAATAGCAAACATGTTATACTTACCTGCTCTGTTGCAGTGGCTTTGCACAGAGCAGCCCTGATCCTCTGCTTCTCTGGTCCCTTTTCTGTGCTCCTGGCCCTTCCCTCCTGCCGAGTGCCCCCACAGCAAGCTGCTTGCTATGGGGGCACCCGAGCTGAGTCACAGCTCTGTGTGTCCATTCAGACATGGAGCCATGGCCTGGCCCTGCCCCCTATCTTTCCTGATTGGTTAACTGACTTGATTGACAGCAGCAAGAGTTAATGGTGCCACTGGAGAGTCTGGGATTGCTGAGACACTCATGGACATCGCTGGGCAGAGAGGGGGCTCAGGTAAGATTTGGGGGGACTGAGGGGAGCTGCTGCACACAGAAGGCTTTTAATCTTAATGTATAGAATGCATTAAGATAAAAAAACTTCTGACTTTACAACCACTTTAACCAATACAGAAGGTATTGGCCATGGTGAATTATAAAATGAAAAGCAAAGTTTTTCTAAGGCAAGTGATAATGCAGAATTGTAGTGCTAATGGGTTCACTGGTACTGTATACAAATGGGCTTTGTTAACAAAATGCACACATGGTGTTCCATCAGTGTTACACCCACAAAGGGTGCACTCACACTGCTCGGGATCACTTGGAAGAGGTGGTCCCAAGCGCTGTTCACCTGTGGTCTGGTACAGTTTGCTTCAGTGTGAGTGCAAATTGTGTCTGAGCACAAAATTCTCAATAGATCACTGAGCACATAAGCAGGGATCACTTGTGGTCTGGTTGGCAGAGGGGATGATGCCCCTCTGCTAACCAGACCACATGGGGGGATGATGCAGACCACAGAGGGGATGATAAACACTCTGCCAAGTATTCCTTGCCAGAGTGTGCCCAGGAATACTTCTTTATAGTTCAGTGTGAGTTCAGTCCAGCAGGGGTGTAAGTAAGGGGGGGACAGGGGCAACCAAAGTAGGGCATGGTTCAGTTTGACTTTGCCCTAAGACTACATGTCTCATACAAATTTGGTTACAATTTTTATTTTATTTTTACAGGCTCTTAGTTCTGGAAATGTAGGATATTCTTTATATCATGCCAAGTCCCAGATTATCATTACATTGGATGCTGTATATTTTTACACGCACAGAAATATACATGTATATGAGGTTTTAGGCATCTGAAAAGCATCTGGTAAACCAATATTGTAAACCAGAGGTGCCAGCTTTACCTTTGTGTGGGTGACATTAAAATAGAATTATAAGAACAGCTGTGTGAATTCAACCTTGACCATTCTATCCCTTCTGTTTTGTTAGTACTATTATATGTTTATAAGGCTTGGTTCCAACAGATGCTCAGGTTGTATCTGAACCATCTGCTTACAGGGACAGCATACCATGAGTGAAATCGCAAATTCTGTTGAACAATTCCTCATAAATAATACAAGGGCACTGTGGAAACCGCAGCTCAGCTTTAGGTCTAGAACTAAAATGTGTTGCTTTTTTAACAAAAGAAGTCTATCACTTGCTAACATAGAACTTAAAAGCAAGAAATAGCTTTAAACCAACTTCAAAAAAAGGCGCGCTCAAATAAGTTTGACTTTTACTATAATGTTAAAAATTCTAAGGTAAGAGGTCATAATTGTGTGAAAATAACTCACAGTTCAGTTCTGAAATATGCCAGAATTCTGAGATAAATTTTTTGCCATGCATGGCTCTAGAAAAAAATGTTTCTTTATCGTGAGCAGAGCTTACAATACATATTTAGCATGCAGCCATTAGAGGGTATATTTTGTTAAAGGATTAATTTAAGTACAGTTATCCTTTAAATTACACCTTTTTTTTGAGCCAGTCCTTAACGTCTTATATCTACCTGTCCTTCCTCCTCTGAGATCTTTACTATTTGCCTGGCTGGAAGCCACTGGTGCAGAAGACTTCTGGTTGGGCTACCTGTTTCTTATGCATGCATAGAAGAAAAAGCTCCATTTATGGGGAGGCCGTCCACTGTTAGGACACATGAGCAATGGACTTTCCATCTGCATGCATGGAAAAAGAGCATTGCTGGGGGAATTTACAAGTGGTGGCCATGGGGGTGCACAGCAAAGACCTTGGAGGAGATGGGAAAGGTAAGCATATAACTTTGGGGAGTAGGGGGTCATTTAAAAGATAAATAATAAAAGTAAAGTTATCCTGTAAGCATGGCACTGTGTGACGTAGTCATGTTCTCACTAGAGATACATTCTATAAGACAGCTTTACACCCCAGAGTTTTTCCAGCTGTTGTGGAACCATAAATCATAGCATATTGTACAAATGCACAATAAACAATTAGGATGTGAATGGGCTATGTCTGGAAGCTCCAAAATAATATTAATAAGCAAACCTTTACATTTCACGTACCACATGGGGGGGGGGGGGGTTCCTACACAGAATCTGGTGTAGCTATGCATAGTAAGTAATTAGCCTCTTGAGTTTTATTGTGAAAGTTTAATTGAACAAGCTAACTTTAGAAGCTGATTGGTTACAGCTGTACCAGATTCTGTGTACACCAGTTTTAGTAAATCCCCCCCATAGTGTTACACATAATAACACTACATTTACATTCCACATAGTGTTACATTTGTAATCCACTCCACCAGCTGTTTTAAACACCCTTCTTATCTCCCCCAAATAAGAACTCAAACAGACAGTAAACAGTGCTGTTACATATATATATGCTAATGTTGACGTCTTGTCAAAAGTCAACAGCTAAGCTCTTATTTCTATCTCTATTGACAGCCTGGCTTCACCATCCCTGTGCAGTGCAAAAGGAGAGATAGTGGAAAAAATTTTCATGAATTTTCATGAAAAAAACATAATATATAACCCAATTTTTGGGTAAAATATAAAAGATGATGTTACGCCGAGTAAATAGATACCTAACATGTCACGGTTTGTGGAATGGCGACAAACTTTGATACTTAAAAATCTCCATAGGCGACGCTTTAAACTTTTTTACAGGTTACCTGTTAAGAGTTACAGAGGAGGTCTAGCACTAGAATTATTGCTCTTGCTCTAATATTAACGGCGATACCTCACATGTGTTGTGCGAACATTGTTTACATATGCGTGTGCGACTTACGCATGTGTTTGCTTCTGTGTGTGAGGGATTTATTAATTTTTTTGTAAAAAATAAAAGGGTATTTTCTGCGCTAAGGACCTAAAAAATGTGTTAATATAGCTGCTGCCTCCACAAAGACAACTACCTAGGTAGATGTCAGACTTTTTTTTTTTTAAAGGAAGATAGGGTGAAGTGGATGTGATGCTGCTTGTGGTAAATGGTGCTATACTTATTACAACATGTGTGCAAAAACAAATATTCACTCAAAATATTGTACAATAGTGATAGATCATCATCTATAACAGCTATGTTCCAAGAATACAATATTAAATAGGGCCAAAACCTAAAAAGCCATTAAAAAGGGCCAAAACCTAAATGTGCAAAAAAACATAAAGTGACAAGTGCTTTTGGTTGATGACTCTGTTAGTGGTTCAACATAAAGTGACAAGTGCTCTGATTAAAAAAGTATTTAGAAAAGTATGGCAAAAACCTGAAGTTAGTGCTACAAAGGATCACGCAACCATGCAGTGTATTAGTGACTCCATTCGTGCTCCCCCTTTCTTACTGCACTCATCAGATAACTCTCCCCACCAGAGGGTAGCCAGCATTCACAGTACCAGTGACGAAACACGCAAGCCGGAGCTGTTTGGGGAAGTACCACCCTCTGCTGGAACAAACACATTAAAAGGGAGGGAACCACCTCTCAGGGGCATGCCGTAAGTTAGATGGCTGGACTTACAGTTTCAGGTCTCCCCACTTAAGGAACATAATGCTGCTCCTTGCACTTAACCACCCCAGTAGAAGCCAGATTGGCGTAGTAAATGGACTTTTAGACCTTAGAACTTTCTCATCTTTATATTGTATGACTACCTCATGGGGATTTAGGGGCACCAAGAGAACAACTATGGGACACTTATCAGAACGTGTACAGGAATGTATATTGAAGATACTGTGTGAATTGTTTATTTGTTACTTTCCAACAACTTCAGTAAAGAACATTTATTGTTATTCAACTGAAGTTACTTGAGGACACACTTAACCTCCCTGGTGGTTTTCCCAAGTGTGGCTCGGGGTTAAATTTCAGTACCATTAGCGGTAACCCCCAGCCACACTCGGGATTGCATTGCAGGATCCTGGTGCAGTGTACTTACTTAGTTTGTCCCCAGGATCCTGCGATGTCCCCCCCTTCTGTGTCTGCAGGCTATGTCCTCCCCCCTGATGTCCTGTGTGCTAGGCTCCGTTCCCTGCGAGTGCCGCAACGCATGGGGTGGAGCCCGGCGGCAAATTAAAAATTTTTTAAATTCATACTACATACAGTACACGGTAATCTTACAGATTACATTACTGTATGAAATTATTTCACAACCCTTTTGTCCCTAGTGCTTTGTCCAATGCCTTGCATGCAGTTTTATATTATATATATACAGTTTTTTCTGCCTGGAAACTTGAGATTGTCCATAGCAACCAAAAAGTGTCCCTTATAAGTCAAAAGTGGTTTTAGACCAGCTATAAAACAGCGATAGTAAATTAGAACACTTGCAGAATTGAGCGATAGTGAATCGTGGGGAAATTTATTTTATTATTATTATATTATTATTTTTATAATTATGTATAGTTATTTTTTAAATATTATAATTTATGATTTTGTGTTTCAAACTTTATCATACCCGGGATATCTACTAGACTTTTGTTTGGACAGATTTAAGTGTGCTATTGCTAAGAATTACAGGCCTACAATATAAAACCCCAAATTTCTATGCAAAAAAATTGTACCGCTTTGAGACGCAAAAATCTGACATAATCATACCGCCAGGGAGGCTACAGGGGTGCAATGCATGTGTAGCGTATCACAAACAACAGGGCTTAATAAGGGGATGAGATAGAGAAGATACAGTACAAATGTCTAAGGTACAGTCAAGCTATACGAAGGAGGCCATATTGCTGTTTCTAATGACTACTGTACTAGTGTTGAGTGCATAAGCAGCCAGCCAGTTGGGAAGCAGTGACTTGGCAAAGGTGACAGATGCCCTGGTAGTGAAGGAGCGTTTGTGTTTGGGCTCCTTCCCTAGGAATTGGAATTGGGGAGTCCGAAGGACCCAACCTGGGAGTAACAGAAGATGGAGTGAGGCCTTGGGAGAAGCGTAAGCACAGGTTTGGTACACTTATTAGTATTCGTATGGAACATCAACGTCACTGGGAGTGAGGGGACAGATTACGTTGCTGCACTATTGAAGTCGGAGAAGCGTTTTAAATGTATTGATGAACTGCTATGTGTAGTGCATAGAGTGAAATGAGGAAGCAATGTCTGCAGTGAACAATTTGAAGAGTATAGAAGTTGAGCCATGGTTTACAAGGAATTATTTATGATTTATTTGGAGAATTATCACTTTTAATTTGGAGTGCTGCCTTAATGCCAACCTTGTGTTAAATGGCAACCTCAGCCCGCATTTAGGGGGCACTAGCAAGCGCTTTTTCTGGGTCCCCGCATATTTACCTCTTGGTTCATTTTACCTGCCTTCATCTACAATAGTAAAGTATACCTTCATCTACAACAGTAACAAACTAAAAGACGGTGCTGTGGTTTTTATATTGCTATTAGAACTTCCAGTGGCGCTCATAGCCCTATGAAAGTCTCACTCGCTAGAATTCTTTATGTTAATACGGGTGTCTCTAGATCAAGAACATTGCAACAGTGAAGGAGCTGAAAGGTAACTTACTTGTACATTTCTATTGTGGGAAAGGAGCAGTGAAGAGGCTAAAGGGTCAGCTAATTGTACATTTCTCTTGTGGAGAGGGGGCAATAAAGATGCTGAAGGGCCAGTTGCTTGTACATTTGTATTAGAGGGGCAGTGAAGGAGCTGTACAATTATTTTGTCAAAGGGGCAGTGAAAGAGCTGAAGGGCCAGCTGCTTGTAAGTGTCTGTTGTGGAGAGGAGGCAGCAAGAGCTGAAAGGCTGGCCGTTTGTATGTTTATATTGTGGAGGGTGGGGACAGTGGAGGAGCTGAAGGGCTAACAGCTTATAATGTATGTTTCTATTGAGGTGGGCTTTTAAAGTGTTACTAAACTCAGGACCCGGAATTCACTATATCTGGTCTCTCACAGTACACAGAACAAGAAAATTTATTTATTTTAGTAAATATAAACTGCTAAATATCTTTTCTCATCAGCTGTATATAGCAGATTTGTGACTTCTATTAGTGTCCAGCCGAGCACTAGTTAAAACTTGTAGGAGGAGTTTTCATTCAACTCTGACTGTCCTATGAGGCTGCATGACCCTTACCCTCTGTCTGGACAGTGCTGATTGACCCTGTGCTGATCACATGCACCTTCCAAAAAAAAACTCTCTAGCTATGCACACCAAACTGAGCATGTGCAGAGTGCCCTCAAGGCTCTACTCTCAGGAGATGAACTGGGGACTGTGGAAGAAGGGATCAAACAGCCTTTTTACACATTGCACAGTATTAACCCCTTAGGTCCCACAGTGAGTATAACAAGCATGCTTTCCTGCATATACAGACTGATTTTACTGTTGGAGGTTTAGTAACACTTTAAGGAAAAATTAGCTGTTTTGACTTCTGTGACCCCTTCTCTGCAAGTCTTCTTGTGTACTGAATTTCTCTTTAACCGCTTCCCGACCGCCTCACGCCGATATACGTCGGCAGAATGGCATGGCTGGGCAAAACCACGTACCGGTACATGGTCCTTTAAGAGCCCAGCTGTGGGTCGCGCACACCCCGCGGGACCCCCGTGACCACGGCCGCGGGACCAGCGGACCCGATCGCCGCTGGTGTCCCGCGTTCGGGTCACAGAGCTGAAGAACGGGGAGAGGTCTGTGTAAACAAACCTCTCCCCGCGTTTCCTACACTGCCTGTCATTGATCGGCTGTTCCCAGTCATCGGGAAAGCCGATCAATGACTTCAGACGTCAGCCCTGCCCCCTAATGTAAAAAAAAAAACACACACGTCACAGACCATAACCCCTCCCCGCCCCCTAGTGGTTAACTCTTTCACTGCCAGTGTGATTTATACAGGAATCAATGCATGTAAATAGCATTGATTGTATAAATGACAATGGTCCCAAAAATGTGTCAAAAATGTCCGATGTGTCCACCATAATGTCGCAGTCACAATAAAAATCGATGATCGCCGCCATTACTAGTAAAAAAGAAATATTAATAAAAATGCTATAAAACTATCCCCTATTTTGTAAACGCTATAACTTTTGCGCAAACCAATCAATAATCGCTAATTGCGATTTTTTTTACCAAAAATATGTAGAAGAATATGTATCGGCCTAAACTGAGGAAAATAATTTTTTTTATATATATTTTTTGGGGATAAAAAATCAAAATCGTCGCTCTATTTTTGTTTATAGCGCAAAAAATAAAAACCGCAGGGGCGATAAAATACCACCAAAAGAAAGCTCTATTTGTGGGAAAAAAAGGACGCCAATTTTGTCTGGGAGCCATGTCGCACGACCGCGCAATTGTCAGTTAAAGCGACGCAGTGCCGAATCGCAAAAAGGGGCCTGGTCCTTTGGCTGCAAATTGGTCCGGGGCTGAAGTGGTTAAATGGTTACAAATAAAGAGAACAAATAAAGAACCAACATATCTGCAATTGCTTGCTCCTAATAAACAGTGAATTGTGAACAGATGGAGAATTTTACAGAAGTGTACATATTATTGATGTGCACGAGAGCAGGAAGACTGATTTGTGAGAATAAACCTTTGTTTTATTGCTCCTTCAGGGTGTAAAGTCGTGTTGTATGATCGCATTCAGCCTTAAATGCTGTCATTTTCAGCACATTTCATCTGACTTCAATTTCTTTTAAATCTCCCCTGGAATGAGGAACGACCTCTGCCGCAGCAATTGAAGTGGTGCAATATGACCATAAACTATCTGAAGATGATTACGATGCAGCTAATGGTCATTCAGATTCATAGCACCATGTAGGACAACGCGGGGCATCTTCACAAGTTCTTTTCTTTGTTATCACTTGCAATGTATTTTGCTCTTAAACAGTGGTAGTATGAATGTGTATTTAGATAATAGGGGTAACCAGTGCGCTCAACCAAAAACTATTAAATCAAATAAGGAGAAAAATGGAAAAGGAAAGCAGCCAACATATAAGTGATCTCACACTTGTAAAGGTAAAATTGAATGAAGAGGGTATGTGGCGCTAACCCTTATGTAAATCAATAAATAATCTAAAAATAATCTAAAATGACCAGTTTGCAAAGCTCAGAGTATCCGAAAGATGAGTGACCTTTCACATAAATAGATATACAAAAACATAAAATAATGAACTAAATAGATAAAATTCCTTAATAGCAATACACATAAAATATTGAATAAATATAAGACGTGTGTATAAAATGAAAAAATGTTCAATAAAAGTGATGGTGCTAAAATAACCGTGCTGAAAATAAATATATGTGCTGGGGTAAAAATGATGATGGAGTTGGGTTAAAAATAGTGAACACGAAATCTTCTAGCAATAAAAGGTGCACAGTGCAACGTGCAAAATATGTGAATAAAGAACCAATAGAGAACCGATAAATTGATTCTGAAAGTGCAAGGGAATTGCAAGGAAATTGCAAGGGAAATTAATGATTGAATGTGCAGAAATATCCAAAATAATGACAAAGTGACCATACAGATGAAAAGAGTGTGTCACTGTAGGTATGGTATAATCAGATGATACCAAAACAATAATATCGCTGAAAAAAATATTAAAAAATAAAAATAAAATTTGGTGCACTACAAGTCCCAGCTTGTAAAGAAAAAAATGGCGGAAAATAAACGATAAAGTCCACAATCTGGAACAATGAAGAGCATAATGCTCTGGAATAAGTGAAGGTGAGTAGAAATATTCAGGAATCTTTGTGTTGATCACAGTGATGATCCGTGCAGGCAGTGCTCTGTGCTGACTTCAGGGGTGCACCCTACTAGTTCCCCCAGCCTCTCACCTCTATTTGCGGCCCCTACAGGCCTAGTGGAGCAGATAGCCTCTAAAGTGGCAAGCCTGGTCACTTTCCGGGTCCTCCTTCTTATGGGCTCCTATGGGCTCCTATAGGCTTCTTTGACAAAGTCACGTGTGCTAGTGACGATACTAGTGAGGGAGGAAGGAAGTCAGGTGCCTATCGCTCTACTTCTGGTTTGCGGCCGCGACCGGAAGTTCATCTATGCTGATGCAAGAGAACTTTAAATGTGAGTGGATATTATTTTTGTTTCAATAAACCTGTTTTTTACTACACATTGGAGCGCTTCTTTGTACCTTTAACCCCTACATGCTGATCTAACCCGTGACCCCTTACCCCTGGAGTGCCTTTTTGGATCGGAGTAGGAGTCCATAGGAGCCCATAGAAGCCTATAGGAGCCCATAGGAGCCCATAAGAAGGAGGACCCGGAAAGTGACCAGGCTTGCACTTTAGAGGCTATCTGCTCCACTAGGCCTGTAGGGGCCGCAAATAGAGGTTAGAGGCTGGGGGAACTAGTAGGGTGCACCCCTGAAGTCAGCACAGAGCACTGCCTTCACGGATCATCACTGTGATCAACACAAAGATTCCTGAATATTTCTACTCACCTTCACTTATTCCAGAGCTTTATGCTCTTCATTGTTCCAGATTGTGGACTTTATCGTTTATTTTCCGCCATTTTTTTCTTTACAAGCTGGGACTTGTAGTGCACCAAATTTTATTTTTATTTTTTAATAATTTTTTTCAGCGATATTATTGTTTTGGTATCATCTGATTATACCATACCTACAGTGACACACTCTTTTCATCTGTATGGTCACTTTGTCATTATTTTGGATATTTCTGCACATTCAATCATTAATTTCCCTTGCAATTTCCTTGCAATTCCCTTGCACTTTCAGAATCAATTTATCGGTTCTCTATTGGTTCTTTATTCACATATTTTGCACGTTGCACTGTGCACCTTTTATTGCTAGAAGATTTCGTGTTCACTATTTTTAACCCAACTCCATCATCATTTTTACCCCAGCACATATATTTATTTTCAGCACGGTTATTTTAGCACCATCACTTATATTTATTCAATATTTTATGTGTATTGCTATTAAGGAATTTTATCTATTTAGTTCATTATTTTATGTTTTTGTATATCTATTTATGTGAAAGGTCACTCATCTTTCGGATACTCTGAGCTTTGCAAACTGGTCATTTTAGATTATTTTAGATTATTTATTGATTTACATAAGGGTTAGCGCCACATACCCTCTTCATTCAATGAATGTGTATTTGAAATGTTTAAAAATTCCTGCAAGAATGTCAAATGGTCTAGCATTTTGACTTCTCATACATGTAAATTTTGTATCTCATATATCTGATGTCGGATAGATACAGTTTTTGTTTTTTTTAAGCACCCAACCCTTCTAGGAAATACCTTTTGCTTTTTTTCCCCTTCTTTTGCCAAAATTTAAACTAACGGCACAACAAGATGATAGTTGGAATGAACTAGAATTGTAGTATTGAGATGCCATCTAGTGGCTATCAGAATGTTGTAATATGTTGAAAATTCTCATAGAGAAGGAATGACAAACTCAAATGGATTCAGGACAAAGAACAGGTTTGTTTATTCTCTCCATCCATAGCAGCCTATACCTACCATTTCTTCTCTCCACTGCAACATTCTCAGCGTGCAGGCGGGGCCAGATTTTTGGTACTTGGTGTGGATAGAATGCACACAGAGACCAATAAATGCAGCAAAGTGTATTAATACAAAGTTCTGGCAGGGTGCTAACAGAATCCAATCCTGACACAGTAGTACTTCACAGAAGGTTTTTAATATTACAGAAGATACTCTAAACAGCTTATGATGCCTGGCAACATCTGACAAAGGAGGTGGCTGGACGACATGGCGCTTGGAAAAGTTCCTGGCTGGCAACACAGGCGTGCATTTCCTACTCCACTGGAACCTTTCCTTATGCTAAGCACACTATCCCTAACCAGCGGGTTCCTGTGCCTGACCTAGGCACGATAACTGCAGAGGGACAGTGCTATTTATTAGCAGTGCACACACTAAAGATGGCCGCCAAGGTCATCCAGGACAACAGCTTCCAATCAGACAGCTGCTCTCCTGAGCCACAGAGGAACCTCCTGTCCTCCACTCTCTCTGCATGGCAGTGGCCGTCACAACGTCACCTGCGCAGGGAGGCCATACTACACCTGCCTACAAGCGCATGGTCCCAAAGACAATATCCAGTATGGAGGGACATGTGACACACTTCATGTGAAAACACTGTAACACAGAAAGCTCAGACCTCTTTATAAGCTGTGACTCCAGTGACTCTATACTTTCACAGAGCTTTTTTTTTGAAGGCAGCTAAACAGAGTGGGAGGTATAAGCTGCTTGGGAGGTCTGCATTAAATTGAACCCATTACTTTGGCCTGTATGGGCAAAACACAGATTCCCTTTATTTTTATTTATTTTTATCAATAAAGGTTTATTTTATAAATGTAAAAATACAGTGAGGTTAACATTCTACATTTGTATCAAATAAAAAATATGTATAAACAGTATGTATAAACAATGATATGTAACGTACCAGCTAAATTGGTATACAACATTGCAAATTTCAATTTGACATATAATCATATATCATCATCATATAGAGATACAGAAAAGAAAAATTATGATTAGCGAAATAATAAATCATTTGTAGCTTTTCATAGGTAATATCAGTGTGAAATGTGGGCTGGAGAAGTTTTTATGGTAATTTAAGAGATATTGGTATTAGTAATAGTAGTGATAATAGTAATGGTAATCCGAGAAGAGGAGTAGAATACCTTCCTGATAAATATACTTCTAGTGACATTTATGCCACGTACACGCGTTCTGAATTCTCGTCGGAAAAAGCTCTGATGGTTTTCCCGTCGGAATTCCGACGGAATTTTGCTCAAACTGTCTTGCCTACACATGGTCACACCAAATTCCGACGGTCAATAACACCACGACGTACAACACGTTCGACGGCACTATAAAAAGGAAGTTTAATGCTTCCGAGCATGCGTCGAATTGTTTCCGAGCATGAGTCGGAATTTTGCATGTCAGAATTTTGTGTGTCGGAATTGCATACACACGATCTAAAAATCCGATAGAAAGGTTTTCGGAAATGCCGACAGAAAAAGACTGATGGGCATACACACGGTCGGAAAATCCGATGAAAAGCTCCCATCGGTCTGTTTCCTTTGGAAATTCCGACCGTGTGTACGCGGCATAAGTGTTTGACTAAAGTTTTCATATTACGTTTAGTCTGTTATTTGATGGTCTAGATTAGAACATACTTCTAAGCCTCCATTAGATTCTTAAAGGAATCTGAGAGGGTGAATAAGTTCCAAAGCTTCCATGTTTTATGGAATTGCGTTGTGTTTTCTCTTTAAATGGCGTTTCTTCCATCTGGTAAAGAGTTGACTTTTAGAAGCCAGTCTTTTATTGATGGCGTTTTTCTTGTTTTACATAAAGGTGGTATTAGTGCTTTGGCTGTGTTAAGTGATACTGTCAGCATAGGGTCACATGTATCTAAAATCATGCCTATTTAAAGAATAGGGAATATACTTACCTTTCCAAAGCCTTGTCCCCTAAAACAATGTGGCTTCACTGCACTAGTGCCACTGCAGTTGTTCAGTCAGTCAAATTGGTCAAATATCTGCTTCCCTTCCTGCTCGCAGTGGTTTCTTTCACCAGCTTGTACATCATGTAGTGACGTATGGCCTCGGTAGTAGCATATGACAGAGAGGTAGGTGTTCCACATGCTTGGAAGTGTTGAATACTTGTAGCAACTGGGGAGGTAAGTATTTTCCCTTTTCTTTAACTAAGTGTGCTTTTAGATTGCTAAAAGTGTCAATTTAAATATTCAGCTGCAAAACAATCTAGTCTTTATCAACAGGAGAACAGATGGAGCTTTTTAAATGTATATACCACTAAGGGTTGCAAAGAAGGAGTGTGAGGGTTGCATGGATCCCAAAGACACATTTTTCACATGCCTGTCATACAGGGACTTATTTATCTAAAGAGATTTTGTATTCATACAGCACCAGACACAGAATTTTTAGTCCTAACCATGGGTTATATGCAGCTTCCTTCAGGTGGTTGGACACTAGCAAGCAAAGCTACAAGGACTGCTCACATATAACTTCTCTTGCTACCAGAAAGCCTTCATTTTTTGCCAGTGTCCTTAAGCAATACCCTGTTTCCCCCAAAATAAGACCTAGCGTGATTGTCGGTGATGGCTGCAATATAAGCCCTACCCCCCAAATAAGCCCTACCCTATTTCCCCGAAAATAAGCCCTACTCCCCAAATAAGACCTACAAGGACTTTAACTAGGGCTTATTGGGGGGGTAGGGCTTATATTGCAGCCATCACCGACAATCACGCTAGGTCTTATTTTCGGGGAAACAGGGTAGATGTTTTCTCTCTACTACAAGAAACATACCACTACTTTCACCAGTCCTTGAAAAATATCAAGGGGCATATTTTGGCCCTGGCTATCCTTTTTCAAAGACCACTTGCCTTTCCTTAATGGAGGATTTTGTTCAAGGCGTCACAGTGTTCTCCTGCATGCTCCACAGTGACACAGTGAGATCTCAACCTGGTTCTATCGGCCCACCAGTGGCCACCCCTTGAACCCATCAGGCACTCCCTCATCAGATCTAAAGCCCCATACACACGGTCGGACTTTTTCATCAATTTGGTCCGATCGGACAAGGTTGTTGAAAAATCAGACCGTGTGTATGCACCATCGGACAGTGTTCGTCGGTTTGTCCGTCGGACAAAGTCTTATCTCCTGCTGGAAAGATTTGCCGTCAACCCGGTCCGATCACACCAAATCCGATCGTGTGTACGGTTGTCCGACCGGACAAAGTGCTACGCATGCTCAGATCACATTACAAGACCAAAGCTATTGGCTACTAGCCTCTACGTAGTCCCGTCGTAGGCAACAAACGTCACCACGTTCAGAATGATCGGATTTTCCGACAACTTTGTCCGACCGTGTGTACGCAAAACCAACATCGGACAAAGTATGACGGACATGGTCCGACGGACCTGGTCCGCGGATTGTCCGACCGTGTGTATGGGGCTTTACACGCAAGGTTGCCTTCCTCGTTGCATTTGTCTTTGCAAGAAGGGTCTCAAGTTAGCGGCCTTATCTTGTAAAAAGGTTTTCCTAGTGGATAAGGTTTTTTTGAGTCCTAATGCGTCCTTCCTCCCGAAGGTGTTTTTTCGCTCCACCTAAACCAGGACATTTTCATTACTTTCTTATGTCCAGCTCAAAAACATACTAAAGAAATTTCTCTTTATTGTCTTGACATGGTATGCTTTATGACAGGCAATGACAGGCAATTTGAATCCCTCTTTTTCATTCTCAAAGGTTCCCACAGGGGGCTCCACCATAGCTAGGTTATTTGACAAGTCATCATTCAAGCCTATAGTTTGAAGTACAGGGTTCCCTCATTTTAAGGTAAACTCTACCAGATATATTACTTTATTGGCTTTTCAGTCACAGGCATCTGTTTTCCCAGATTTGCAAGGCTGCAACCTGGTCTACTGTGGGGTGGGTTTGTAAAGCGCTCAGAAGGAGAAAGTAGCAGTGGGTGACAGAGACACAGAACTAACTAAGCAGTTTCCAATAAAACTCTTAAGTACAAAAAACAAATTATGAAGACGGATATATCAAACAGTCCATATGGTGTAACAGCAATCCTGATGATGCCCAGGCGGGGGCACTTGAGAGATAGGCAGCCAGTAGCCAGATAAAAACAGCTCTGTAAGTGTAGATGAGAGGAGGAAAAAAACAGCGCCAATCTAAGTGCACTATGACATGATACACCACTTTTATTATAATTAATGCACTCACAAGATGTAGAAGGTGGTGTCCAGATCTCCGAGGCGAGTAGGCAGGCAGACAGAGCAGTGTATAAGGGCCCTTAGAGTACAGTACAGGACAAAGGATATTTAGTCTTAACCATGGGTTATTTGCAGCTACTTTCAGGTGACTGGACACTGGCAAGCAAAACAGCCCCCATATTGCTTATTCCACTTTCAGAAAGCCTTAGTTTTGTAGCAAGCAATAGAGAGATAATAAGGAACCCAGACCGGTACCCTGTACTACAAAAGGGAGGGACCGGTACCCTGTACTACAAAAGCTTTTTACAGGTACGTAAAAAGTGGTATTCTTTTGTACAGTAATATTATAAAATTATACAGTACAGGACACAGGAGTCTTAACCATGGGATTTTCAAAAGCAGTCCAAAGGAAGAATAGGCAACACAGCAAACAAACACTAACATGCCCACGTAAAAACAAGTCAAAAGCAGGGCTTGAGAGAACTCAGAGAGCAGCTTCTAGCAGCTTATATCCAAAGCTGGTATCAGATGAGATTTGAACATCATCTGTTAAAATGTGTGAACAGTAGACCAATACCTTAAAGCAGCCCTCAAATTTTCCACTCGCCTACTCACATTTTTACCACTATTTCCATTCATTTCAATGGGAAGCTGCGTTGTTGGTGCATGAAGTGCCCTAAGAAAAGGTATTCACGGGCAAGTCTATAACCCTATTACTTTTCACCTCTAATATCCAATCAGACTCAAGAGAATTACATTAAATACATTCCTTTAGTACATCAGCCCCAGAAAGTGTCTTTAGCAGTTGTGGCCTTTACATGACAAAGCATGCTCATTTACATTTCTGAGAAAAAGTTTGCGAACTGCTATTAATTATTTGAATTTATGCATGAATTGCTGCTTCAATGTGGTCTAATCTTTTTTAGTCAGCGTTTTTATGAAACAAACAGATCTTTTGATCAGAGACAAAAAAAAGTTTCCTTTACACTGGGACCAGTTATCATAGCTTTGCAGCTGCCTAGATGCCTGGCAAACATGACCTTGTGCTGGTCCTTGAAGACTGGAGTCATGAAACACTCCAATTAAAACTGAGAAAGAATAAAATGCCCACAGAACAGCAGGAGTAGAAAGAGTTCAAAAGGGTTAACTTGGGATAAGGTACAGCCAAACGTTTGTTTGGTGTTGGACAAAATGGGCAAAGTGGGGAAAGTTGGGAAAATGGGCAAAGTTTTAAAGCAGAGTTCCACCCAAAAATGGAACTTCCGCTTTAAGAGAAGGTGACCCCTGACATGCCACCTTTGGCATGTCATTTTTTTTTTTCAGAGGGTTCCAGCTTCCACTTCTGTCTGGCGCGCCCTCAGCACTGGAAGAAAGATCAGCTCTTCCCCCTTCCTCTGGCAATTATCTGGGACACCTCACAGGTCCCAGATGATTGCGTGGCCAGTCACGGCGCGTATGCACAGTGGGTGCCCGGCTGTGCAGCCACAGCCAAGCGCCCACAGTTAAAATGCCGGCGCGGCCGAGTGGAGGGGGAGACGAGCGGGGCTTCGATCCCCCTCATCGCTGGACCCTGGGTCAGGTAAGTGTCTGATTATTAAAAGTCAGCAGCTGCAGTATTTGTAGCTGCTGACTTTAAATTTTGTTTTTTTAAGCGGCAAGCTCCCGAGTCACTCTCCTGTGAATGGACTTTGTCATTCACACACAGAGCGCAGCTCGGTCTGCCTCTGCTCTATCCTCATAGGCGCACTGGCTGTGATTCACAGCAGTGGGAGCCAATGGCCCACGCTGCTATGTGTGCCAATTGGGAGAGATAGGCCCGGGAGAACTGCTGCTTTCATGCACATTGCTGGATCAAGATGGGGATCAGGTAGGTACACGAAGGCTGTGAACAAGGCTTGAGTGCTGTGAACAAGGCTTATCGCCGAAACTAGTCTGCTGCTGACTGTACTCACTGTAAAGGCTTGAAACTAAATATGCTTGATGTTATGGATTTGCCGTCTGCTTTATTCGATGACCGTTTGTCTATTGGTGTGTTAAACGCGCGTTCAGAGGCAGTTGGACACTTTTTTCAACTGCCCCTGAACGCATGCAATGTTTTTTCTATGTGTCCATGTACACAGTCTCGTTTTTTTTCCCGTTTTTATGCAGTTGCTTTTAACCTCGTTTTTCCAGAAGCAAAAAAATGCGTTCAGACACTTTGCTTTTCCACGTTTCAGACGCAAAACGCAGCTAAACGCGGCACCTGCGTTTAGCCACGTTTGCGTTTATAAGCCTTTTTAAAGGAACACAATTTTATGGACCAGAAAACTCAGAAATATGATGGTAAACCATAAAAAATATTAGAAAAATTGGTTTAAAATGTCGTAATTAGTTTAGATAGTTTATAGAGCATATATACTCACTAATGCATACATGTTTGTGAAATTCATACATGTTTGTGAAATTCATACATGTTTGTGAAATATCCAACGGACATTCGCTGTACCATCAACGGATGGGTCCAATATCGAGGAGCTCTGACTCTGGACCTCTCACGCAATTTGCGACGACATTGCTGCCTCACCAAGAGCAACATCAGGAGCATTTCCTGACATATATTCAATATGGGATCCATTTCCAAAAAAAAAAAACACAGAAAGAGAGGCAAATGCAAGTGTACAACTGCTCTCTCTGCTGCTGCTGCTGCTCACTCTGATCAAAATGGCAGAAATAGTTAATAATAAATGCTTTCTTAGCTTGGGGAGCGTCTATATGATTTTATCTTTACAAACGCTTATAGACGCAAGTGCGGCTAAACGCGGCATGAAAACGCGGCAAAACAAACGTTTTTAAACGCAGGTTTCTGCTTTTTAAAACATGCGTTCAGCAGAGTTTGCATCTGTGTCTCGTGTGCATGGGGCCTAAGACTTTGTTTCCCACTGCTCTGAGCCATACAATCTTTGATCAAATCATTAGGTACAGGAAGGGCTGGGGTGAGCTGCACCCAGAAGTTTTTTTTACCTTAATGCATACAGTGCATTAAGGTAAAAAAAAAACCTTCTGCCTTTAGCACCATTTTAATTCTTTTGCTCATTAAAAATATTGCCCTGTAAATGGTATAGTTATTGTGAAGCTGTAGATGAAAATCAGACTGCATTTTGAACTTTTAGGCCCCTTTCACACTGGGGCGGGGAGCCGCGGTGACGGTAAAGCAGCGCTATATTTAGCGCTGCTTTACCGTCGTTTTAACCGCGGTATTCGGCCGCTCGCAGTGCGGTTTTACCCCCCCGCGAGCGGCCGAAAAAGGGTTAAACACCCCCCGCAGAGCGCCGCCGTAGCGGCGCTTTGCGGCGGTATTGCCGCGGTTTTACCGCGGTGTCCCATTCTAATCAATGGGAAGGAGCGGTATAGGAGCGGTGAATACACCGCTCCTATACCGCTCCAAAGATGCTGCTAGCAGGACTTTTTTTGTCATCCTGCTAGCGCACCGCTCCAGTGTGAAAGCCCGCCGGCTTTCACACTGGAGTTAAAGGGGCCGGATTTTTTCAGGCGGTGAACAGGCGCTATTTTTAGCGCTGCATCGCATGAAAAACGCCCCGGTGTGAAAGGGGCCTTACTGATCCTGCTCAAGCAAGGACAGGGTCTGTGAAGCAGTCTCAGGAACTTTTACATATTATTATATAACATGAATTAATTGTATATCTTAAACAGTTTCTCTCATTACAGATGTCTAATGTCGAGAAATAAGATATGTTCTTTAGATTACTTGTCATTAATGTGTACCTTACCTTTCTTTTACAGTTTATTTATGATGAAAAGGTTTCCTGGTAAGTAAACATTTTTGATTACCCCTCAATCTACAGTGTTGTTGTGTTGGCAAAAGTACCCACAATAATACCCTGCATTAAATTTAATTGGCTAAATGGGTTTGGGGGCATTGCTTTTATTGTAAGTATGTTGTATATTAATACCCTTGAAAAGAGATAAGCCTTCTAGTTCACTAAACTGCAGAGTCCAAAAGCTTGCATTTGTTTTGTGTAAAGAATACAATGAAAACTCATGCACTTTGCGCTGCCAATATAGTTTCAGTACACACATTTTCCTATAGGGTTCGTTTATGCTTGTGGTGCCCTCTGAAGAGCAAACCACAGTAGATTGCTTTTCAGAGGGCATTTGACAAGCAGTGAGGAGGCATTATCTCACCTTCTCACCATTCTCACCACCTGTTTTAATCCCTGAAACTCATAACAGCATGCTGCAAGCACACTGGCATAGCACATGGGTGAGGGGCAGCTGCGATGCAGACCCATTCAGGTGACAGAGTGCAACAAAGGGTATCAAAATGCAGGCTTTGCTGCTTAATAGGGAGCAGTGGTGGGGGGCAATAAAAACTTGTGTTTTACCACACCTCAACCCCAAATGTAAATTAGGCCTTGTAAACTGGCCAGTAGACATACACATTCATATGTTGAAATGCTAGAATGATAAGCAGTAAGATAAGTGAATGGTGGCCTTGATGCAGCTATATATAACCGTTTTCAGGAGTCATGGTAAGCAGGGGTATCTTTCATTATCTCTCAAATGATACACAACATAATGTAAAATAGATAAAAATTTGGAGCACTGACAAGTGAAAAAATATTAAAGTTTAAAAATGTTTTTAAAGTATTCAAATAATAAAAAAAAAGTTTTATATTTTTTCTTGCCATAAATAAGTTTTATTTAGATAATGTAATTAGTATAAAAAAATGAAGAGAGCTCTCTTGCAGTCTGACAAGAACGAGTCCCTGCAGGTAGTTTTCTAAACTGTGTACAGACCTTGCATTAAAATGGCATTTTGTTGGTAAAAACCTCCCATACAGTATTATAAAGTATATATATATATATATATATATATATATATATATATATACACAAATATTACCACTATTATATTTAGCCATTAAGAGCATTCTAAAATTCAACTTGTTGATTTTATTTTGGCATTTAGAGTAATGAATTAAAGTGTAGCTAAAGGCAAAACTTTTTAGTTTTGGATAGAATGAAGAGGGATTAGAACACCTGTCTGTTTTTCTTGCTTATCCAAAGTTACGAATTATCAGAAATAACAAATGCCGCATCTAAACAAATGGAACGGAACAAATTAATAATAAATAATAAAACGTATTATTATTATTATTGTTATTTATTATTATTAATTTGTTACGTTTCATTCGTTTAGATACGGCATTCGTTATTTTGGATAATTTGTTACTTTGGATAAATTCGTATTCGTTCACTAACAGCCAAATTTGAAAGGAAATTCCAATACCTATAATGTAATAGCTAAGTTATTATTAGTTAGTTATTATTTCAGATTTTCGGGTTTTCCGATTTTCAAATGTCAGAATTCACAAATTTACAAATTTTCGAATATTCAAATTTACGAATATTCCAAAAAATTTGTTAAACAGGTTTTCGTTAATTTGGATAATTACGAATTAATAAATTTGTCGAAACTCGTTAAAAAAATTATTCTGAACGAAATTAATTGCACATGACTTATTTCCTCTCAGTTCCTGTTTTGGCTATGGGACAGGATGTGAAGAGAAATCTCCCCTATGGGACATGGCAAAATAAAAAAAACTGACCCTACCTTACTCTATCCAAAATGAAAAAAAAAGTTTAGTTTTGACTATAGTTCTACTTTAACCGATAGCCAACCAGCGCCGTAGGTATACGTCGACACCCGCCGCGTGTCCCTGGAGCCGAGGCACGTGCCCTGCTGGCGCGATGTTGGCAGGGCACCCGCAATCGCTTGTGACAGAGCAGAAACATGGATCTCTGTGTGTAAACAGACCAAGGTCCATATCCTAAATATAGAGTATGGTTTGGGATGCTGCACTTGTAAGCAAGTTGCTTACAGTGTGGGTTTTTCTGCGCTAGCAAGGTAGTAGCTTGCCCAGGTTTGCAAAAGGGTTAACTCTTAGTACCGCAGTTCCCAGGCTTTTTGGTCTTGGGCTGGTGTTTCACCCTGTGTGGTACATAAATAGGGGAAGGTCCAGTTCCAGGGGCCACATCGGGGGCTCAAGAGTGAGGGAACATACCAAGTTCATGGAGTCCGGGAGTTCGAGAGACAGCCTCAAACCCCATGAGATGCTGGGGTTTCAGTGGACACTACTAGTCATTGGAGATCACCAGAGATCACCAGAGATCACCAGTTATGTACTAATACCTGAAAGCGTATGCCTGGGAAGCCACCACCATTAGTTAGCTTAGGGTCTGGACTATGTTTTTTTCTGTTATCTGTTCTGTAAGAAGAACAGTAAAAGTTGCCAAACTGTTCTAAGCCTGGTCTGATGCATGAGGGTTTCTGGCGTATAAAAAAACAGGGTCAGTATAGCAAATGTGGGGAATGAAGCAAGGCCACTACTCATGGGTTAAATCCTAAATATTACTTGAAGGAGGAATGTAGCTGATATGGATAACTAGAAACTAGTGCAAAATACATAGTACCCAGTCATAAAGCGTGGTACCTGGCGTAGGTGACAGGTCCTTTGGGAGTGAGGGGGTCGGTTATCTAGCACCCTCCCTAGCAGTCAGTTTCCCAAAGTATCTGAGATGTTACGGAGATGCCATAGCCTAGCTGCATGGTACGGGAGAGTGAAGGAATTAAAAAGCATGCATGAAGTCTGTGCTAGTGCTTGGCTGAACCCCATTCTATCATTGGAAGTGAGGTGGCAGAGGTATGCTGGACTGGTGGAGAGGGCACAGGCTCAGCGGTGTCCCTCTTAAAGGCAAATACTTGACAACAAGGTGTGTAGTGCCACAAAACAACACGTTTTACAGGGTACCGCCATAATGTTTGACATTAACATGGTCCCTGCCTGGTTCCAGGCATTGGTGAGTGTGTACAAGGCGAACACACTGTCAGAAGGATATAGGAGGTTTTGAAATAAATAAATAAATAAAAATGTGATATGTGTCTATTATTTGTGCTATTGAGATGCCCCCATTTGGCTTGTTTTTTTGGCTAAACTCTTTTTAACCTATTGTATCTCTTTGAAGGTGGGAGTCTATGATTTTGGTTCTAATGTATGCCGTTTACATCCTCATAATGAAGTAAGTAATGGTATCTCTTTCTGACTACTGTCTTATTTTTTTTAAATCTGAAACAATTCCCAGTAACACAGTTACACATATCATATCATAGAACATTTTTGTTTAAGGTAGTATGTTTTATTTAGCATTAAAAGAGAAGTATGGGTTTGGGCTTTTTTGCAGTTTTATACTTACCTAGGTGGATGCAGCATTGGTCCAATGCTGCATCTGTCCCCTGGCGCCTTTGCACTGAGAACCAAGCGATTGAACATCGCAGATGGCTCGGTTCTGGCAGAGAGCTACAGACTGTCAGTCACAGCTCTCTGCACTGCCCCCTCCTCACTTATTGGAGCACTGGGCTGTGAAGGGGGTGGGGGCGGCTGGCTCAGGCTCTCAGTGGTTCACTGAGAGGCTGAGACGAGTTTCAGTCCAGGAACCTGGCGGATCCAGACTTCCATTGTCATGATGACGCGGTGCCTGGATCAACTTCTGTGATGTCAGCAGACAGCGGACTTCAGCCTGCTCTCTGCTGCAAACAAATCACAGGAGTACAATTTGTAGCACTCCTGTGATCCATAGGAGAAGTACAGCCAATTGAGCTTTGGCTATACTTCTACTTTAAGAACATTTAAATAGGGCCTATACTGTGGAATGTGGAAAGTTGAGGACAAAGAACCAGTCACCAGTTTTACGCGTGATCCCCTGCAGTTGTTTTCTTCCTTTACAAATGACTTACCATGCCTGGTTCAATGCTGTGTCTTGGTGTGAAGGCAGATCTTGGTAGAGTAGCTAGGCTTTACTTGTTAGTGTCAGTCCCACAACCCTGATGACTAATAGTCTACTAATATGATGACTGGTGAAGGGAATTATTGAAAATCAGCAAATAAGAAGGAAGCACAGATCCACCCAAAGATTGAAGCAGGGAGATACTTGCACTGAAGGGCCTCTGGTACAGCTTCCTCTTCTGCAGAACCTTAGAAGAACTATGAGCAGTACAGTAGTGAGTAGTGACATTCACAACTTTCACTACAGTTTGTAGGAAGACCCTTCAAACCTCTAAACACAGCAGTTGCCAGAGGTAGGAGTGGACAGCATGTGCTTTGGTTATCTCACACTACAGACATCAAACTATGAGGCTACAAAAACAGATGTGCCTAGGCAAGTCTTTCAAAAGTCAGGAAATGCTCCACAAGTTTGCATGAGAAATTCAAGAATAACTGGGATTTTGTTACATAATGTCTTTGAAGTTGACAATTACAGCGTTAAACAGAGGCACCCTGCACTCGTAATGCAGCAGTGGCAATTCTTTCCTTTTTACTGAATCAGTAGCCTGCTTGTGAATATTATATCATAGATTACAAAGCTTATGATGATGAGGAACCCGTATGATTCCAAATCATTACTGGGGACTGTCAGTATCAATTGGGGCAGTTGATGAGGGGCAGGGTTTAGAATAACATTCTTTTAGAGCAGGACAGCATGAGGAATGTTCATCTACAGATTTCAGGTGCAATAATATTGCAAATCTCCACTTTTTGAATATGGGTTATTTTAAGTGCTCATGTTAATTTATGGCAGAACCTTTTGTTAATTGGTCTGGTGATTTTATCAGTGTTCTTTGAATAGTGACTACCCTGGCATTCTGACTATGACTAATTAGGATTATTTTTATTCAGGTTCAATTCCTCCATACATCAGTGCTTTGAAAAGAGAACAAAGGGAGCAGCAAACATGGCAAATGGACTAGCAAGTAATGCAGAATTAGATGACAATGTAAACTGTGACGCAACTGTGGTCTTACTCAAAAAAGGTAATAGCAATCAGAAATTAACAGATTGGCACCTACTTTTGTTTTTTTTTACCTCAAAGAGAAATTTAAAATGCAACTACATAAAATTATATAAAATTATATTTAATTTGTTATTATTTAAAGCAAACTCACCCATCCATCTGTGTCAATATGCTTTAATTTGCTGAGAAATCACTTTGAAAAACACCCCTAGCATTTCTGATTGTGGCCATCTTGAGTAAGGGCAGATGATTCATGTAGCATTTACTTCCTGGAATCCATCTGCCCCTAGCTCAAGCATGCATGCAGGAGGGTGTGGTTAGCTGATAAAACCATTCCACCCCTCCTCGTCTCCTGAAGTCACCTGGGATGTCATAATTTGCCTAGGCCTAGGAACTAAGTAATCGTAGAAATGTAAAAAAGAAACATCGTAAGGACTAAAAATAGTTAATGTTGATTACGAGAGAGAAGTTCCACTTTAATTTAAATATATTTCTCCATGTACACATCTCTGGTATGAATTTGATATTTAAATTCTAAATAAACCAAGAGCATGATAATTAAAAGAGAATGTATAAAGCTTGTCTGAGCTGTCAAATAAAAAGGTGCAGAGAGCTGAAATTACACTCGGAGCTCAGTGAGGAGATCAATCAGCCAAAGCTCCCTTCCCTGTCACCTTATTTCTCTTGGTGTCAGTAAAACTTGTCAGAAGTGACTTATGCTGATTGCAGAGGAACAAAGCAGCAGACAGAAATGAAACGTAGTGCTCTTAACTACCTGAGATCCGCGCTATAGCCAAATGACGGCTACAGCGCGGATCTATTGTGCCGGGACAACGTCTATTGACGTCGTCCCGGCCACGAGCTGCCTGCGCGCCCCCTGAAGGGCGCGCGCGGCGCGCTCTGTGATCAGCGAGTCTGTGAGACTCGCTGGATCACAGATCCGAGTAAGGGGTCGATCCTTACCCCTTACCACGTGATCAGCTGTCAGCCAATGACAGCTGATCATGTGATAATAACAGAGCCGGTAATCGACTTTTTTTCCTCCTCGCGCTGACAGCGCAAGGAGAAAAAAAAAAAAAGCCGATCACCGGCGGCAGTGAGAGGGACATCAGTCCCTCTCACTGCAATGTGCCCAACCTATTGTGCCCACCTTTGCCCCATTAAAGTGCCGCCTACCAGTGCCCACACTGCCACCTCTCAGTGCCCACAGTGCCATCTTTCAGTGCCCAAAGTGCCATCTCTCAGTGCCCACAGTGCCATCTCTCAGTGCCCACAGTGCCAGTGCTGCACATCAGTGTCACCTGCCAGTGCTCATCTGTGTCACCTACCAGTGCTCATCTGTGTCACCTACCAGTGCCCATCAGTGCCACCTATCAGTGCCCATCAGTGCCCATCAGTGCCACCCATCAGTGCCCATCAGTGTCATCCATCAGTGCCCATCGGTGCCACCCATCCGTGCCACCCATCCGTGCCACCCATCCGTGCCCATCAGTGCCATCTTTGCTGTCCCCATCAGTACCGACTTATCTGTCCCCACCAGTGCAGCCTATCAGTGCCCACCAGTGCAGCCTCATCAGCGCATAACAATGAAGCAGAAAAATTACCTGTTTGCAATTTTATAACAAACTATTAAACATGATTTTTTTTTTTTTTTTTAATTTTCCATCTTTTTTTGTTTGTTTAGCAAAAAATAAAAACCCCAGCTGTGGTTAAATACCACCAAAAGAAAGCTCTATTTGTGGGAAAAAAATGATAAAAATTTCATTTGGGTACAGTGTTCTATGCCCGCGCAATTGTCATTCAAAGTGCGTCAGCGCCAAAAGCTGAAAATTGGTCTGGTCACGAGGGGGGTTTAAGTGCAAAGTAATCAGGTGGTTAATTGAGACACACTATAAAGTGATATACTTTGTTCATATTTCACGTCTGAGGTTTAAAACCACTCTAACTTCAAATACCCAATCATGTGCAAGAGAGATTTTTTTTAAAAAAAATACATTTTTGATTTCACGTCATTGAAAAAATAAAGTAAATACAACGTCACCGTATTACTGTAACTAAGATAAGTGAACATTCACTTTGAAAAATTCTCTCCTTTATTAGTAAAGGTGGCCATACACAGCTTTATTTCCTCTCATTGTACCAGGATCCAAACCCCCCCTACTAGCACAAGTCCTCTTCACTCCCAAAGCACCCCACAGCACATATCCCCTTACCCACCCTCCCTCAAATCAAAAGATGCAGCATCCTTCTTTGTCCTCCTCCCACAGCGTCCCACTCTCCTCCTCCCACAGGGTCCCCCTGTCCTCCTCCCACGGTGTCCCCCTGTTCTCCTCCCGTGAAGATGACAGGGTGGATCTTAAACAGGAAGGGGTTTGTCCTTGACAGGAAGGGGTGTGTCATATTTATTTTAGAGGGTGCAAGAGTTTAGTCAGGCCTAGGGCAGCACAAAACCTAAATACACCACTGGGTGCTGGCAAGACACCAGGAAGGAACATGTTCTGGCACTGCCACTGCCTGTAGGCTTCAAGTCATTTAGATGTGTTTTAGAATTCTGTGGAGAATAAACTCACACAAAAGTGAAAACTATGACTCCATGCCTATTGCTCTGCATTGATCTTGCTTACAGGAAATTTCCATCGTAAAACGTCGGTGATCATGGTAGATGAGATCCTGTCAGCGTATCCTCATCAATTATCATTCTCTGAGGCTGGTCTGAGAATCATGATAACAAGCCACTTCCCTCCCAAGACTCGTCTTTCTATGGCCAGTCGCATGTTGATTAATGAGGTAAGTGTTTTAGAAACATGTACTCTATACTTCCACTAGTAACAGTATGTATATATGTCAAAGGGTTAATAACTAGGGTGGCACAGATACAATTTTTTTATCGTTGTGTACGAGTACCGATACTTTCAGTCAAGTACTTGCCAATACAAAGTTACGGATACTTTGCAACCCGATTTGCGTCAATACAAAATAGAAATTGGTGCAAATCTCACTGCAAAGAAGTACATGCAATGTGAACAGGAATGCGGTGTGATTCCTGTCCGAATCGCATGTGATTTCCCCCACTGCTTCTGTGTGTGTGTGTGTGTATAGAAAGGGAAAAGTGCCATCTATTGGGCAGTTTAAAAATGTTTATAACTCACAGTACATATCTGGCCACTTGCAAAATAATCTACATAGGTATCCTGTTCCACCGATGATAGCAAATCACGGCCGCTGGAGGTGCTCACAGGGCTGGAGGAGAAGTTCCGGGACCCCGTTTGTATAAGGCGGAAGTGATGTCAGCTTGGGAGCGGACCGCCTCTACATCTCCTCCAGCCCTGTGAGCACCTCCAGCGGCCGTGATTTGCTATCATCGGTGGACCGGGATACCTATGTAGATTATTTTGCATGTGGCCAGATATGTACTGTGAGTTCTAACATTTTTTTTAAACTGCCCACTAGATGGGGCTTTTTCCTTTCTACACACACAAACAGGAGCGGTGGGGAGAAATCACATGCAATTCAGACAGGAAGCTCACCACATTCATGTTCAAATCGTATGCGATTCTTTGCAGTGCGATTTGCACCCATTCATTTTGTATTCACGCAAATCGCACCGCAAAGTATCAGAGATTTATATGGTAACATCTGCAAGTATGTACAAAAGCTGAAAAATCTTCTGTTTGGAGTTTTAGGTAGAGCAGGGGTTTCTCTGTTGGATTGCAAAGTAGAAGTGCAGCATAATAGCCTCCTCAAATAAATCCTAGTCTAAAAAAAATATAATTTCACAGACTCTTACCTTTGGTAGTGCCATCTATATAACCAGCTGAAAGAATGGCGTTGGGTCAGAAATTAAGTCCTCCCATTTGCCTTTAAAGTGAACCTGTGGGCGGGCTTTGAACAATTCCAGCATTTGTACATTTTTAACAAGAAATGAATGAGCTTTACAACAAGTCCTTACTGACCTCTATAGCTTGAACATATTTTCCTAAATGTTTACAGCTAAGTTCACCCTGCTCCCTGCCCTGTATCAGCAAACCCCGATCCCCCTCCCAGCTGTGACTTTGCAGCCTACCAGCTTTCTATTTTTTTATGTAAATGTAAAGCATAAAGCAAGAGCGGGTTGGGCAAAACTGCTGAGAGAATAACTTGAGCATCTGCTGTAAAAATTGAAGATGAATTGCTCCACAGTTCCTACAACTACAGAGGACTGTGAGAGCTTAACAGATTCAGATTAAAAAAAATTAAGATAAATTGCTCCACAGTTCCTACAACTACAGAGGACTGTGACAGCTTAACAGATTCAGATCCAAAAATCGAAGATGAATTGCTCCACAGTTCCTACAACTACAGAGGACTGTGAGAGCTTATTTAAAGAGTAACTCCACTTTTGTTGAGAATAAAACATTCCCCTCTGGATGATCTGTGTACATTGCAAGGATTTCAACCAATTTTGTTGCAAATTTCTACCTTTTGTTATTTTCCCTTGCAGAGGCAGAGATTGATAAACAGCCGAGGCTATGCAAATGGCGAATCAGAAGTCTCAATCAAGATTCCAATTAAACATGCAGTTGAGAATGGGACTGGCCCGGGGAACTCAACAGAGAGAAATGCCAATGGCACCAGAAAAGATGAAGATGTGGCTGAAGCTGGCAATGAGACCGAAAATGAAAATGAAGACAATGAAAATAATGAAAATGATGAGGAAGAAGAAGAAGAAGATGATGATAATGATGGGCCTTTCACACCTTTTGAACTTCCCTGTAAGTCCCGTTATGTTCAAGTTGGTTGAATATCCTTGAAAATGTTCATATATGAAATATTGGTTTGTTTTTCCCCATCTTATAAGGCTAATATTTTAGATCTTTTTGGAAAATAATGGTATAAAATTATCCTATTGTTAGCTTAAAGTCAAATTGAACTTTTAGTTTAAATGTTGTGCATCAAAACAAAAGGCAACCACAGTACAAGAGTAAAAAGCCTATTCCTTGCCAGCATGTTGTAGAATGGAACCCTGTCTGTGTGTGTGTGGAAACAGTGGGCTCTCTGCAGAGGTTTGACACACCTACTTCTGAATCAGACCTATCCATAGCTCCCAACTGTCCCCAATTTTGAGGGACTGTCCCTAATTTTGAGGGACTGTCCCTAATTTGGAACAAAGTCCCTGTGTCCCTCTTTACTTCTGCTTTGTCCCTCATTTTGGTCTGATCTACAGTGGAACCTCGGATTACAAGCATAATCCGTTCCAGGAGAATGCTCGTAATCCAAAATAATCGCATATCAAAGCGAGTTTCCCCATTGAAGTCAATGGAAACAATTAGTTCCGCATTGACTTCAATGGCATGCAATACCGCATGCGGCCAGAGCTGGGGGGCACCGGAGAGCCTCGGAAACATTTGAATAGGCCAGAGGACACCTTGGCTGACCTCGGCAAACCTCGGAAAGACTTCGTTCCAGAGATTTGCCGAGGTCAGCTGAGCTGTCCTTGGGCCTTTCCGTGCATTTTCGAACTGCACTGATCGGCTCCGGCGCCCCCCCCCCTCACCTCAGGCCAAACGCGGTACTGTACACCGCTTTTGCCTGAATCGCGCTCGTGTTGCGAGACAACACTCGCAAACCGAGTTCCGATTTGTAAAAATACAGTGCTCGTATTGCGAAACGCTCGTTAACCGCGTTACTCGCAATCCGAGGTTCCACTGTATATAGTTGTATATAAAATGCACTATTTACCTTTTAAAAAGTGTTTCATGGTACTAAACCTTTAATCTAATTTCTAAATTTCTGCATTTGTGTATTTCAAAATCCAGTTTAAAGACATAGTAGTAGTTTAACTATTTTTTTTTTAATTTTCCTTTAAGGGGGTGTGGCAGTTGGGTGCCCTTTGCTAATAGGTGTCCCTCGTTCCAATCTCAAAAAGTTGGGAGGTATGCCTATCCACAAAAGCTAAAGCTGCCTGGTGATTAACCTTTTACATCCCAAGGCACCACGGACACAGCGGATCACAGTACTCGGTACCCAGCTGCTGTGAGGGGCCGGGGTATCATGTGATCACTATGACCAATCATAGTGATCACACGATAACATGTAAGAAAAACTGTCATGATTAAATTTCATTCATGACAAATTGATTACTATTGTGCTGCTGTGATTGTCCCACAGCTATCACATCTGTATCAGATCATCTCTTCTGGGCCAATAACAGCATGTTGTACCATGTGATTTGCTGTGGCCAATCACAGCATTACAACAGTAAACAATGAGTCATGAATGAAGGCCATTCATGGCAGTTCAAACAATTGTTTATAACAGTGATGATCACTGTTAAAAGCAATGACATTGTCACTTTGGTGACACTGAACTACTCTGATGACAGTATTTAAAAAATAAAAGTGTTTAAAAAAGAGAATAAATGTTTAAAACCATTTTTTTTTTTTTTTACATACTGTCACCAGTCAGCAACCCTGATCATCGCCACACCAGTCATATGATGACTGCACAGTAAAAAAAAAAAAATATGTATTTAATTTCTTAATTTTCCCCCAAAAATGTGACAAAATAAAAGACAACTTCAAAAAACTCAACATGCCTCTTACTAAATACCTTGGACTGTCTACTATCCAAAAAGGGGTATTTGTACCGTTTTATAATAATAGAAACAAAGAAAAAAAAAAAAAAAAATTCACTTTTTTCCTTTTTTTGTTTTTTCGTTTATATTGCAAAAAATAAAAAACCTATTTGTGAATTAATACCACCAAAAGAAAGCTCTATTTGTGAGGACAAAAAATTATATCATTTTAACTTGGGTACATCATTGTATGACAGCGGAATTACCAGTTAAAGTAGTGCAGTGCCAAATAGCGAAAAATGTCCTGGTCGTGAAGGGGATAAAACTTTCCAAAGCATGCTGGCAGGAGACAGACTTTTTACTCAGGCTGTGGCTGCTTTTTAAAGAAAACAAACTAAGACTTTGAACACTTTATGCACCTGGATGCAACTAGTCTGATTTCTCCTTCTTTCTCTTAACAGCAGACAGAACTATAAAAAAGATTGTTGAGTGCGTTCATAAATTGTCTTTTGCCTTTCTAGTGCTATATCTCACAGAAACCACTCAGCAATGATCTTTCATTAGTCAGGCTGTTCAAAGTACTGTAATCTAATGAATAGTATTGCTCTTTAGTGTCTTAGGGCTCTTTCACACGGACGTGTCCGTGTACGGAGCCCGCTCTGCACAGCGGGGGATCGCTCCGTCGATCCCCACTGTGCAGGAAGATGACAGGTCTGCGACGCTCTCCCCTATGGGAGATCGGATGACGACAGACCGTAAAGACCCAATCCGATCCGCAGACGGATGGAAAAATAGCTTTTTCCTCCGTCACACTTTTTCGGATCGGAGCGGGTCGGATGTCAGAGGACATGTCACCGCTAACATCCGTCCCTCCATAGAGGTCTATGGAGGGTCCGTTCAGGTCCGCCAAAAAAACTGACAGGCGGACCTGAACGGACCGCCCGTGTGAAAGGGCCCTTTAAAGATAACCTTGAGTAACTAATAGTGACAACCTGATCTGAGCAAGGCGAGCCAGTTAACTTCAGTCAATGGATCTTAATACAGGAGATGAATTATAGCCCAGTAAAATGAATATAAAACAGAATTCCACCCAAAATTCTGTTCCACATTTCAGTTTGTGATTTTAAGGATAGTATGTTACAGACTAATCTTTTCTGCAGCATAGCAGCCAGCTAAAGTTTCGCCAGGACTTCCTGTAAAACTTCCATCCCCTCATGTATAATGCTGCAGACAACCCTGCATTTATGTAATAGATAGATAGATAGATAGATAGATAGATAGATAGATAGATAGATAGATAGATAGATAGATAGATAGACTACCAAAAGTCTTAGTCCGTAGGGTTCAATATTGAGTTGGCCCACCCTTTGCAGCTATAACATCTTCAACTCTTCTGGGAAGGCTGTCCACAAGGTTTAGGAGTGTGTCTATGGGAATGTTTGACCATTCTTCCAGAAGCACATTTGTGAGGTCAGGCACTGATGTTGGACGAGAAGGCCTGGCTCACAGTCTCTGCTCAAATTCATCCCAAAGGTGTTCTATCGGGTTGAGAACAGTCAGGACTCTGTGCAGGCCAGTCAAGTTCCTCCACCTCAAACTCGCTCATCCATGTCTTTATGGACCTTGTTTGTGCACTGGTGCACAGTCATGTTGGAACAGGAAGGGGCCATCTCCAAACTGTTCCCACAAAGTTGGGAGCATGAAATTGTCTTGGTATGCTGACGCCTTAAGAGTTCCCTTCACTGCAACTAAGGGGACCAAGCCCAACCCATGAAAAACAACCCTCAACCATAAACCCGGTTCACACCTATGCATTATTTAGTGTATTTTCAGTTTTGCATAGACACACTACAGTCCATTTAACATGGTTTCCTATGGGTCACGTTCACATCTGTGCATTTTATGGAAAGGGCCAGGGTTTTTATTCTAGTTTTTGGTTCCATAGACTTCAATGGTTTAAAGATGTATATTGAAAAATGCAAAATGCACCCGCAATATGCAAACTGCAACCTGCCCAAGTGTGAATCAGGCCTCAACTTGACTGGCCTGCACAGAGTCCTGACCACAACCTGATAGAGCACCTTTGGGATGAATTAGAGCGGAGACTGCGAGCCAGGCCTTCTCATTCAACATCAGTGCCTGACATTACAGATGCGCTTCTGAAAGAATGGTCAAACATTCCTATAGACACACTCCTAAAAATTGTGGACAGTCTTCCCAGAAGAGCTGAAGCTCTTATAGCTGCAAAGGATGGGCCAACTCAATATTGAGCCCTATGGACTAAGACTGGGATACCATTAAAGTTCATGTGTGTGTGTAAAGGCAGGCGTCCCAATACTTTTTGGTGATAGAGCAGGTGTAAAGGATTATGCTATTATGTAATTTCTTATATGTGGCCACTAGATGGCAGCAGATGAATACATATAAGTATTATATGAAATGAATGGCAGCTAAAATGTATACAGACCCCAGGAATTGGCTGGATTTGAGATTTAAAAAGCATTATTAAATAAACAAGTCCGATTTTCAGCCTACAATAGCAAAAATGTTTACAATAAAGTTAGGAATTCAGTGACTGTAGGCCAATGAGTCTGTAATGATTTTTCCTGTGGTTTTACTTTAAGCCACTTTAGCTGTATTCCTTCTGGCGGAAAATAGATTCCAGAGTTTTCACAGCTTCTCTGGAATGATATCAGATAGTTGTACTTTCTGCTAAAAGCATTGGGCTTTATTGCTTGACTTTTGCTGTTTCGTCTTTTGGCTCTTCCCAGTTCTATTAGAAATGGAGCACACAAAAAATAATTACTAGAACAGTGTCCAGTTATGTAAAAAGTCAATCTAACATTCTGCCAGGGCAGAGAAGCCCCGGTGTTAGGGGTTAGAGGGGGAACGGACCTGTTGTCAGTGGTCCCTGGGAGGAAAATGATGGCCCATATGGTCGTACGGTGTGGGGGAAATGCTCTGATGTCAGCGATCAGAAAAAGTCTGGTTTTGGTGATAGGTGGAAGGTGGCCAGTACATTTAAAAAATTTTCATTTACTACCAACCAATGTAACAGAGACATTTTCACAGACTACCAACGTTGCAATGGCATTTTCACTGACCATCATTGTAACTGGAACATTCACTGATCACTAATGTAACAGAGACATTTTCACTGACCACCGATGTACTTGAGGCATTTTTCCTGACCACCAATGTAACAGGGACATTTTCACTGACCATCAATGTAATAATGGCATTTTCACTGACCACCAATGTAACGGGCATTCACTGACCACTGATGTAACAAAGATTTTTTCAAAGACCACTGATTTAACAGGGACATTTTCACTGACCGCCAATGTAACAGGGGCATTCACTGACCATTGATGTAACAAAGATGTTTTCAAAGACCACTGATTTAACAGGGACATTTTCACTGACCGCCAATGTAACAGGGGCATTCACTGACCACTGATGTGACAAAGATATTTTCAAAGACCGATGATTTAACAGGGACATTTTCACTGACCGCCAATGTAACAGGGGCATTCACTGACCACTGATGTAACAAAGACGTTTTCAAAGACCACTGATTTAACAGGGACATTTTCACTGACCGCCAATGTAACAGGGGCATTTTCACTGGCCATTAATGTAACGGGCACAAATCAAACATTATTAGGCAGGGAATTTTGCTTATATTTTACAGACTGTCCATAAAAAACAGACAGGTGACATTCCTGACCAGAGGACAGACATCATAGGTATTAACCTCTCAAATGCTGCTTACAGTCTTGATTGGGATCATATTTTAAGGTGCTAACACATTAAAAATGTATCCAAACCCAAGAAAAAAAATGATATAGTGCAGCTTATCAGTCCTTAGATGTAGCGGTGTAGTTTATTTGTTTCTCAGTTTTTTCCCTTTATTTTTACCTGATGATCCTGCAAATTATATTTCCTGTCTTAGGCTTGATTCACACTAATGCATTTTTTGATGCATTTTGCAGAAATGCAGGGACATTTGGGTTCCTATGGAACATGTTCACATCAATGCATTTTTTTGCCTCTGCGTTTTTGGAAAGGGTTGGGGACTTTTTTTCATGCAAAATGCAGCGTTTTGCATGTAAAAGAATTCAATGGACCCACATCCAAAACGCAAGTACCGCCTTTTTTTACCACGACTTTGCCGCCATTTGCGTTTTTTTATATTTGTTTTACACTGTATATAGCTGGTTGTATAAGCAACCACAGTGTAAAAAAAAAAAAAAAAAACAGTGTAAAAAAAAAAACAGTGTAAAAAAAAATCGCGGTCAAAACGCGTGTACAAAAACGCAGCAAGCACCGCAAAAAGCACTGCAGAAACGCTCAAAAGCAACATGCATAGATGTGAATCGAGACTTAGGCATGGTTCACACCTATGAATTTTTTAGTGCATTTTCAGTTTTGCAGAAACACACTACAGTCCATTTGACATGGTTTCCTATGGGTCACGTTCACATCTGTGCATTTTATGTGCCAGGGACTATTTTCTGGTTTTTGATTCCTTAAACTTCAATGGATCAAAAACATGTATTGAAAAACGCAAAATGTACCTGGATTATGCAAACTGCAACCTGCATAGGTGTGAACCAGGCCTTAAGGTGACAACACACCACATTGTATCTCTGGAGCAGCAATGTTATCACCCTGGCACAACACTATAGAACACCTACCCCTCTCCTATTCTCCATAAAATACGTGGGAGGTATTTTGTAGTCCACAAGGATGGCTGGGAACAATACTAGCCAGCAACAGTCAGCAGAGGCAAAGAGAACAAGAGGTTATCATCCTTCAAGATTTCTGGCAGTTCCAACTGGCGCGTCTCAAACCTATTTAACAAAAAGTATTAAAGCTAAATGCAGCAGAGAGAACATTTTTCCAGTCTTTTGAAGTGTAAGAAGACAGGGAGGCTGATATAATAAATGCAAATATATTGTGCACTGCAAGTGCAGTTACTCAAGATCTGGGGGGAAGCTCTGAAATGAGGGGAAGCTCTGCTGTTTTCTATCATCCAATCATGTGCAAGCAAAAATGCATTTTTTTATTTTAATTTTTTGCAAAATTAAACTTTACCTCATTTACTAAGCTCTGGAGCAAGTGTGCTTGCAGTGCACAGTATATTTGCCTTTAGTAAATCAACCCCAATGCGTTTTCTAAATCTTGTCTCTGCAAAAAACTAACATTAAGGCTGGATTCACACCTATGCATTTTTAGTGCTTTTTGCAATTTGCTGATTTGTACTACAGCCCATTTAACATGGTTTCCTATGGAACACGTTCTGTAGTGCAAATCTGCAAAATGCAAAAAGCACTAAAAATGCATCGGTGTGAATCCAGCCTAAGGCTCGATTCACATCTATGCATTTTGCTTTTGAGCGTTTTTGCAGTGCTTTTTGCGGTGCTAGCCACGTTTTTGGACACGCGGTTTTACCACGATTTTGCAGTGATTTTGCCGCGTTTTGCGTTTTTTTTTTTTTACATTTTTTTTTTTACAATGTGGCTGCTTAGCAACCAGCTATATACAGTGTAAAAAACAAAAAAAAAAAAAACAAAATCGCAGCAAAATCACGGTAAAAACGCAGTAAAAACGCGGTACTTGCGTTTTGGATGCGGGTCCATTGACTTCTATTACATGCAAAACGCTGCATTTTGCATGAAAAGAGTCCCCGACCCTTTCCAAAAACGCAGAGGCACAAAAATGCATTGATGTGAACATGTTCCATAGGAACCCATGTTAAAAAATTTCCCTGCATTTCTGCAAAATGCAAAATGCATCAAAAAACGCGTTAGTGTGAATCGAGCCTTATTGAGACCTGATTCACACCTGGGCAGGTTGCAGTTTGCATATTGCAGGTGCATTTTGCATTCTTCAATATACATCTTTAAACCATTGAAGACTATGGAACCAAAAACTAGAATAAAAACCCTGGCCCTTTCCATAAAATGCACAGATGTGAACGTGACCCATAGGAAACCATGTTAAATGGACTGTAGTGTGTTTATGCAAAACTGAAAATACACTAAATAATGCATAGGTGTGAACCAGGCCTGAGGGAACATAGAAGTAGGGAGGGTCTAGCTAGGACTGAACTAACTAGCACTAAACAGGAGGGGGACAGAGGGAGATACCAAATAAGTAAACAAGTTGCAATGGCCCTAAACTGCCACTAGATGTAAGCATACTATAAAACAATAGCAGCCTGAAGCAGTTAAATACAACAAAGAAAAAATACAGGTGGGAAGAAACTAAGATATTTGCCTAAAATCGTAGCTCCACCCAAAAGGGGAAGCTCGGCTTGTTTGTACCCTCCCCTTCCACTGGCACTTTTTGGGTGGAAGAGAGAGTGGGTACCCAGTTTTGACAGGTACCCACTCCCACTTCTGGCTCAAATCACCACAGCAAACTAACCTGGAATTTCAGTCCCCCTCCTTCTCCCGTAGTATTCTGGGACAGATCGCAGGTCCCAGAAGACTATGGGACAATGCACAAGGCGCAGCTCAGTAGAAAAAAAAAGGCAGTGAAGTCGCAAGGCTTCACTTCCTTATTTCCCTTAGTACAGATGCTGGCGCCTGCACCTGAAGCCAGTTAAGGAAATGGCTCAGGTGAGAAAATCGCAGGATCCCTGGACAGGTAAGTATCCTTATATTAAAAATCAGCAGCTAAAGTATTTGTCCTAATGTCTTAGTCAACTTACTTAATCTGATTACTACAACTCCCTCTTCACTGACCTATCTTTACACAGGCTAACCCCCCTTCAATCTATTTTGAATGCTGCTGCTAAACTAATACACCTTACTAAGTGATCCGTGACCGCTGCTCCTCCCTGCCAATCCCTTCACTGGCTTAACTTACCCCAGTCAAAATACTAACAACTACATACAAGGCCGGCCACAACATCGCCCCCAGCTACATCACCAACCTCATCTGCAGATTTCGCCCAAAATCGTCCCCTCTGCTCCTCCAAATACCTCCTGCTCTCTAGCTCCCTTGTTACTGCCTCCCATGCTCGCCTTCAGGACTTCTCCAGAGCCTCTCCCATCCTCTTGAACTCCCTACTCCAGTATGTCCAGTCAGCTCAAGAAGAGAAGAAAAGATTGATCGCACACTTGGATCCACATGATGCTGTAGAAATTTTTTTTATTGTCATGAGCCAGATAAGATTGCAATAATGATCAGTTGACGCGTTTCACACTAAAATAACCATGTTTGTTCCCAGCTCCTACCCTGTCCACATTTAGGTGATCCTTGAAAACTAATTTATTCAGGGAAGCCTTCCCCACCTCCGCCTAAGAATTGTACTTGAGTCACCTCCATCAGATCAGCCCCAGCAGATACTACCTTTTGTACCACCTCCCCCTCCCTTTAGATTGTAAGCTCCATGAGCACGGCCCTCCTCTTCCTTCTGTATTGAGCTGTATTGTAATTGTACTATTCTCCTTTATGTTGTAAAGCGCTGCGTAAATAAAATATATAAAACCTGTATAATAATAATTATTATTTGTGGATATCATACTATCATTATAGTAATATTATATCTGACACATCACAATGCCTTCATCTCTTTTTCTAACAGCTGGAGCAGCTAACAGAATAAAATGGGTGATAACCTGGCCATTATCGTTCCTTATGTACTTCACGGTACCTAATTGTGCTAAGCCACGCTGGGAGAAGTGGTTTATGGTTACTTTTATCGGGTCCTCCATCTGGATTGCAGCCTTTTCTTATGTGATGGTCTGGATGGTAAGTATAATATAACTGAGTTGTGTAGATTAGAGTAATAAATTAGGTTTATTTATAGAATTCGCTCAGAGCGATAGACATAGTAGAACAGTCAGTGCAGCCATCCATTATAAATCATTCTGATGGCAGTTTCTCTAATGACATATACTCACCTAGTTAGTGTTATGACAGGACCGTGATGACATCATAATGGACCATTTCTTATCTGCATTAGCAGCCTCCGTACATGATTTTGTTTGAAAAGGCTTCTGGTGAACTCAGCCATAGCAGGGATCATCATCTGTAAGCCCAGGAGGAAACATTGAAACCCCTACCACATGCAGAGGAAAATAGAAGTCTTAGCTGTAAGGTCCTAAATGCAACCATTTCACTAGAACCCCTAGAGGTTGCTGTAGAAAGGACATTTTACAGAGACATATTTTGCTAACCAATAAAGATGACCTAAGAGATTGAAGTAGTAATCCTTAGATGTGTGGCTGTGTTTGTTTTCTATTTTAGGCATATTCTCCTTTATTATCAGCTGGTGATTCAGTCAGTAATATACGTATTGTCTTAGGCTACATTCACACCAGTGATTTAGGCCAGTGCAAATTGTAGTGGCAGGAATCTTCTGGTGAGTGCTGCGGCTCCAAGAGACTAGGTGCAACTGCCAGCCCTGTTCGATATGGCAGGTCGCCGGTGGCCGCAGGTATTCAGGACTGTCCTCACAGCCAGCAATTATCTGCGGCGGCAACTGTTGGAAGCACACAAAGGATCACCGCAAGCAACTGTTGGCTGTGCAGAGAGCCGCAAATAGCTATGGCTGCCAGAAGTCTGCCATTATAGTGAACATGGCTGGTGACCACACCAAGCTGCTCAGATCCGGGGTTGATTTACTATAATTGGAGAGTGCAAAATATGGTGCAGCTGTGCATGGTAGCCAATCAGCTTCCAAGTTCGCCTTGTTCAATTAACCGCTTAAGGACCGCCTCCTGCACATATACGTCAGCAGAATGGCACGGCTGGGCACATCAACATACAGGTGCCGTGGGTGGCGCACGAGCCGCCGGTCCTGAGCTCCGTGGCCTCAGGACCAGCGGACCCAATTGCCGCTGGTGTCCTGCAATCGGGTCACAGAGCTGAAGAACGGGGAGAGGTATGTGTAAACAAACCTCTCCCCATGCTTCTTAGTGACACTGTCACTGATCGTCTGTTCCCTGTCATAGGGAAAGACGATCAGTGATGTCACATGCCAAGCCACGCCCCCCTACAGTAATAAAACACACACAGAGCTCACTTAACCCCTCCACGCCCCCTAGTGGTTAACTTCTTCACTGCCAGTGTCATTTACACAGGAATCAGTGCATTTAAATAGCACTGATTGCTGTATAAATGACAATGGTCCCAAAAATTTGTCAAAAATTTCCGATGTGTCTGCCATAATGTCGCAGTCACAATAAAAATCGCTGATCGCCGCCATTACTAGTAAAAGAAAAATATTAATAAAAATGCTATAAAACTATCCCCTATTTTGTACACGCTATAACTTTTGCGCAAACCAATCAATAATCGCTAATTGTGTTTTTTTTTTTACCAAAAATATGTAGAAGAATACGTATCGGCCTAAACTGTGGGAAAAAAAATGTTATATATTTTTTGGGGATATTTTCTATAGCAAAAAGTAAAAAATATTGAATTTTTTTCAAAATTGTCGCTCTATTTTTTGTTTATAGCGCAAAAAATAAAAACCGCAAGGGGTGATCAAATACCACCAAAAGAAAGCTCTGTTTGTGGGAAAAAAAGGACGCCAATTTTGTTTGGGAGCCACGTCGCACGACCGCGCAATTGTCAGTTAAAACGACGCAGTGGCGAATCGCAAAAAGGGGCCTGGTCTTTTGGCTGCAAATTGGTCCGGGGCTTAAGTGGTTAAGCTTTCACAAAAAAAAAAGCTGATTTCTATACAGAGCTGCACCAGATTTTGCACTCTTCAGTTTTAGTAAATCAACTCCACTGTGTGTACCATACATGGTATAGAACATACAAATCAAATACATTCTGTCTATTTGAGCATTTCTGAAATGCTAATGGTTATATTTTTTATTGCTGTTTTTCAGGTCACTATCATTGGCTTCACCTTAGGAATTCCAGATGTAATTATGGGGATCACATTCCTAGCAGCTGGAACAAGTGTACCAGATTGTATGGCGAGCCTGATAGTAGCAAGACAAGGTTAGTACAGTCCATTGTCAATCTTCTGAAAGGAGCACCTGAGATATTCAACATGAAGGATGTGGATGGGTCCAATTTTTCACTCACCTGAAAAAATACTTCTTGTATTTGTATGGGTGAAGAGGGCACATCACTAGTGTCCTCTAGTTCAGTGGTCATCAACCCTGTCCTCAGGGCCCACTAACAGGCCAGGTTTGCAAGATAACTGAAATACATCACAGTGATATAATTTGCTGCTCAGTGATTGTAATATTCTAGTCTGCATCTCCCCAAGGTAATACATAAAACTTGGCCTGTTAGTGGGTCCTAGGGACAGGGTTGATGACCACTGGTCTAGTTTACTGGTGGGCACAGAGCCTACCCATCACATTAATAAACAAAAATGTGGCTTATTGGGGAGCTTTACATTCACTTCCTGTCCCATAGTCAAAACAGAAAGTCAGAGGTAATATCTGCAAATTAAGGGAATCCCTTAATTTTGCAGAGATTCCCAGAAGTTCAGCAATACACAACAGGCCCAACAGGAAGGCAACCCGACCAAGAACACTCACAAGTTGTAACAGCAATGTGACAGAAGATTGTAGTCTCAGGGAAGCCGTCAGCGTCTCTCTCAAGGAGTGGAATGCGGCCTTGCCGGTCCGTACCCAAATGTGAAGTTTCCAGGAAGGATGGTGTGTCCCTCCGCTTTCCCTACTCTTCTGAAACCTTTCCCTGGCACTAAGCACTGTCCCTGACAGATGGGTGACCTGTCCCTACTCTAGCCACTCGCAAAATGTGCACCAAACCTGGGAGCCACAGTCTTAATAGACTCTGCCTGACCCAAAATGGCCACCAGTCACATGGGGTGCCAGCATCCAATCAGATAGCTGCCTCCCTGTGACAGAGGAAACCATAGAGGTACTAGGTTCCTCTCAACTTCCTTCTCCACCTGCATTGCTGCTGCGTATGACTGCCACCTACAGCAGAGAAAATAGACTTCACCTGCCTATAAGTGTCCATGCTGAATTGGACCTAAGGCCCAACAGAATTTTTTTTCTTAACTAACTTAGAATTTTAATAAAAGAGTGACAATGAAACACTTACACTAATTAATTATTTGTCTCTTTAGGAATGGGAGACATGGCTGTATCAAATTCCATTGGGAGCAATGTATTTGACATTCTTATTGGACTCGGACTTCCATGGGCATTACAGACGCTAGCAGTGGACTATGGCTCATATGTAAGTTATTACATCCAATCTACACTTGTTTACCCTTTTTTGTAGCTTTTGTGTGACAGCCCTTTCCACACACACACACCTCATGCCACTCCTGACCCAAATAGTGACCACCCTTTCCCACCTTATGCCACCCTGATTCAAATAGTGACAGCCTTTCCCCCACATTATGCCACCCCTTACCCAAACATTGACAGCCACCTCCCCCACCTCTTACATCCCCTGTTCCAAATACTTACAGCCCCCTCCCAACACTCCATGGCAACCCTGATGCAAATAGGGATGGACAGCCCCCCTCCACCAGCATCCCCCTCCACCTCATGCCACCCTAGACCCCAAGAGTGACAGACCTCTCCTCACTTCATGCCAACCCTGACCCAAATAGTGACAGCCATCTCCACACCTCATGCCACCAATGACCCAAACAGTGTCAGCCCTCTCTCCACCTCATACCACCCTTGACCCAGATTACAATAACCCTCCCTCATCTCATGTGTAATGTTTAAGCTCCCACCCCCACCCGATGCCCAAATAATGTCAGCCCTACCTACCCCCTCCACTACATGCTACCCTTGAACTAAATAGTGACAGTCCTTTGTATACAGCAATACCTTGTTTATTAGGAAAAGGAATATTATGACCAGTGATACCTCCATATAGCCACAGAGCATATAGAAATTTGATTGTATTCACATACACATAAAATCTATATAGAGTCGGCAATCTCCAATAGTACCTAATTTATCTGCGTATAACACTCACTTTTTTCCCCTGAAAATAGGGGGAAAATCGCGGTGTGTGTTATACACCAACAGCGTACCTTGGAGGGGAAGGAGGGGGACGAGTGCCGCTGGAAATCACTGAGCCATCATCTCCTCTCTGCTCGGCTCTAACTTGGCTTTCACTCGATTCGCACGTCACACACACAGTCGCGCCTCCGCCACTGGAATTGGACCAGTGTTCTGTCCATCGCAGGAGCTGATCCAATGCCAATGGCAGAGGCGGGACTGTGTGTGTCACTGCCAACTGAGAGCCGAGGAAACAGATGGCGGCTCGTTGATTTCATATGAGATGGTGAGCTGTATTGATGGGGGAGATGGGCACAGAACAGGCTGCAGATGGGCACAGAACAGGCTGCAGATGGGAACAGAACAGGCTGCAGATGGGAACAGATTAGGCTGCATTGAGGCTGCAGATGGGCACTAATCAAGCTGCATTGATGCTCACTGACCATTATTTTGCTTCAAAGTGGTTTATTTAAAAAAAAAGCTGATAAATATGGTAATTTTAGAGATGAATGTACTAAATGTCGAGGTTGTAAGGCCCACTATCTGATGAGCTGTGCTATACTGAGTCATTTTTCTTGACTGAGTCTTACATTATAACTGCAATGTGTAGCTTTCTAAACCCAGAATAGATAAAGTCATATTCATGCAATACTTTGCGATCAGTGCTACCGCAGTCTTTGTTTAGATGATCTTCTCTTATGTAATATTTGGAGTCTACACTGAACAACATATCCACATATATTTTCCATTTTGGGATTATTGTATTATGAGTATTATGTGCACTGCTCGAGTGCTGTCACTATGGGATTAGATATGTCTGATTCACTGGAGTTAGTTCATAAACAATCTTAGATAAATCTGTACAAGAAGTAGACATTGTGTTCTAAGTTACCCAGCTATTGGCCTTTAGTCTTGGAAAGTGAACATGTCTGAAAACAGTAGAATTAATATGAAGTGTCACATTTATCATTTGACTCGGCCCCACACTCTGCATAAAATATAAGCTTTATTGCAATTCCTTTTTTTTTTTATAAACAAATAGTTGAATAGAATGTAATAAACATGTCGCTCATAGAGGCACATTTTAAAAAAAGCATCCCGTTGATAACTATTGAAGACAAGGTAGGAGCAATGGGGTTGATTTACTGAAAATGGAGGGAGGTGCATCTCTGCTTAGAAACCAATCAGCTTCCAGTTTTTTTTGTCAAAGCTTAATTGAACAAGCTGAAATTAGAAGCTTATTGGCTACCATGAGCAGCTGCGCCAGATTCTGCACTCTCCAGTTTTAGTAAATCAACCCCAATGGGTCATACCTGGTGGTTGGGCACTAAAATCAAATGCTGACCAGAAGATGTACCCTTTTTACTTTGAAACTGAAATCAATATACTTCAAGACCCACACATGGTTTTATTAAAAAAATCTATCGATGGAATCTTGAAGCCTTCTTAAAACCCCCTCATTTTTCTCATTCACAAGATCCTGGAAATCTCCAAATGTATTTTTTTTATTAACCCAATGAACGTTCATGGATTATGGTCTATGAAAAACTAGCAAGCACCCCCTGATTGCTGTTAGTGGGTTGACCTGCCCCTTCTGGTTAAGGTCAGTGGGATAATCCCCCACGCCCTTGATTAGTGTCATTGGCATGACCCTCCCTTCATCCAAATACCTTTGGTGTCAGTTGGATGAAACACTCCTGATGTTGTCAGTGGGATGAAAAGAGCTCCATCATTAACCTCCATAGCGGTATTCCCGAGTGTGGCTCGGGGTGAATTTTCAGTACCAAAAGTGGTAACCCCGAGCCACACTCAGGATCGCATCGCAGGATCCAGATACAGTTACTTACCTTGTCCCCAGGATCCTGCAATGTCTCCCCGATGTGTTCCGTGGGTGTTCCACGTCACAGCGCCGGGCTCCGTTCCCTGCAAGCGTCTGAAATAATCATACCTGCCAGGGAGGTTAATGCTCAATGGTTAGTACCTGAAGAGACACTCTGGGGTTGATTTACTACAACTAGAGCATACAAAATATGGTGCAGCTGTGCATGATGGTAGCCAATCAACTTCTAACTTCAGCTTGTTGAATTAAGCTTTAACAAAAAAAATAAAAAAAATGGAAGCTGGTCGTTTTTTATGCACAGTTACAGCAGATTTTGCACTCCCCAGTTTTAGTAAATCAAACCCTCCATGTCCTACATGCTTTTTTTCACTGGACCTATACCGGTGGAGTGATAAAGGTCCTGTATCTACTGCTAGATGATGTTCTACGCAGGCATCATCAGATTTGAGATCAACTGACACATTGCAAAGATCCAGTGCAAATGCTGAATTGCAGAGTGCTGCCTGTCTGCTGCTCTGGCTCTAGATCCTGTGGGACTATCTTACAGGGTTCAAGGGACAAGTTGCAATGCTGTAAATCTGTGTAGTCTCAAGTAAATGCAGAGCTGCTGGGAGACTGGAAGAATACTTTGAATATTGGGTATTTCCAAGAGACTTAAAGTGGATGTAAACTTCCATCATTAACTTTTACCTGTAGGTAAACCTATAATAAGGCTTTACTATAGGTACTGTCAATATCTCCTAAACGGGCTCCCGTGCGCATGTGCAAGAGTGACGTTGCACAAAGGCGGAGCCCGCAAACCCAGAAGCAAGACAGGTGAAGATGAGAGGGTCTGCAGCGATGACATCTCGGTGCTGGAAAAGAAAACCCACTTTGCACTACAAGTGCACTTGAAAGTGCACTGAAACTGCACATGGAAGTGCAGTCGCTGTACATCTGAGGGAGACATGCAAGGAAAATAAAAAACGGCATTTTAGCTTGCACATGATTGGATGATAAAATCAGCAGAGCTTCCCCTCATATCAGCTCTACCCCTCAGATTTACAGCAAGTGCACTTGCAGCGCACTTGTAGTGCAAAGTGGATTTGCCTTTCGTGCCGTTACCTTGCAATATGATCTTTTCTTGTACTGTGGCATCTGCAGGGAGAGAATTGGGACTCCTATTACTCTGCTGATCTATGCTCTCCACAGTGTGAGTCCAATTAGTGCTGTGCCACTCACATGACTAAAAAAAGTAAACCGTTTCAGAAGAGTAAGTCAGGTTAAATATAAATATAAAACAACTGTTTTACAGCTCCCAATAATTTTTTATTGAATGAGTATTTTTTGTGCAAAAATATGGTATAGGCAGAGTCAGAGATAACTGACACTGGTTTTCATTTTGTTCAGACAACATCTGTATCCAAGGCTCTTTTTTTACTTTACAGGTATTACAGTAGATAGATTTAACAAATATTTTTTTTTGTGAGTTTCTTAGTGAATTGAATCAATCAGCATACTATATCCCTCCCCCAATGTGTTTAGCAATAGGAGGACATGGAGGAGGAGGAAGAGGAGTGTCATTTACCACTGTGTATACACTCACATGTGTAACTCTATAGTCATGTGGGCTGCACATTTAAAAAAAGAAAGAAAATGAGAAGTTTCAAGGGGAACTAAAATATGAGCATACTCAGTAGAGGACACCAGCTGGTCTACCCATCCTCAGCCTGCAATGGGTACACAGAAAAGGTGGGAGGGACAGTTGAAGGCAAGAACAACCAGGTATATTTTACTATACACAAAACAAATACTTTAGTGGCTTTGTGAGTATGAACACTCTGTTATATAGCATGTAATGAGAGTTTTTCATAGTCTGGGTTTAATGACACATTAATTCAAAATTTTGCATTTTTAAAAGGTTATTTGATTTTCTAACCATTAGTGAGGTCAAACTAAAGTTAGTTTTCAGCTGCGGAGAGAATTAGAAGGAGCCGGATGGGAAATGTTTCTCAAGTGAACACATTTCTAACAATGAAAAATGTTATTTGGATTCCACGCTAAGGTGAAACAATGTGGCTGCTGCCTACCTCATAAATCCCACAGAAGTGAGATATGTAGAAAGATATATGTATACGTGGCACTGCCTATTACTGATGTGCAAAGCTCATAAAAAGTGATTTATTAAAATGTGTGTATTGGCCCTTTTAAATATGGATACTAAATGATAAAGTCTTCTCCGGTGTATTCCTAATGTGTCAGACACAAATTATACATAATACAAAGAATAAAGTGCTAACGTGCTTAATGTGCAAAACCACACGCGTGTAGTGTTAGATACAAACTACACATGAATCACTCACAAAGAATCCGTAAACCAGTATGCATTTTTGCAATCCAAAAATTAAAATAATATAAAAATTCAAAATAAAGTGCTTAATGTGCTTGGTGTAAAAAAAAAAAATACAATCGAGTAAATTCATAAATTACATAAATTAACTAAAAAGTTCATAAATCCATATAAGTAATCCCAATTCCAAAGTGATTTGTGCATGTACAACAAGGTGCAATATTAATCACTGGTAAAAAAGATGGGTGACTGCCACTCATTTTCCCCCCTCAGCTCCCCACTCACCAGAAAACAGAATCCTAACAGGGATCACAGGCACCACATATGAGTTGTTTCCAATCCAGTGTATCATCCTCCTCCTTGCCAGGTCTTGTCACTGGGAACACTCATATGGGGATGGCTGGACAAAAAGGCATCTCATAGTGTAAGTCCATAAATTAATATTTATTAAAATACCAAAAATCGCTCTTACAATAATACTGGAGAGTCAGAGCAATGTAATCAATACAACAAACAATATGTCCGGGACGCAATTTGCTCCACGGACCAGACTCTTCAAATTCGGAAATGTGACACAGTGACGCTACAAGCTCCGCCCTACGCGTTTTGTCAGAGCAATGTCGTCAGGAGCCGCTCCTAATTATGTCACTCTGACGAAACGCACAGGGATGAGCTTGTAGCGTCATTGAGTCACTTCCAGTTTCGGAGATTCTGAAACATAACAATAAACATAAGGTTGAAGATCTTTGGAGGCCATAAGTATCAAGTATCCACTTTGGTATCTGCGTAACTACTTACACGGTCCCAAGCCGCACTGCAGCGGCTCAACATTTTACAGATACCTCTCCATTTAATTTACCATTTAACCGACCATTAACTGGCATTCCACAGGGGACTCCATACCTTAAATGGTCCCCTAATGTGATAATCACAGCAGATTTTAAAATGCCTCCAAAGACCTCAACCGCCAGGCCAACATGACTACGTAAAGAAGAACTGATCCAATACAGGGGTGGTCGGGAAGGTTCTTCCTCCACGTGTCTTCTTCACTGGATACCAGGAAGTATACCGACCCTCCTACCAGACCCTCTGCAGCCCCTCCCCCCACTGTGAAACCCACCAATCCAGTAAGTGACTCAACCATTTATTTTCTTTCTTTTTCACATTAACCTTCTCTTTCCCTAATTCCCCTGTCCCCCCGGTCATGCTAGGCCTAGGCTAGTTTTTATTTTGCTTTGGGCTGTACTGGATCATGAAAATATGAAAAAGCAGGCAAATGTAATCAGTATGAAATAACTTTCTCTAACCTTCATAATAAATCGTTGAAATATGTGATCAATGTGTTTCAGTTATCTGTCTGTTTTAATCCAAAAAGTAGCTAAGCCTATCTCGGAATGAAAACAAGCAGGCTTTGGCAGCACAGTGTCTGTCTGGTGAATTACAGATAATGCTCCAGGAAAGGCCACCATGAGATCCATCACACTCATTTGTACTTCCCAGCAGAGAGAATTCCTTGGCTGGTATTCCTTCCCTCAGGGCACTTACGCACAGCTAACTGAAGAAAAGCCTTCTGTCCTGTGTGGCAGATGTGTTTATTTATATTTTACTGAATTTAGTGATTAAAAAAATGTAAAATATAAATTATGTCATTCCCAATTACACAGTAGTGCATTTATTTATTAATATAATATTCTTCCTAAATTGGATAGCTTGCTGAAAATTGTATTATTGTTAAAATCCTGTATGTTCCATGCCCAATGCCATCCAACACTGCTTTTGGTTTTGATCCTGGCACAGGATAAGCACTTTACTTTGGTGATGACCAAGTGATTATGGATTTGATGGGATTACAGCAGACCTTGCATCAAAATAGAAGGTCCACCTATTAGTTAGACCCCCATATCTCTCATGGAAAAGCATCACATGAAAAAAAACAAACAAAGAATTGGAATCTAAAAAATATACCTACTTTGTACATCAACCTCTGCCCCTAGCAGTATATTTTTAAGAAATTAAGAAATTCATAAAAAAAAATTATAATTTATAATTATATTTTTAAATACTGTCACTAGTGCAGTGGCGGTGATCATGGACACTGACTCGTGCAGGTATGCAAAAACAAAAAACATTTATAATATTTATTCTTTTTTTTTTTACGTTTCTTTTTATATTTTGTGACCAGAGCGTTACAGTGTTACCATAGTAACACGGTACTACTCTGGGGACGTGATCAGGATTTTTTTTACACATTATGATCACTGTTATAAGCAACCATTTGAACCATGTGTTATGAATGAATCCATTCATACCAGTGTGTATTGTTGGGATTATCTGTGATTGGCCACAGCTAATCACATGGTACAGAAGGGCTGTGATAGGCACTGTCTGTACCATGTAATCACTGTGACCAATCACAACAAGCAGCACAATAGTAGACAATGAAAAGCAATGAATGGAAGCCATCCACTGTGTACAATTGCCATGTGATCTGGTGAGATTGGTCACAGCGATCACATGGTACCAGCAGACTGCCAGTGTCAGCTGTCTGCTTGTACCTCATACAAGCAGACAGTTACTGAATGACAGGAACCATCAATGAACTACCTGAAGCGCTCAACATTACCCTGGTAGTTCATAGAGAACTACAAGCCAACATCCGCAAAGGATGTTGGCTTGTAGAATGAATGATGCAGCTGGGCGGGCGGAGCCCTGAATAGCCGTGATTTAAAAGAAATTATGACAGCAAGATCAGGGAGAAAATCCCCGTCTTTCTGTCACTACAGGCGGCAGATTGAGGAGACATTGCAGCAGTGGGAACATGTTACATGTTCTACCCTAAAAATGGGTGGCACATGTAACATGTTCCCAAAGGTGAACTTATCCTTTAATAAATATGTTACATTAATAAAGTTTTTTTAGATAAGTTTATGTGTGTGTTTGTTTGTTTTTTGGGATGTTGTGATGGAGAGCAAAATTGCATGCGGGGGGGGGGGGGGGGGGGGGGAATGTTTGTCCAGGGCCAAATCCATATTAAAGAAGACCCTGGCTATAACGTTCATGCAAACCAATCAATATACGTTATTGGGATTTTTTTTACCAAAAATATGTAGCAGAATACATATTGGCCTAAATGTATGATTTTTTTTATTTTTTTATTGGATGTGTTTCATAGCAGAAAGTAAAAAATAATGTTTTCTTTTGCAAAGTTGTCAGTCTTTTTTTGTATATAGTGCAAGAAATTAAAAAAAACTGTGGTGATTAAATACTACCAAAAGAAAGCTCTATTTGTGGGGGAAAAAAATGACAAATTTAATTGATGTACAACGTTGCATGACCGCGCAATTGTCAGTTAAATTAACGCAATTCCAATACAGCTAAAAATGGCCTGGTCATGAAGGGGTTAAGTGGTTAAAAATAAATAATATTGTTTTCAGATTGTGGTGCTTAAATACAATTACATTCCGTTTTAAGTTATGCATAACAAGCATTTGACTATATATATTTTTTTATTACAATTGCAGTCTTGTGCTTTGTAAATTTATTAGATCTGTTAACAAACCCAGATGCATTTAATTCAACAGCACTAGTCCCTCCAGTATATTTGGTTTTCAGCAGGTTAGCTATGGTGGCAAGCATTTCAATTCATGGAGGCTGTGGCAGTGTTTTCCTAAAACATTGACAAGTCATGTTCTGTATAGTCTGCTGGCTGTACTATTGCTGGCAAGCGGCAGCAACCTGCATAAGGCAGAGGCGACCCATCCATTAAGGGTGCAGAGCATTTCCCCCCCTATCCATGCGTCCTTCCCCTTACAGGACGCCAAATGCATGAATTCCAATGGTGGGGGTGTTTTTTTGAAGCACGTAATTAGAGACAGAGTCTCTAATAGGCTTCAAAATAGGGTGAGCTTGGGACGTAGAGCACTGCAAACCGAGCCCACCCAGTTATGAATATTCGCTATTTTTACACTAAATCTACTCCCTGACAATCAGGAAGCGGGTCTGAGACCTGTTTCCTGATTGGCTGAAAGGAGAATCGGTCCGATTGGCCACCGAGGAGGAGGGAGGAGACGGAAGCCACCAAGCAGGGGAAGAGGAAGCTGCCCATGACGCCCGCGGAGGAGAGAAGGTGAAGCCACCCATGATGCCCACTGCCCGTGATGCCTGCCATAGAGGGGGTAAGTGCTCCAGACCCAACCGACCGACCAGACTGGGGTGGCTCTGGGTGCACTTTCCCCCAAAAAAAAAACAATTACCACCAGCCCCCACTGGAAGAAGGGATGCTGGAGTGTGGGACAAGGTGTACATTGCCACGTATAAATCTAAATGTAAAGATCATTTTGCACACTTACATTCTTAATTTGTGAATCTGACAGCTTAAAGCATATTTTAGTTGTGGAATGTGAAGTTAATTGGTAAAAAGCATGACATTATTTCCTGTGCCAATTACATCACCACATACAACTCCCTATTAGATATGACTATCAGCTTGCAAAGTTCAGCTGTTAATGAAAACTCTGAATGCGTTGTTAAAGTTCATGACCATTTATTCATACTTATTGTTTAACCACTTCAGCTCCAGAAGGTTTTACCCCCTTCCTGACCAGGCCATTTTTTGTGATACGGCACACACCATTTCACACACATACAGCTTTTTTTGGTGGTATTGGATTACCACTGCAGTTTTTATTTTTTGCGCTATAAACCAAAAAAGATCACCAATTTTGAAAAAAAAACAATATTTTTTACTCTCTGCTTTAAAACTTACCCAATACAAAAATGTGAAAATCTAATTTCTTCATCATTTTAGGCCATTATGTATTCTTCTACGTATTTTTGCTTAAAAAAATCCCAATAAGCGTGTTTTGATAGGTTTGCGCAAAAGTTATAGTGTCTACAAACTATGGGATTGATTTTTTATTGTTTTTACTAATAATGGTGGCGATTAGCGATTTTAAGCAGGACTGCGACATTGCGGCAGACAAATCTGACAGTAAGTGACACTTTTTGGGGACCGGTGACACCAATACAGTGATCAGTGCTTAAAAAAATGCACTGTCACAGTATAATTGACACTGGCAGGGAAGAGGTTAACTCCTAGGGAGTGCTTTCTGACTGTGGGGGGAGTGGATGCACTGGACGAAAAGAGAGATCCGTATTCCTCCTTAGCAGAAACACAAGATATCTCTTTTCCTCCCTGACATAACAGCGTTCTGCCTTGTTTACATAGGCCGTTCTACCTTTCCTATGCTGTGGGTTGTATGACACAGAGCAGGACCGGCTTTTTTGGCTAACTTCTATTGTAAAGGGCCTATTGTCTGTTTCTCAAATCCCCCTTAAAGGGAAGCTATCTGGACAAACTGTGCCAGGCCACGATCTCTGCTAACTTTTGGGGTCCATTTGAAACTTTTTGATTACTATACATACCTGTTTACCATTGCTGAGTCCTATTAGGACAATCGTTTAAGCTTTCATCTATGGACAAGGCCCCTCAGTAGGTTGTTGTACATTGTGGGAGATGGCTTTCTTCTTCTCCATCCTTCCCTTCCCCCTTTTCCTTACCTTTCCCCTCCCTTTCTTTCCTCCCCCCTTTTTCCCATATGTTGCACTTTTCCATGGACTGGATGCCTTGTGTTCCTTGGATGCTCTTTTAGCCATGTACCAATAGGATCCCCTGAAGAAGCTACTGGCGAAACGCATAGTGATATATTGGTGCTGATACTGGGATTCCGGTAGTTTGGCCTCCAGTCAGAAGGGATCTTCTTGGACTACAGTATTACCATTCTATGGGCCATCTATGCAGTTTTCCATGTTCAGCTTCCCCATATATACTGTACATGTGGGACAGGGTACCAATAAGGCATGTCTATGTATCATATGTTTTAATGTGATTTTTTTTATTTTATTATAACGTGCGACCATTTTCTTTTCTATTGGGATTACAGTGACAACCTTTAAAGTCTGTTTTTCTATTTTTTCCTTTTTTTGCACTGTAATAATGTCATTGGTCCCCAAAAAGTGTCCCTTGGGGTCAGATTTGTCCACCGCAGTCGCAAAAATTGCGGATTGCCGCCATTACCATTACCAGTAACAATTAAAAAAATAAAAGTGCATAAATATACCCCATAGTTTGCAGACGCTACAACTTTAGCGCAAACCAATCAATATTTGTATTATAGCAGAAAGTAAAAAATATTGTTTATTTTTCAAAATTGTCAGTCTTTTTTTTGTTTATAGCGCATGTAGCGCACTACTCCGTTGGGAGCTGCTGGGTAGTTCATTACAGTACTGCTGGTTTAACCCCCGCTTCTTCCACCCCGCTGTAGTGATCACAGACACAGTTCAACAGTTGAGTAATAAACATTTATTCTTGATGCTGCAGTTCATGATGTGTGAGTAGTGCAGGAAAGTATACGTTGCATCTCTTATTGTGCTGCATGAGTAGATAGACCCTTTCCCTTAACAAACTAGCCAATGCCCCTCTGAAAGACATTTGGTACTTGATGAAATGCTGGAAGTCCCAGGCCTCACCTGCCTTTTCACCTCCTGCGATTTTTTCCCAGTCCAGCTCAGGAAAGTCCAGACGACCCCGGTCTACTCAGTTCTGTTAGCAGCTACTTCCTGCTTCTTGAATGGTGAACCTTCCAGCTCTGAGGTCTCTGAACCCCCAGGCTTTCCTTTTGAGTTCCTTGGCTTTCTAGCGCTGGGGCCTCTGAACCCCCAGGCCTTCCAGCCCTGTTCCTGAAGGTTACATCTTGCAGCCTTTCTGTATCTTTTCTAGTCCCATCTCCCCCAGGAAGCATGTGACCCCAATGTATATGTATGTCCCCGCCCCTGCCCAAACAAATTAATGATTTGACCAGGGCCATATACACTGCCTGTCCCTCATTCCCTGACCCGCCTCCTTTACAGAACGTTACTCTGGAAAAGCAAGGGAGGGTTTCCTGGGTGAAGAACAGGTGGTCACACCCCCCTCTACTCTACAGCTCCACCCTAACCCATATCAACATCCAGGCCCAAACAAGAAACATTAAGGCACTGGTAATTTCTCCTATCTCTTGCCTATTAGCACCCACCTAAAAGTGGTGGGCGCTACACACAAAAAAAAAAAAATGCAGAGGTGATCAAATACCACCAAAAGAAAGCTCTATTTGTGGGGGGAAAAGGACATCAATTTTGTTTGGGTGCAACGTTGCACGACCATGCAATTGTCAATTAAAGCGACGCAGTGCTGTATCACAAAAAATGGCCTGGTCATTAAGGGGGTAAAGCCTTTCCGGGGCTGAAGTGGTTAAAGTGGAGCTACACTTCATCTGAACACCACAAACCAATAACGCTATTTAATTCATTTTTAATATTCAAGGGAAACTCACCCATAAATCCATGTCTCCAAGTTTTATTTTGTTGAGAAATCACTTTGAAAAACAACCCCTTAGCATTTCTGAGTAAGGGCAGAAGATTCATGTAGCATTTACTTCCTGGAATTCATCTGCCGTTGGGCTCAGGCATGCAAGCGGGAGAGGGGGTGCTTAGCTGAGAAAGCCCCTCCTCCCCTCCTAAAGTCTCCTGAGATCTATGACATCATTTGCCTAGGCATGGATACCAGGAAATAACTGAAGAAATGTAAAAAAAATGTTTAAGACAAGCAAATGTCATATACTTTCCTATCTATTTACTAATGCTAACATAAGGATTAAAAATAGTCAATGTTGATTAAGAGACAGAAGTTTTGCTTTAAGCAGCCCCTAGATTAGTGATTTTGAATGTGGGTTGAATGAAAAAATAACCTAATTCCCCCAGCCACACATTCAAGGTGGATTAGGGCATCCTCCATACCGAGTCAGTGTATTCTGATAGCGGGGAGACTTTACAGGGAAGGGTAGACAAAGGAGTTGATATCTATAAAGAATAAAATGTAAATATGTGGCTCTGTTAGCAGATACAAAACAATGTCATCCCTAAGGCCGGCCATACACGGTTAGAATCCAAGCCGCTTCAGCAGGAACCAGACAGGTTTCAAACCGTTAATGCGCAGGCTGAATGTACCAAGTTGATCGGGAAATCAACTTGGGTATAACCAGCCAGCTGGATTCTCTTGCAATTAGAGCTAGCGGCTGCTATTGCCGCTAGCGACAATCACTGCCTCTCCCAGCGGGGATGGCTTCCCCCATCTGCCCCTTGCTGGAAGCAGACAATTTCTCAGCAGGAGGGATTCCCCTGTCAGCACTGTCTGTGTTGATGGGGGAATCATGTAAATTTCTTTCCTGCAACCCATGGTTGCAGGAAAGGAATTTGCACTGTGTATGGCCTGCCTAATAGTATGCGTGTGTTAAAATATACAGCATGTGTGTAATGTAGCATGTCCCCCGTAACCATTGCCTGTAATGACAATGGATGGGCAAACCATAGGTTTTTAGTGTACTAAGCATTCATAACTTCAAATACAACATGGCTGAGGTATAGGGAAACAGGGAAGTGGGATAAAGACATGGTGGTAAACAGCTTCAAAGTCCATACTACTTTTACAGTGGAACCTTGGATTACGAGCATAATCCGTTCCAGGAGAATGCTTGTAATCCAAAGCACTCGCATATCAAAGCGAGTTTCCCCATAGAGTTCAATGGAAATTAAGATAATTTGTTCCACATTGACTTCTATTAAATGCAATACCGCATGTGGCCAGAGGTGGGGGGGCACCGGAGAGCCTCGGAAATACGCGGGGACAGCTCGGCTGAACTCAAAAAGGCTCAGAAACTACCGTATTTATCGGCGTATAACACGCACCGGCGTATAACACGCACCCCAAGTTTAGGAGGGCATTTTAAGGAAAAAAAGTTTTAGGAGGGAAGTTTAGGGGAAAAAAAACAACTTTATTATTTATTTATTTATTACAGGATTTATATAGCGCCAACAGTTTACGCAGCGCTTTACAATATTAAAAAGGGAGACAATACAGTTATAATACAATAAAATACAAGAGGATTAAGGGGGCCCTGCTCAGAAGAGCTTACAATCTAATAGGGTGGGGGAGGTGATACAAAAGGTTGTAACTGTGGGGAATGAGCTGAAAGAAGCGCTGGAAGTGGTAAAAGATTAGTTGGAGACATGATAGGCTTCCCTGAAGAGATGAGTTTTCAGGGATCGCCTGAAGGTAGCTAGAGTAGGGGATAGCCGGATAGGTTGAGGTAGCGAGTTCCAGAGAATGGGAGAGGCTCTGGAGAAATCCTGGAGACGAGCATGGGAGGAGGAGACGAGAGAGCTTGACAGGAGGAGATCTTGAGAAGAGCGGAGAGGACGGTTTGGGATATGTTTGGAGACAAGATTGGTGATGTAGCTCAGGGCAGAGCTGTGGATGGCTTTGTAAGTTGTGGTTAGTATTTTGAATTTAATTCGCTGGGCGATTGGGAGCCAGTGTAGGGATTGGAGGAGAGGGTTGGCAGACACTGAACGGTTGGTAAGGTGGATAAGTCTTGCAGCAGCATTCATGATAGACTGAAGAGGGTAGAGCCTATGGAGAGGCAGGCCAATGAGGAGGGAGTTGCAATAGTCAAGGCGAGAGATAACAAGGGAGTGAATGAGGAGCTTGGTGGTGTCATTTGTTAAAAAGGGGCGAATTTTAGAGATGTTACGGAGGTGAAGTCTACAAACTTTTGACAGCGATTGGACTTGAGGCTGAAATGACAAGTCCGAGTACCCTGGCGTGAGGGGAGGGACTGATGGTTGCATTGTTGATTTTGATGGAAAAGTCATGGAGGGGGGCACGGGCGGGGGGGAATATTAATAGCTCAGTTTTAGAGAGATTTAATTTAAGAAAGTGGTGCGACATCCATGTTGATATGTCAGTTAGTAAGTTAGTAATGGGAGAGGAGACAGAAGGAGTGAGGTGAGAAGTAGACAGATAGATTTGGGTGTCATCGGCGTATAAGTGGTATTGGAAGCCGTGGGTGGTTATCAAGTGACCAAGGGAGGAGGTGTAGATGGAGAAGAGAAGGGGTCCAAGAACAGAGCCTTGGGGGACCCCCACAGAAAGGGGCAATGGAGAGGAGGAGACAGAGTTGTAGGTAACACTGAAGGAGCGCTGTGATAGATAAGCAGAGAACCAGGATAGAGCAGAATCTTTGAGACCAAGGGAATGGAGTTTATTGAGAAGGAGCGGGTGGTCAACAGTATCAAAGGCTGCAGAGAGGTCAAGTAGTAGCAGTATGGAGTACTGGCTGTCGGATTTAGCAGTTAGTAAATCGTTAGTGAGTTTTAGTAAGGCAGTTTCCGTGGAGTGTTGCGAGCGAAAGCCAGACTGTAAAGGGTCAAGAAGGTTATTTTCACTGAGGTAGGAGCTAAGACGGTTGTAGACTAAGCGCTCTAGAAGTTTAGAGGAGAATGGGAGCAATGAGATGGGCCTTAAGTTATTCAGGTTGGTGGGGTCCAGGGAGGGCTTTTTAAGTATGGGAGTGATCTGCGCATGTTTTAGAAAAAAAACAACTTACATTTAAGCGTCATTTGCAGCTTGCCCAGCGTCATTGCAGCTTGCCCAGCGTCATTGCAGCTTGCCCAGCGTCACTGTAGCTTGCCCAGCGTCATTGCAGCCTTGCCCAGCGTCATTTGCAGCCTTGCCCAGCGTCATTTGCAGCCTTGCCCAGCGTCATTGCAGCCTTGCCCAGCGTCATTGCAGCCTTGCCCAGCGTCATTGCAGCCTTGCCCAGCGTCATTGCAGCCTTGCCCAGCGTCATTGTAGCTTGCCCAGCATCATTGCAGCCTTGCCCAGTGCCATTGTAGCTTGCCAGCGTCATTTTCATTCTTTTCCTGGTTTAAATTTCCCACCGCCGAGACGCTGTCGCGTGCGCCGCCGAAAAAAACAGAAGCACAGCCGAAAAAGAACGAAGCGCCCCCGGAAAAAGCCAAGCCGACTCGGACGGCTAAGCTCGCGGTCCCGCCTCCCTGCTGTTTCCGGAGCGAGCGCAGGGAGGCGGGACTACGAGCAGAGCAGAGTCTGCTTGGCTTTTTCCGGGGGCGCTTCGGTTTTTTTCGGCCGCGCTTTTTTTTTTTTTTCGGCAGCGCTCGCTATTTTTCAGCGGCGCTTGCCTTTTTTGTCATTTTTTTGGGGGTTATCGGCGTATAACACGCACCCCCGACTTTCCCCCGATTTTAAGGGGGTAAAAGTGCGTGTTATACGCCGATAAATACGGTAAGTATTTCCGAGTGTTTCCGAGTATTTCCAAGTGATTCAGAGTATTTACGAATGGCTCCGAACCATTCAGAGTGTCCCCGGCGCCCCCGCACCTCTGGCCAAATGCGGTACTGCACACCCGTTGCAAGACAACACTCGCAAACCGAGTCAGAATTTTAAAAAAAAGGTTGCTCATCTTTCAAAACGCTTGTTAACCACATTACTCGTAAACAAAGATTCCACTGTATATGAAATACCCTTAAATTTTGTACTTGCAGGTCAATATAGTTCCCCTCAGTTTGGAAGGATGCTCTTTATTCCAATGGGGGAGGGGTGTTTAATAAATGTTTATCAGTCTGGCGGGGAAGTTGGGAATGCAGTGATAACGGTTCTGTCATATTCAGGCAGACAAGGACAGGAATTTTTGCATCAAGGGCAAATCATTGCACATAGTATTGTACTAAGCATGCATTGTATATCCCACATACATTTCATTGCTGTTCAGCAGCAGATAATTATCTGTAACATTAATAACAATAATGAATAATGTATTTATGTCACCATTCAATGAAAGCATTGCATTAAGGAACAGGTTGTCAGATCCTTATTTTCTGTATGTAATATTGTTATTGTCCTCTATTATAGATCCATCTGAACAGCAGAGGCCTGATCTATTCTGTGGCTTTGCTCCTGGCTTCCTTGTTTGTTACGGTACGGTATTTCTTGTTTTCAAGGATAGGTAAAATGCTGTGTGTCTTGCAAACAATATATAAAAGTGATATAAATGGTAACATTCAATTACGTATGGTTCAACATACTCCTACCCCATCCCATAGGGATCAACAAGATCAGAGCCGAGTCCTTCTTTTGTAACTTTTCTTCTTGGGTTCAAAAAAATGCTTCCCCAACCTAGCTACATAATTAGTTAATTTATTGCTTGAAAAATGTGCACTTATACAGGTATACTTTTTAGATTTTTTTATTTCTTTTATAGATTTCTATTTATAACTTTTTACATATGTTTTTCTATATAATTCATAGCAGTGTAGTATATACTGTAGATAGATAGATAGATAGATAGATAGATAGATAGATAGATAGATAGATAGATAGATAGATAGATAGATAGATAGATAGATAGATAGATATGTATTTATTTATTTAATGGCCAGAAAATAATCCCATTCCTTGGTAATATTTGGATGATGATGCATATGAATAACATTCAGTATGGCTTCATTTAAAATGTAGGAAATGTTTTTTTACATCTGATGATAAGTGCATAAAAACCGTTAGAAATCTTGTGGGCTCAATACTTCCTGTATACTCTGCTTCTGCAGATTGTTATCAATTAGCACTCGTTTCATTTCATTCTGTGGACTACAGAACACCACCTCCCTGTCAGTAAATCATGCAGGAGTCACCGCTCCAAGCCTCCACTGCTGCAAAGCTGAACGGGTGCCAGTCTAAATAGCCCATCCTGCCTATCTGTGAAGTTACACTGACAGAAAAGGGGAGGCTGCACACTGATGACATCACTAGTACATTTTTATTCAGTCATACAAGCAACACAGCTCATCTCCACCTAAGGAACCACCTTCTGCTAACATGTTTCCCCCCTACGGGCTTAATCATGCGTTATGAAGAAGAGGAGGTGATTTGCAGTCCTAAAACACTTCCTCTTCTAGGGTCACCCTTGGACAGAAAGCGTGATGCCAACCAGATAACAGGTGAAAATAAAGGAAAAAAGCCTGACAAATGAAAACAAATGAAGCCAACAAATCTAGTGACTGCTAAGCTAAAATATATTCACTTTATGCACTTGAATTTACATTTACATTTACATGGGAATATAGGTGCAACAATGTTACATCCAAGGTAACAACTACTGAATATCAATCCAAACAATATATTATATCCAAAATGTTCTCTGCTCTTGATCTTCCAGCTCTGTGTTGAAAAAAATAACAGTGCTCAAATGCAATCCTCCACCAGTGATAGAATAGCAGCTCACCTTATACTTAGACCCCTGTGTTACCAGTGGGTCTAAGTAAGCGGTCCCCTGATTGGGGTAAAATAGGCTATGTACTCCACTTAGTGGTGTAAACACTCAATCAGCGGCATATGCAAACATACAGAAGATATCTAGTGCTCTCTACAAACACTTTGATGAAGTCCACACTTAGGACGACACGCGTTTGGGACTAGGAACCAAACTCTCAGATGGTGTCCAGCGGTTATTATCATCCTTGCTTAGGCACGCTGGGACTCTCTCATGATTATGTTATCTACTTGACACGCTGGCACAGTTGGGTGCCTTTTATGTAAGTTGTTTTACTTGTGTGCTATTTGCTATTAAAGTGTTTGCAGAGAGCACTAGATATCTTCTGTTTTTTTGCACATGCCCTTAATTGAGCGTTTACACCACTAAAAGGAGGTATTGGAGATCCTGAGTGGAGCAGAGTCCATAGCCTATTTTACCCCGATCAGGGGACTGCTTACTTAGACCCACTGGTAACACAGAGGTCTAAGTATAAGGTGAGCAGCTATTCTATCACTGGTGGAGGATTGCATTTGAGCACTGTTATTTTTATTCAACACAGAGCTGGAAGATCAAGAGCACAGTGAACTGTTAATTTAATTATCTTGTTCTTTTATGGGACTTCCTCTTCTTGGATTTATCATGTTGGATATAATATATTGTTTGGATTGATATTCAGTAGTTGTTACCTTGGATGTAACATTGTTGCACCTATATTCACATGTATTCACTTATGAATTTGTTACATTATTGCTGGTTGCGCTACACATTTATGATTGTTTATTTATAGGTTGAAGTGAGTGAGAACACTTTTGGTGATAGCAGCAACTTTATTTATTTTTCACGTATACAGTATATTTATTTTAGATTGATTTATTGGTTTGCGCTGATTGAGGTTTGGGTTATTAAGCACAGCCTATTCATGTCAAATGCTGGAAAACTCAGCTCTTGACTAGAACACCTGTCGATGTGAGCCAGTAAAGTGTCAGTAAATCCACAACTTTCAATAAATGCTGTATTACATGCTGTTCATACTCACTCAGTCACTATGAGATTTGTTTTCTGTATTCTGCTAAAAACCTGGTTGGTTCTGCTGTTCTCTATTTTCCTTTCTGTCCATGTCCCTACTGCAGTTGGGGATCTTGCACAGCAGTGTTGGCAGCTTTGCACATGCTCAGTTTTCAGTGAGTTTCTTTGCTGAGCATTTCCTCCTTATAACATCTGAGCAGCCCATGTGGCTATAGAATCACACATGTGTGCATATACACAGGGTTAAATGACAGCCCACTCCCTCCCTCCTCCTCTATGCCCACTAACCAGCTAAACACAATGGGAGCTGGATATTACATATCAATTGATGGAGGCTTTATCTCCCTTTTATTCTAAGACACAGGCTGGAGGGGCATGACTGGCAGAAATCCGCCCTCCTCATGTTATTGCCAAAAAAGAATAAAGACTGAGTTTAAATATACTGTAGATTTGTATGACAATTTAAAAAATGTATTGATATGAATTATTTATTTTTACTCTGTATCCCAAAGGCTATTTATTTTTTTGGACATGTGACCAGCAGCAGAGGACTAGAAGCTCCTCCTGCTTATGTTTTATGTGCAGACAGGCTGAGAAAGAGCTGGGTCATGTGACAGCTGTATATCGATTAGGAACAGGGTACTTAGACTTTTTCTCATCCATATACAGAAATAGACATGTGCACTGCCGAAAAATGGAACGGAATGAAATAATAATATATAATAATAATAATATGTTATTATTATTGTTATTTATTATTATTCATTTTTTATTATTAATTTAATTACATTCCATTCGTTTAGATACGGCATTTGTTATTACGGATAATTCACAACTTCGAATAAATTCGTAATCGTTACATTCACTAACAGCCAAATTTGAAAGGAAATTCCAATACCTATAATTTAATAATTAGTAATAGTTAAGTTATTATTAGTTAGTTATTATTTCAGATTTTCTAATTTTCGTCCTTTTGAATTTCCGAATTTTCCTTCTTATTTTTGGATTTCCGAGTTTAAAATTTCCGAATTTTTCGAATTTCCAAAAATTTAGAATTTTCAAATTTTCACATTTCCAAATTTTCAAATTTCTGATTTTCTGAAATGTCTAATTTTTGAATTTCTGAATATTCGAATTTCCGAATATTCGTAATATTTTCGAATTAACGAATTTGTCTAAATTCTTTAAAAAAAACTTGTGTTTAGTATCACTTTAAGCGTCTTCAGTTCTGGTCTAATATAACATGCTCTTTTCTGATACAGGATTATTTAAATAGTAATTTCTGCTCTTTTCCCATCAAAGCACCTAGACTGATTTATGAAAATTTCTAGCCAATAACTTTACTGAATTCTATAAATTATATATAATTTCCTTCAGTAATGCCTATTTGTGATGTTTTTGTCATAGCATTCTTGGCACGGTGTTGACTGTTCTGGTTGTTTATTCACTTAGGTATGCGGTATTCGACTAAACAAATGGAAACTGGACAAGAAGCTTGGCGTGGCATGTCTTCTCCTCTATGGCGTCTTCCTGTGTATTTCCATCCTCACAGAATTCAATGTCTTTACATTTGTGAACTTGCCAATGTGCAGGGGAGGAATCTGATCCATCGAGCCAACTGGTTCATGAGACTTCATCTTACTCTTTGGTGCAATACAGAAGGGCGACTCGTGTCCTGCACAAGGTCGTCAACTGGTCACTGTTCATGATAATTTCTTACTTCCTTCTCTCCCTGTTTATTCCATGGGGACAAAACCTTCCACAGTTTCCATGTTCCACTTTATTTTTCACTGTTGGAAATTCCAACGCTTGTTGGTAATTATCCTATTATACAGTGACCAGGGTTCCAGATGAAAAGGCTGCTAACTGGCCTCAAGCCAGCCCAAATTACATCTGCTAAAAAACATTCTGTTTTAAGTTATTTGGACTAATGTAATTTATGACTTGATACTGTTCAAACATTGCAGAATAATAAGAACGATTCATTACCAGTAATCAGTTATTATGAGGAATATCATGGGATAAAATAGCTGAGACACTTTCCCTTGTTCACATGAAAGTAAACTCCTTTGATGGACTGTGCGAACAACAACAGAAGACTGAAAGGATGATCATTATGTGAACTTTTTAGGAAGAATGGATCGTATTGATAATTTATTTTATGGCGAGATCATTGGACAGCATTTTATACAAAGGACAAATCTACTTTCTTAAAATAAATGGATAAAAGGTAGATTTTTCTAGAGATGGGTTATCATGGCATCCTCGACATAGTCGGATGACCTGACAGTGGTTGCAAAGCCCATCCGTTTGTGTATTGCCAGTGCTGGACTGGTGCTCAGCAGCAGAATTTAATGCAACTGGGTAAATTTGTCAGTATATAAAGTTTATTGTTATATCCAAAGCTACATGGTCATAAATAATTGAAGGTCCCTTGGTATATGTTCTAAGTTAAATCTGCCTGGTACAGTATTTTTGTATAAACGTTTTATAGCTGGCCCTGATCTCTAAGTAAACTAGTCTTATATAATTTGCTAAATACAGTTATGGACACTGGTTTCTTAAAGGCACATTTTGCACAGATGCTTTTCCATGATGATACAACATGAACACTTATGATGTATACACTGGATTTGTCCATATTGTATTTAGAGCTTCAGAAAATAAACCTTCTATTATAGCATTAAACAAGGCAGAGATTATGTACACACATGTCAGCCCCAGTTACCACAAACCAGCCATTTTTTTGTAGTGTAAATCTTTAATTTATTATACATATGCAGAGAGGAATTCTATTCGAGGAGATTTAGCAGTAGTTTCTCTAAGTTATGAAAGCTAACAGTAATTCAGGGATCTTAGTGGACATATGCACTGCAATGCTTATTTTTGTAAACATATAAAACATATCTATATATCTAATATGTGTGTGTTTGTGTGTGTGTGTGTGTGCATATATATATATATATATATATATATATATATATATATATATATATATATATATATATATATATATATATATGCGTGTGCAACTATCCCATTGTGGTGCAATGTCCTAAATAATATATGAGATAAAGAGTTTATTGATGGGAAATTGTGTATTTTTTTAAAAGATACCATTTTAAGAATACCTTCCTGTACCCCTTCTTAATCCTTCCAGATAAAAAAAATATGAATGTTAATTGTACATAGGAAATCTTATTGTCACTGTGTGTTTTAGAATTCTACAATGATCTTCCTTCACAGCAGAGACATCTAATATAACCAGTATGGCTCCAGAATCTATACTATATATTGTGTGACATTGGCCAGCCATTCCTATTAAGAATGGCAAGCCTATATTGTGAATGTAGACATGACTTAGTGGAACAGAACTTGTAATTATTAGGAATTATTTTTTAAATAATATGCAACAGTGCAGTAAAAAGATTAGCAGACGGTTGCATGGGCGTCCGCAGAACTTTTTTCAGGGGGGGGCATAATTTTAGGGTCACCCATGCACCGCCCCTTTTCGACAATGTGATTATCACATTATTATGGTCAGAGTCTGCAGACGTATTACAATCCCTAGGATGAGTAATGGGTAATGGCCAACAGGCCCTCTTACCAGACCCAGTGAAACTACAGCAGTGATCACTCCGGCTGGACGATCGTTCACTCTGGGTTCCCCGGGGACGTCTCTGGTCAGTAGTGTAGCATGTCTGTACCCTGGTAGTGGCTCAGTCTTTCTCTCTCTGGTGGTACTGGACAGCATGACTCTCTTTTGTGGCCCTGGCAGGCTCTCTCTCTGGCTTCCGCCCAGCACACTCCTCGTCCTGTAGCACTCTCTCCCTCAGGTTCTTTCCAGGCTGCAGTCTCTCAATCTCTCTCTTGATCGAGCTGTAGCCTCCTCCCTGTGGAAAATGGAGCCGCCAATCTTTTGGGACTACCTGTCCCATGAAGCTTGCCTCTCCTAGTCGCCTTTGATTGGCCCTCAGTTATGTCCAATAGGGAAGGAACGGAGCAGGGCAGGAAGCTGGGTGGGGAACCTGGTGAGAGCCGCTGTCTCTTCTCCCTGACAGAAGAATGGGTGGGGCGAGCGGGGGAAACCTCTGATAGCCCGCAGCTCGCCATTCTTCCGTCACAGCACCGCCAAGTTCTCTGCTGGACTGAGCAGGGAAAAGAGCCCAAAGTCACACTACACTTGACAGCACCTTAATGGTGTCACCCCACTGGTGGGTGGCACCTGGGTGCGGCACCTCGATAGAGACACAACTGTGCTGAATTTAAGATCTGATCAGGGGCGTACCTAGAGCATTTGGCACCCGGGGCGACTCCTATATCTGGCACCCCCCCCCCCCCTTCAATTTAAAATGTAAAAACACCCCACTGTGTCCCCTGTATACCTCTTCATCCCCAATATCTGTTTGTCACTACTTTGTACACCCTCTCGACAACTGGACCCCTTTACATTACACAGCCCCCCGCAGCTCTGGACCCCTTTACATTACACAACCCTCTGCACCTCCTGGACTCCTTTACATTACACAACCCCCTGCACCTCCTGGACCCCTTTACATTACACAACCCTCTGCACCTCCTGGACCCCTTTACATTACACAACCCTCTGCACCTCCTGGACCCCTTTACATTACACAATCCTCTGCACCTCCTGGACTCCTTTAAATTACACAGCACCCTGCACCTCAGGACCCCTTTACATTACAAAACCCTCTGCACCTCCTGGACTCCTTTACATTACACAACCCCCTGGACCCCTTTACATTACACAACTCCCCTGCACCTCCTGGACCCCTTTACATTACACAACCCTCTGCACCTCCTGGACTCCTTTACATTACACAACCCCCTGCACCTCCTGGACCCCTTTACATTACACAGCCCTCTGCACCTCCTGGACCCCTTTAAATTACACAGCACCCTGCACCTCAGGACCCCTTTACATTACACAGCACCCTGCACCTCAGGACCCCTTTACATTACACAGCACCCTGCACCTCAGGACCCCTTTACATTACAAAACCCTCTGCACCTTCTGGACTCCTTTACATTACACAACCCCCCGTACCCCTTTACATTACACAACCCCCCTGCACCTCCTGGACCCCTTTACATTACACAACCTCCCTGCACCTCCTGGACCCCTTTACATTACACAACCCTCTGCACCTCCTGGACCCCTTTACATTACACAGCACCCTGCACTTCAGGACCCCTTTACATTACACAACCCCCTGCACCACCTGGACTCCTTTACATTACACAACCCCCTGCACCACCTGGACTCATTTACAATACACAGCACCCTGCACCTCTGGACTCCTTTACATTACACAACCCCCTGCACCACCTGGACTCCTTTACATTACACAGCACCTTTCACCTCAGGACCCCTTTACATTACAAAACCCTGTGCACCTCCTGGACCCCTTTACATTACAAAACCCTCTGCACATCCTGGACCCCTTTACATTACACAGCACCCTGCACCTCAGGACCCCTTTACATTACACAGAACCCTGCACCTCAGGACCCCTTTACACTACACAGCACCCTGCACCTCAGGACCCCTTTACATTACACAGCACCCTCGACCTCAGGACCCCTTTACATTACAAAACCCTCTGCACCTCTGGACCCCTTTACATTACACAACCCCCTGCACCTCAGGACCCCCTTTACATTACACAACCCCCTGCACCTCAGGACCCCTTTACATTACACAACCCCCTGCACCTCAGGACCCCTTTACATTACACAGCACCTCAGGACCCCTTTACATTACACAGCACCCTGAAGCCTTTGGGTTCACACTGGTGTCCTGGAGTTTGTCGCAGTGCTGGGGTATACACAGTTTTTCTGCATTTTATCCCCATTTTTAGCTGCAGTCCCACAGACTTCTATTATTTTGTGTAATTTTACTGTGTTTTCTGAAAGCACATCAAAGATTCAGTATAGAGGACATTTGGTGCGCTTTCAGAAAATGTTGCAAAAATGTGTAACCTAATAGAAGTCTGTGGGACTGTAGTGAAAATTGAGGCAACTGAACCACAGCGCATCAGTGTGACCCCACTTGAGTCCTGGTTCACATATATGCGATGCAGAAATCAGCGCAATTCCAGTGCGGATTCCTGCATTGCATGTTGCTTGACGGCCGTTCACGCTGCCCTTTGCAAACTGCTACGGGTGTCAATGTAAAATTAATGACACCCCCAGATCGGTTTGCAGATTGCAGTGAGAACTGTGAAATGGTGCAGGAATCGGATTGCATAAGTGTAAACACCCATCCAATCCGATTCCAGTGCAGACCAAAAAAAGGGTCCTCTTTGCACAGACATAGCATGTGATTTGCACAGCAATGCGGTGCGAATCACATGCAATGTCTATGATCACACCCTGGTAAAGTAACATGATGGGGCCAACCAGTGGCGGTGCGTGCATAGAGGGCGCAGGAGCGCCGCCCCCCCTCTCCTGCACCGCTCTATCACCAATAGATAGATTCATGCAATGCATGAATCTATCTATTGTCACCGCTGCCGCCCCCTATTCAGGTGTCCGGCCCCTGATCGGGCGCCGGGCATCTGAATTACAGTGGGGGGGGGTGTTGCTGGAAGCGCCCCTATTAGAGCTGTAAGCTCTAATAGGGGACCCTATTAGAGCGGTGTGCTCTAATAGGCTTCCCTAAGTGTAAACAGCGGGCGCACGGCTGTGCGTTCGCTGATTACACAGTATTGTGTTAGGGAAGCGAATACATCGCTTCCCTAACACAGACCCGCCTCTCAGCCAATCAGGTTGCCAGGTCTGTTACCTGTCACCTGATTGGCTGAAGTCACAGGCGCTGTGATTGGACGCTAGGCGTCCAATCACCTAGCGTCCAATCACAGCAGAAGAAGACAGGAGGAGCGCGGGAGAAGACATCCGACGGAGACACCGCTCGTCGCCTGACGCCGTCACCAGCTGCACACCGGGACAAGGTAAGTGCAGAGGGCAGGCAGGGGGCACAGTGGCAGCACTTGAGGGGCACAGTGGCAGCACTTTAGGGGCACAGTGGCAGCACTTTAGGGGTACAGTGGCAGCACTTTAGGGGCACAGTGGCAGCACTTAAGGGGCACAATGGCAGAACTTGGGGCACAATGGCAGAACTTGGGGCACAATGGCAGAACTTGGGGCACAGTGGCAGCACTTAAGGGGCACAATGGCAGAACTTGGGGCACAATGGCAGCACTTAAGGGGCACAATGGCAGAACTTGGGGCACAATGGCAGAACTTGGGGCACAGTGGCAGCACTTAAGGGGCACAATGGCAGAACTTAAGGGGCACAATGGCAGAACTTGGGGCACAATGGCAGCACTTAAGGGGCACAGTGGCAGCACTTGGGGCACAGTGGCAGAACTTGGGGCACAGTGGCAGAACTTGGGGCACAGTGGCAGAACTTGGGGCACAATGGCAGAACTTGGGGCACAGTGGCAGAACTTGGGGCACAGTGGCAGCACTTGGGGCACAGTGGCAGCGTTTGGGCACAGTGGCAGCGTTTGATGGGCACAGTGGCAGCGTTTGATGGGCACAGTGGCAGCACGTGGGGCACAGTGGCAGCGTTTAATGGGCACAGTGGCAGCGTTTAATGGGCACAGTGGCAGCGTTTGATGGCACAGTGAGGCTGTTTGTTTGCGCCCCCCCAAAAATTTTGAGCACCAGCCGCCACTGGGGCCAACTATAAGCATAGAGTTAATGAAAGACTCTGGAGGACAACAGAGGAAAGAGGGGGAGTGAAAGAGATTTGGGAGAGAGAGGGCAGAGTCTGGACACAGTGACAGCGCTGATCACTCACTTGGATGTCTCCAGGTTGCTCACACTAGTTCCCTCAGCGGCTACTTGTTTAAATGTTCCCGCCCCCACATTCCTTCCAGACGCAGCACACGGGCTGCACGGAGCATGGACGGGACACAGAAACAGAGGGGAGGGAGGGGGCAGAGCCGATGCAGCCTCTTCCATCTCTGTGGAGGGGGGGGATTTGTACTCGCTGGACTGTTAAAATTTAACAGAGAGCGAGATGCACAGCATTGTGACAGTGGGTCAGTCCGCCTGAGGTCTCCCTGCTCAGCATGTCACATCGCGGCTGCACTACCAAGCCCGTCCCGCTCTCACTGTTTCATACAGGGGAGGATGGGGGAGCCGCCTGACACCCCCCTAATGTGTGGCACCTGGGGCGGACCGCCCCCCCCCGCAACATAGTACGCCCCTGGATCCGATCCCTGATTCCAGGGGGGGGCACTTGACCCCCCTTGCCCCTACCTGCGGACGCCCATGGACGGTTGTGAGAGGCTTTGGTTTTATTTTTGGGGAAATATCTATCAATATAATTTTGGGGGGGCAAAAGAGTTTCTATATTTAAAATTAAAACCAAACTGATATTATACTCAGTTCATAAATGTATAACATTATTTGCCATAAAGACCGTTATTTTCAACAGTAAGATCTGAAAGTACCATGGCTGCAAAAAAACAATTATTTAAGTAAATCACACATCTGTTAATGGGAGGACTGGGTTGGGAAGTAGAGGGGCATTTACCACCCAGGCCACTAGTAATAAAATAGGTTGGGCTGGTGGCCCTGATTGGAGAAACTTCACCATTTAGACATCGATCAGAGCAGAACATGTGGTCAGTGACATATGGGGGTCATTATAAACTACCTGCTACCTGTTCAAACCTGTGATCATTCTTTCAGCACCAACTTTCTTTAGGACTTTGAGATGATTGAATGTGGAGATCCTCAATGGAAGCTGATGCTGAAAGATGTGAAAAGAGGAGTCACAATAAACCATGTCTTTTAGTAACACTCACTTTTCACCATGCCCACCAACAGGGGCGTTGCTAGGTCTACAAAAGATCTGGGGCTAGAGCCCATAACAGTGTAGTAAAGAAAGTCATACGCTTGGGCAGGCATATACATGTATATACAGTAATATACGCGCGCGTGTGTATATATATATATATATATCCCCAGAGAGCCCCCCACTTACATCAGGGTCCCCAGAGAGCCCCCCTACATCAGAGTCCCCAGAGAGCCTTCCCTTTGCATCAGGGTCCCCAGAGAGCACCCCTTACATTAGGGTCCCCAGAGAGCCCCCCTATAAATCAGGGTCTCCAGAGAGCCTCCCCCTTAAAATCAGTGTCCTCAGAGAGCCTCCCCCTTAAAATCAGGGTCCCCAGAGAGCCTCCCCCTTGCATCAGGGTCCCCAGAGAGCCTCCCACTTACATCAGGGTACCAGAGAGCCTCCCCTCTCCTTGGGGACCCCTGCAGAGACTCGGGGCTATGGCCCCAAAAGCCACCACCTAGCGACGCCACTGCCCACCAATAACTGTAATACCTTGCTAAGAACATTTTCTTTAGTCTACAGAAATCTACCTTGAAAGTATATAGCTGCCCTAAGCCAAAGCTTTCCAGTCCTTCCTTGCACCTGGTATACTTTAGCAAATCGAGGTTGTGTGTTTTTCTCATAAAAGAATACACTTTGGTATTTGACCTCATGTTTTGGATGTTATCAGTATTGGCACATTTGTATTAGAGTTGATTATGAACTGTCAGTCTGCCATTTTTCATTTTAACCTGGAACCACCTGCCCTAGTTGGAAACCATCATGCAATGCTGCTTTGTGTTTTGTATATTCATTGTTCACAGTCAATAGGCTATTGTTAATTTAATCACCTCATTCTTATTTTCTGTTAAGTGTGAGACAATTCTGTTAAATTACTTATCGTACATTAACATTTGTATTAAGTTAAATCTGTTAATTAAATTGTGAAATGTGAGTTAAAGCAGCAGTATTAGAAATGACTAAAATGTTACAGAACTAAAACATTAAAGAAATGCTGCTGTCGTAATTGAAAACCTTTAGCTGCACATAGGGAGTACAGACTACCTATTCAGTACTTTAGACTATACAAGTCCACCTAAGCTCCTATGATCTGTAAACTGGTGAACCCCTATTTGTAGTTTACACCCAAAATATTCCCCTTGCTGCCTCTCACCTACAGAAAGTGGAACGTGTCAAGCTTTTTTTTGCAACCACTAGTCACAATTAACCATACAAACCTGCTGTAATGTGACAGCGTGAGACATACATTTGAGGAAGTACACTCCCATTAACCCTGTGAGGTGCTGTTTGGATTCTTGCTGCAGAGAACTAGAATTTAAATTTAAGTTGAACTACTGACATAAGGCATCATTTCATTCAGATATGTATTTATTAAATAAAAAAAGTAAAATGTATTTTTACTTAAAGCTAGAATAGTGAAGAATTTGTTTAATCCTTTGCACAGCAACACTCGGACTAGGAAAAGAAGATGAAGCTCCTTTTCTATTGCTTTTCAGTGGGTTACAGTAGGCTTACAGAAGGGGGAGCACGTGGCATCTACGGACTGCTACCCTTTAGTGTCCTTTCAACAGGCATGAAGAAATGAGGTGAATAAAAGAACAGAACATCAGCAGACATTTTTTCTAGAGTCACCCTTGTTATAATAATATCAGTGGGGGGGGGGGGGGATGTGTTAAACTGTCCTTATGGAGGATAATTGCAGCTATACAAGTAAGGTAGGCCATTTATAACAAGCGTAAAATTACGATCGGCTAGATGCGTTAAGGAACTATCTGCACAATCCCCTCCACCAGGGGCGGACTGACCCTTCAACCACTCGGGCACTGCCTGAGGACCCCGGGCCACTAGGGGGCCCAATCAGGGTTGCCAGCCTAAGTAAAACCAGTGACAGTATGTAAAAAATCTGTGTTTTTTTTACATCTGTTTCTGAAATGTCCCTTACTGACATCCTTTTGGTCTAAAAATCCAGAGATTATAGCTACCCCACCTCTCCAGTACCTTCTCAGCCAATAGAAACATGTCTGTGTATACTGTGTGTACATGTATGTGTATACTGTGTGATTGTATACTGCGTGTGTGTATACTGTGTGGCCCCATAATCTCTGATTGCCTGGGGTCCCCATAATCTCCTATTGCCCAGGGGCCCCATGAGTTTTCAGTCCACTCCTGCCCTCCACTATCCTAGTAAGTAAGTAAGGCATAAGCCCCCTTTTTGAAATCATAATCAAAGTGAGAGATACCTTCTGTTTTAAGAAGGCTCTGCTGTGCTTCTGTAAAGAAAAAATATGAAGATATTTAAAGCAATATTAAACTAAAAAGCAAACATTTATTATATTGCAGTTTACCAATTTTGACAGTAGATGTGTTGCTGCATTAGTTCTCTTATTTTATGCTACCTTTCTTTTATTTTCACCTGGTCAGTCAGTAAATCTGTTGTTTTTCAAAAGAACAAGCTCCCTTGCAGATTGTAACATTTAAAGTGATGAGACATACCATTAACCGCTGACAGGGGTGCTCACAACGATCAGCTTTTATTTATTTATAACCTTTATCCCAAAAGGAGAAAACTGTTGTTGTAACTGCTTTTAAAGTTTTGACTGTGGTTTGGCTTCAATTTTTTAGTGTATATAAATTGGTTGGTATATCTAACACCCCCCCCCCCTCTCAGACTGACAATGTAGCTGTCCAAATGTGCCCCCTGTGCTCATTCATTCAGCGTGAGGGCACTTTAATGTAGGTGGTGTGCTACAGGCCAGATCACCAGGTGAAAACAGAGGGAAAAAAGCCTAAGGCTCTGTTCACATTTCACATAGCGGTAACGTGTTCTCGCAATTTTTTTACACGATTTACGCGTATTTCTGTTTGTCGCACATAGGGCAGCCCATTCACTTGAATGGGCTGCCCTATGCGTGTTTGACTTGGCAAAGAAGCTCATGTACAATGTTTTGTCACTGAGCCAGGCGGCTCATGTTTTGCTGTGAATTTCACAAATTTTGTGGTGTGACAATCAAGGCAACATTGCACCACATTTGATGTACTATTAGGAAATAATGGCACCACAAGTGCATCGTGCATTTTGCCTTGATTCTGGAATTGCGGTCAGAATCGTGCAACTCTGCCCCTGTGATTCCAATACACTTACGTGTGAACAGCTCCCAAGAAAAGATTAATGCAGCCACCACATCTAATGATTGGTAAGCTGCAATATATTCGATTTTTTGATTCTGGGTTTAATACCACTTTAAATGTTGATGAATAGTTCTATAGAAGTATACTGGCACTTATTGAAGCTGGGGTGATTGTTATCTGCCTTTTTATTGACTGAGAAACGTATGTCTTATCAAGCTGCTGCATGTCAACGACTGACTGATTAAGAAGTAAAACAACATTTAAGGGGAAATGTGATGTTTTTGGAGCAGGCTTACAAGCTTAGAAACTGATGTTTTATGTTATTTTTACATAAATAGATTTGTACATTTTATAAAAACTTTGTTTTACAAATAAATATTAACAAATATTACAATTATTCTTGAATGCAGTAAATTCCCTTTAAAGGGAATGCATAGTTATTTTGTATATAATTTCTTTATTTATATATGCCGGGAGTAAAAAAAATATTATTTTTAAATGTTTTTCTTTTTTTAGTCAAGTAAATTCTGTATTTTATATGACTATTTTGTATTTTAATATCCAGCAGGAGTCATTTTTACATGTATTACATGGACTCATTACCTCCTCTGTTTAAAAACACCAGTTTACAGAGCTCAGAAGCTCAAGCTTAAATTTACATCTAATGCATAAGTCAGGAAACTCAATTTCCTTTCACCTTAGAGAGTCTGAAAAATAACAGCTTCTCCTGTGCGCTTTTTTTTTAAAAAACCCATAGTGCTTTGGGAATCCTGTCTGGACCCTGTATTACATTTTTATTTGTAAAACAAAGTATATATATATACTGTATATATCGAGAGAAAGAGAGAGATAACCAGATATAATAGTGTTTTTTTTTTGGTATCTTAATCAAAGTTTGAGATACATTTAGATTTTTTGGTTCTATTAACTTTGTTAAATTCATCCTTTGGAGCTCTGCTTACACAGTGGATTGACCAGGGTAATATATTTTTTCTGTAAATGTAAAGTAACAGTTTTTTTTTGTGTCAAAGGGCTCATTGATCATTATGATACCTAATATAGCCTCTCCACTCTGAAAAAATTCTGTAAAGTAGCTGCTGTTGTCACAGCTAATTATTAGCATGGTGGACTATTCCTAACCCGATGCCAATGTCTATCAATTAAAACTCTGAAAGCAAGTCTGTTGGGCATAGAACATGTCTTCCATCCTAAGAATTGAATTTCAACAACACCATACTCTTTTGTATTTATATTGTTAAGCTTTCTTGAAAGCTTTGTATACAAGGCTTTATGTGAACCTGTTCTTGTCAATAAAGTACCCAAAAAGTGCTCTCCGTAAAGTCCTTTGGGTCCCACACCTAGGTTGTTCACAGGCCCCAGTGGGCGTTGGAGGCTTTGGCATTTGACAGTTGAATGGAGAAGTGGAGCTTTGCTTTGAGAGGGCATGGTTTAATCTCAACTTGAAGAGACATAGGTGCTCTGTATACTACCTGAGCCGAGGACTTAGAGATATTTGCGTGGACTATTGTATTGATTTGAAGCCCACAATGCATTTCAGCTACAAGAACCATACAGACTTGTGGGACATATAGCCACTGCTCTCTGCCCACCGCCATACCACAGGAAGGTGGAAAATGGGACTGAAGCAGTCACATGACCACTATACTATATAGACTAAGATAATAAAGAGTGTACATTCTCCAGGGGTAGGGTAGGGGACTGGGGGAAACATTCACTTTGAAGTCTGGGGCTCTTCTTTAACTATCAATCAGTGGAAAAAAGTTTGGCTTTTAAGTAACACTCTTTATTGACTTACTGTATGTAAGTTATTAAAGGTGCAGGGTTTGGAAGTACGTTGGGTTTCTTCTTTAGGTATCGTACAAAATGGTTCTATGTATAAATACGTGGTTTTCTGGACTAGCATTGTATAATGCCTGACAAAGAAACCCAACATGTTTCAAAAGATTTCATATTTAGGTCAGATAGTCAGTAAAGGGTATCACTTAATCTCCAAAGTTTTCACAAATGCTTCTGACTGAAACAGATCTCCATATCTTCCAACAATTCTGAAGCTTTACACTTTACTTCCACTAGTCGGCATTGCTGTAGTTTCATATACAGTTACATAGCTAGGTTTAAAAAGAAAACTCTGTCTGTACAATTGTTCACAAAATCTATATTGACAGTTGCTGACAGTTCCCAAAGGTAAAAAAAAATGAAGGTATAGGTAGATCAACATTTAAAATACACATACAAGTCTAGTTAAACTCATTTTAGGCTAGTGTTTATTTTATTTTGGTGCATATTTTCTTGTTGCTGCCTTTCTTTTACAATGTATTGACCTTTTGTGTTGCTTTTTTTAAGCTGTGCTTTGTTAGTATTTGTTTAGAATTTTTTGGCACTATAGCATAGGTACTAGATGAATACATTTCCCAGGCCCTTGAAAAAAAAGAGGCTGCAAGAAAATATTATTTTTAATTGAAAATAAAATAGAATATGTGGTTAAAAAAAAAAAAAAATAGTAAAGTCTGCCCTCTTGTATTGCATGTATGTGAGAACACTTTCTAGTACAGCTGCTTTGACTCCATACAAGCATCACTGGACTTTACCCAGAATAAAATCTGACCCCCTGTTCACTGATAGCTTTGTTTTAATTATGATTTTTCTGTATGTGAGAAATATTGATTGTTTGTTTATGTAGGCTTTGTTCACCTTAACTTATGGATCATTACTATTTAGGAATAATTTGAATCATTTTAGCTATATGTAAATATTTGCTGAATTGGATAAAAAGGGATGTTTTGAAACCTTTATGTACTGATATTGCACAATAATTTTTTTTTCTTTGTTTTCATTAATCTGCGTGTTGTTAAATTGTTAATAGTTATTTGATGGGTGGGATATTGTTTGAAAACCTAGACTGTACACAGGCTTAGATTACTGTACTTTAAAAAGGTTCTCCAAGAAATAAATAGTTTCTTCATACTTATTAACTTGGGCTGTTTGGAGATCTACAGCCTTCATGTCATTTGTTTCCATTGGAACTGTGAGGGCTGCCTGAAGACCACCTGACTGAGTATCCCCTTTGCAATATCTGGTTTCCTGGGACCAGCTATTGGTTAGGAGAAGTGCCACTACAGATACCTTTTCATTTCTATAAGTATCTATAGTAGAACTTCCCCTAGCAGTTCATCTCCGTACTGGCAGGTTTTAGATGTGGTCTCGAATATACACAGGCCTCAGCTCTCCTGTGAACTATAAAGAGCAGAAGGGTTCTAAAAAACAGAATAGCCCACACCAGAGTAAGTAGAAAGAGTTAACTCTTTTCTAGATAACCTCTTTAAAGTGGATGTAAACCCACTCTCATCCTTTCTAAACTACTGCCATAGTGGTTATACATGTCTCCTGCATGCGTCTTCCCTGTCTGTTATGAGACCCGAAAAACTGCAGATTCTGTGGGCAGGTCAGTTGTCTGGGTGGAGTTGTGATGTCAGTAGACTCCCCGCCCACCTCTACACTCCCCTTGTCAACATGCATTTTCTCTTGTTTATTTCTTACACTGAACTTCTGCTGGTCTTGTGGATTATGCCCCATGAGCACTAACATCCAGAAGAAAGGAAGGGGGGATGGGAAGTATACAGACTTTCTATCTCACAGTCCTGCATGAGATATGTAAATCACCTGTCACTCACAGCAAGGGGGAAAAACTGACCCCTATTTCTCTGTCTGTCCATTTTTATCTTACTAAAAAAGATAAGAGGATTGCTCAGAGCGAGATAAACTCTTTGTGGCAAGACTAGGCACAGATGACATGAAATCCTATACTGCACAAGATACAAGCCTTAATTTAAAAATCAAGTTTACATCCACTTTAAAGAACAAATACAAATTACACAGTGAATGCAGCCATTTTCTAGAGCCAGAATACAAGTTAGTGATTCCCAAGAAGCCATATCAACACTGAATCTTTTCAGGAGGTAATCCATATATGAGGGTTAGTATTATACAGATTCCATGGAACTTAATGAGATTGATTCCCAGTGGATTGTACATGCTTCCCTAAAAAGTGTTATTGTGATTTTCTTTTATCAGAAAAAGTACCAACTTAATGTGATTGTTGTCAAATCTTCACATGTTTAAGCTGCAATCATACAATGATCTGGCCTTCTGTATGGGTATCTTAAAGCTGTCCATACAAAACAAGCATATTTTGTTGAGTGGACCTTTAGCTGACCATTTCTTTGTCAGATTTGGCCATACTGTTGTGAGGCAAAATGTGAAATATCTAGCCAGTCAAAAAACAACCAAAACCAGGCATCTTGATCAATAACATGAGCAGTAAGAAGACGATACAAAAAATGAACCTTTGTGGTCATCAACCATCCCTATTGATTTCATCAGCAGCAGCAGTCATTTTTGGTACAGGCTTGTTACTGGTATATCTAATCCAGCCATCCTCAACTAGGGTTCTGTGGAACTGTAGTGTTCCTTCAGAGGTTGCTAGGGGTTGCTTGAGTTGTGTCCAATTGATCTCCCAACTGATGGTGCTTGCTTAGTTACAGGGCCAGCAGGATGATAACAATGATCTTTTTTGCTATCTTTAGGGTCACATTCTGAGCACCGCTGTAAGGGGGTTATTCTTCCCACTGACCACTAATGTATAGGACATTTTCCCCATTGACTTCAGATAAATTGCTTTTAGTAAGGGTTTCCAAGATCTGAAGATTGTTTTAGGGGTTCTCCTGAGGTAAAAAGGTTAAGAGAGTCTGATCTAGTCTAGTCTAAACAGCTAGTCATGGCAATAATCCTATTCAAACTGATCCTGTGTATGGACACCTAATAACTAATGACACCGGCTCCTTGTGAATTACTCCTGTAAAAGCAATGGTTTGCATTCTTGGGTACTTACTGGTAAATGGGGTACCAGTTTGGATAGATATAGAAAACCATGGGTGAAGCTGTGCTTCATTTAGATAATTTTAAATGGAACACACTTGACCTATTGGCCTTCCTTTTTGCTGGGAGACAGGTATAGGTCTTTGCCCATTGTGTGTAATTGGCAAACCTAAGAAACAGACACAACAGCAAAACTTATACAGCTGGTATTTTTTACATGTTTTCCTTTAAGCTTTTAGCAAGAGAGATAAGAGTCAGAGGTCTTTTGGGAATATATGAGATGCAGTCCTGCATTTACACATGTAAGATATGAATACATTCAAGCACTCTGCGATAGAATATTTTTCTATTTGTAGCATTTTGTGTTGTGAATCAAGATATATAAATAAATAAATATAAATATATATATATATATATATATATATATATATATATATATATATATATATATATATATATATATATATATATAATATGGATAAATAATTATAAGTAGAACCAAATAGAATTTTAAATTGTTAGTAAATTTTTATAATAGCTGAACTGTAGAAGTAATACTGTATAAATTTGGAATCAGGACTGAAAAAATATTAATAAAAAAATCATTATTTGCACTTTCCTCTGAAATAGTTTTTATTGTTGACTATTTCATCAGTTTCATCCATTCTATCTACCAGAAATCCTGCCACATTTTTCCAAGATTAAAGAGATTCTAACATCATATTTTTCATCATTTATTTTATTTGTCTGTTGTAAATATAAGGGATAGAATATATTCCTACTTTTACAATTTCTATGAACGTTTTCATACTTTTCATTACAGAGCTCACCATACATACTCTATTCCATCTCAGAGCCTTTTCCAGGTGTGTTGAAGCTTTCATAAAGCAATAGTTTGTGGTATGCCTTTAGGGATTGAGGGCAATGTGACATTGCTGGTGGATGGTTCATGCCGTCATTGTGCGTCCACAGCGACAGGTAAAGTGTATGTAAAACCTAACAATTAACATCTATTTGCTCCTCTTTTAGTCCGTTAAATATCTTGCAAGAAATCCAGTTCTGCCCTGTGCAGTCTGCAATGTTATCTCAAGCAGCCCTTCCCAAGTTACCTCTGAGAACGATAGAACACCTCCAACCATGTTGTGAAATTGAGGTGTGTTCTGTAGTCTCAACACGCGTTCTGTCCAAGGGTGACAATTCTGATTCTCTATAGATACAGTACAGTGAGTGCCGTAAGTAACATCATCCAAGGAAGTGTGTTACTGGCAGGATCACTAGGTAAAAATAATCATGAAAAAGCGAAAAATATAAATAAATAATACAGTAATAAAGTAAATAATATTTTCCCTCTGTATTGAACTGTGTTGCAATTGTACTGTCCCCCTTTATATTGTAAAGTGCTGCACAAATGGTTGGCACTATATAAGTCTTGTATAATAAAAATAATAATGTGGATTTATATACACTTTAAAGGGGTATAAGACCCCCACAAATATATTTTATTATATTGCAGGTTACCAATCCCTAAAAATGGTGCCTGACTTTGTTTTCTTTTCCTTTCTTCACCTGGTGATCCAGCCAGTAACACACTTCCTCCCTTACGATGTCTCTACTCTGGACTTGACTAATGAATTAAAGCCAGACTCCACATTTGTTTTCCTTTTGGGATAAAGGTTTTACATAAATGAATAAAAGCTAGTGTATGTTGGTTATTCATTGAATCATGCCAACTCTCCCAATGGGTGCGGTCACTGCAGCCTTAAAAACACAACCGATAATAACATTGTGAACCAAGCATATAGTGGTTGCCTTATGGACACGCGTAGCTTCAAATGGTTCCATCAACATAAACTTTATTAAATTCACAAAAATAATAAATAGACAAAAAAAGCAAAGACAATACCCTTTCACTCTCAATATCAAAATCGGACGATGTTGTCTCACAAAATAACCTAAAAAGTCGTCACTAAGACCAAAAAAATTGGTTTGCAATACTTAATATGGGGTTAAAAACTGGTCACCATGGACTTGAAAGTAAAAACCCCCTAGAGAAAATGCAAAGCTATCAACATGGTCAATCAATATACATTCGTTTTGAAAGCAGTATAAAAAACTGTCAAAAATAACATATTAATGGCCATATACCATAATTAAACAAGAGCCTGCAGATGATATTTGGGCGGCACAGTGGTGTAGTGGTTAGCACTCTCACCTAGCAGTAAGAAGGGTCGCTGGTTCGAATCCCAACCACGACACTTCCTGCCTGGAGTTTGCATGTTCTCCCTGTGCCTGCGTGGGTTTCCTCCGGGTACTCCGGTTTCCTCCCACAATCCAAAGACATGCAGGTAGGTTAATTGGCTTCTGTCCAAAAATTGGCCCTAGTATATGAATGGGGACCTTGGATTGTAGGCTCCTTGAGGGTAGGGACTGATGTGAGTGTGCAACAACTGGATGGAGTGATGTCTTTATTCAACCTTACTAACTATGAAACTATGATATTGCTCTACATGAGGCATGGCACACAAGGTTGAAACTACCAGTGAATGCACCACAGTTCAGGTAATCGGTATGGAGTTGCAGAAGAGATAAATCACAGGCTATAAGCCATGCGGATCAGTTGTCCAGCCCTTCAGCATGACTTGTATGTAAAAATCCAAAGCTGCAAGTAAAGAGACTTTCATATATCCAGAGGCAGATAACAGCAAGCTGTATAGACAGTTCATGAACAAAGCTCCATGACTGTAATCTGCAGTTCAAAGGGGAAGTCTAGGCTGAGCACAGCTAGATTAAGGCTGTAAATGGTATGTGCTTCCATACAAGCTTGAAAAGGTAGCAGGTGCATAGGATGACAGGTCGGTAAGCAAATAAAGTGTAGAGGCTGCACAGTGAGTAAGGCATGCAGGAGGGAAACAGTGGTATGGAAAGAGATCAGCTGAAGCAGGGTCAAAAAAGCAGAAGACAAGGCTCAAGGCTCAAGGCATAAGGCGAACAGGTTGCATGGATCAGCATATCTCAACCAATGCCACCCACCTGTCGCCTTCCTGCAGACCGACTCACTGATCCTTTCAAGCTAAACTCACCCTGATGTCCAGTGTTATCCCATGCAGATAATCAGCCCAAGTCGTTTGTGCCTCTAAAACACTGTGCAGTGGGTCCACTTGTTGCTTGTTGCCGCTTATTGGACACTCATTTCCTGCCAGGAACACCTTCTGAGGTACTGCCAATGGTACACTGATGCCTTAGTGCATGGGAGCATGGCTTGGTGACATCATGGCGTGATGATGTCAACGTGTTTCACTGTATAACGTGACAGCTTCTTCAAGACTAGGAGCACTTCCGCCCTCATCTCTATAAATGGGGAGGCCAATCATTTTCTTACCAGATTGCAACTAATATATGGTACATCACACTGAATAAAAAAATAGGTGTACAAAATACACTAGCATAGAATTGACAAAGACTGATATTTTAATCCAAGGCAAGGCATCTACTAGCCCAGTGGTTCTCACCCTCAGTCCTCAAGTACCCCCAATGGTCCATGTTTTCAGGTTTTACTTTACTTTGCACAGCTGCTTTAAATCAATATCAATGACATGGTATTGATAAGAGCTATTTCATCTAAGGGAAGCTCCCAAAACATGGCCCGTTGGGGGTACTTGACTAAGGTTGAGAACCACTGTACTAGCCTAACACCAAATGTGACACTGAGTAGGGTTGGTCTGGATGTTTAAGTCAAACGTAAGTTCAACTCGAACATTTGCTGTTCGTCTGTTCACAGAACAAACAAACATATGGGGCGTTTGTGGCAAATTCGAGAGCCGAGGAGCGCCCCATAATGCACTGCGAGATTGCAGTGCATTAACGACTGCTGATTGGCCAAAGCATGCACCTGATCTGCTGTGAGAGCCATGATTGGCCAAAGGCAGGGTGCCTTTGAATCATGGCTCAGGGGGCTAAGTCCATGCCCCACACTATATAAGGCTGCTTACACAGCAGCCGTATGTCGTGTGATAACGTGAAGATTGAGAGAACTTGAGCTAGATTAGGCAGATTAGTTAGTGGCATGCAAGGAGTTTAGTATATATACAGTATTTTACAAAAGTGAGTACACCCCTCACATTTTTGTAAATATTTTATTGTATCTTTTCATGTGACAACACTGTAGAAATGACACTTTGCTACAATGCAAAGTAGTGAGTGTGCAGCTTGTATAACAGTGTAAATTTGCTGTCCCCTCAAAAAAACTCAACACACAGCCATTAATGTCTAAACCGCTGGCAACATACGTGAGTACACCCCTAAATGGAAATGTCCAAATTGGGCCCAATTAGCCATTTTCCCTCACCGGTGTTGTGACTCGTTAGTGTTACAAGGTCTCAGGTGTGAATGGGGAGTCGGTGTGTTAAATTTGGTGTTATCGCTCTCACTCTCTCATACTGGTCACTGGAAGTTCAACATGACACCTCATGGCAAAGAACTCTCTGAGGATCTGAAAAAAAGAATAGTTGCTCTACATAAAGGTGTATAGGCTATAAGAAGATTGCCAAGACCCTGAAACTGAGCTGCAGCCCGTGGCCAAGACCATACTGCGGTTTAACAGGACAGGTTCCACTCAGAACAGGCCTCGCCATGGTTGACCAAAGAAGTTGAGTGCACGTGCTCAGCATCATATGCAGAGGTTGTCTTGGAAAATAGATGTATAAGTGCTGCCAGCATTGCTGCAGAGGTTGAAGAGGTGTAGGGTCAGCCTGTCAGTGCTCAGACCATACGCCACACACTGAATCAAATTGGTCTGCATGGCTGTCGTCCCAGAAGGAAGCCTCTTCTAAAGATGATGCACAAGAAAGCCTGCAAACAGTTTGCTGAAGACAAGCAGACTAATGACATGGATTACTGGAACCATGTCCTGTGGTCTGATGAGACCAAGATAAACTTATGTGGTTCAGATGGTGTCAAGCCTGTGCGGCAGAAACCAGGTGAGGAGTGCAAAGAGAAGTGTGTCCTGCCTACAGTCAAGCATGGTGGTGGGAGTGTCATGGTCTGGGGCTGCATGGGTGCTGCCAGCACTGGGGAGCTACAGTACAGATCATTGAAGGAACCATGAATGCCAACATGTACTGTGACATGCTGAAGCAGAGCATGATCCCTTCCCTTCGGAGACTGGGCCGTAGGGCAGTATTCCAACATGATAACAACCCCAAACACACCTCAAAGACGACCACTGCCTTGCTAAAGAAGCGGAGGGCAAAGGTGATGGACTGGCCAAGCATGTCTCCAGACCAAACCCTTTTGAGCATCAGTGGGGCATCCTCAAAAGATCTCTAACATCCATCAGCTCTGTGATGTAATCATGGAGGAGTGGAAGAGGACTATAGTGGCAACCTGTAAAGCTCTGGTGAACTCCATGCCCAAGAAGGTTAAGGCCACACAAAATATTGACACTTTGGGCCCAATTTGGACATTTTCACTTAGGGGTGTACTTACTTTTGTTGCTAGTGGTTTAGACATTAATAGCTGTGTGTTGAGTTATTTTGAGGGAACAGCAAATTTACACTGTTATACAAGCTGTACATTCACTACTTTACATTGTAGCAAAGTGTAATTTCTTCAGTGTTGTCACATGAAAAGATATAATAAAATATTTGCAAAAATGCCCCCCCCCCCCCCCCCCCCCCCAAATCCATACCAAGCCCTTTGGGTCTGGTATAGATTTTAAGGGGAAATCCACACCAATTTTTTTTTTAAAACAGCGTGGGCCCGTCCTCGCCCCCAAAATCCATACAAGGCCCTTTGGGTCTTGCATAGATTTTAAGGAGAACTCCACATCAAAATTAAAAAAATAATTGCCATGGGGTCCCACCAAGATCCATACCAGACCCCTTTTCAAGCAAGCAGCCTGGCAGGCCAGGAAAGGGGAAGATGAGTGAGCGCCCCCCACTCCTGAATCATACCAGGCCGCTTGCCCTCCAAAGCACCTTGTCCCCATGTTAATGTGGACAAGAGTCTCTTCCCGACAACCCTGGCCATTGGTTGTCGGGGTTTGCGGGCGGGAGGCCTTTAACAAGGGGGCTCTCAAATCCCGCCCCCCCCACCATGTGAATCGGTATCGGGTACATACACCCCTACCCATTAACCAAAAAAAGTGTCAAGAAAGTAAAAACCACAATAGACAGTTTTTGACAATTCCTTACTTTTGGTGGTATTTGATCAGCGATTTTTATTTTTTGCGCAACAAACAAAAAAAGACACAAAATTTTGCAAAAAAACACGTTTTTCTTTGTCACTGTTAATTTTTTTTGTAAATAAGTGCGTTTTCTTCTTCAATGACGGGCACTGATAAGGCGGCACTAATGGGCACTGATAAGGCGGCACCGATGAGGTGGCACCAATTAGGGGCACCGATGAGGTGGCACTGATGATGGGCACTGATAGGCGGCACTGATAGGTGGCACTGATGGGCATTGATAGGTGGCACTGGTATGCGGCACTGATGGGCACTCAGGTGGCACTGATGGGCACTCATAGGCGGCACTGACGGGCACTCATAGGCGGCACTGACGGGCACTCATAGGCGGCACTGATGCACACATATAGGTGGCACTGATAGGTGGCATGGATGGGCACTGATAGGTGGGCATGGGTGGGCACGGATGGGCACTGATAGGTGGCACTGATGGACGCTGATGAGTGGCACTGATGACACTGATGGGTGGCATTGCTGGGCATCCCTTTTTGCATCCCTTTTTTTAACTTTTTTTTTTTATTAAATATGATGTGCCAATCAGTGCCCATCTGTGGGCACTGATTGGCATATTTTTGGCATTTTTTTTAACATGTGGATGGCCATGGGGGATGTACCTGGCCATCCACATGCTGGGGGCTTCCCTGGTGGTATTGGGGGCTTCCCTGGTGGTCCTGGGGGCTTCCCTGATGGTCTAGTGTGGGCATCTGAGGGGGGGCTGCGCTGATAAACAATCAGCGCATACCCCCCCTGTCAGGAGAGCCGCCGATCGGCTCTCCTCTACTCGCGTCTATCAGACGCGAGTGAGGAAAAGCCGATCAACGGCTCTTCCTGTGTACATCGTGATCAGCCGTGATTGGACACGGCTGATCACGTGGTAAAGAGCCTCCGCCGGAGGCTCTTTACCGAGCAGTTAAAAAAAAGAAAACCTTTACCTATATAAGAGCTGTCAAAGGGAAAAGACAGCAGTCAGCGGGAGCCCTCCCATTGAGACAGAGTTTTTTTTGTTTTGTTTTCTTCTATTTTTTCGGTTCCTTTGATGATGGATGTACATCGTGGGACATTTTTTTTTTTAATAAAGGAATTGTCAAAAACTATCTATTGTGGTTTTTACTTTTTGACACTTTTTTTGGTGAATGGGTAGGGTTACAATGCACCCGATACCCATTCACATGGGAGGGCGGGATCTGGGGGTCCTCTTGTTAAAGGGGGCTTCCATATTCCGATAAGCCCCCCGCCTGCAGACCCTGACAACTAATGGCCAGGGTTGTCGGGAAGAGACTCTTGTCCCCATCAACATGGGGACAAGGTGCTTTGGGGGGGACCCCAAAGCACCCTCCCCATGTTGAGGGCATGTGGCCTGGTATGGTTCAGGAAGGGGGGCGCTCGCTCGTCCCCCCCTATCCTGACCTTCAGGCTGTATGCTTGGATAAGAGTCTGGTATGGATTTTAGGGGGAACTCCCACACCAATTTTTTTTTACATTTTGGCGTGGATTTCCCCTTAAAATCCATACCAGACCCGAAGGGATTTTTTTATCTATATTGCAGGGAGCCGGCAATACATTACAGCCGCGAGCAAGTTTAAATTAAATTTCTTCCATTAGAAATGTAATTTTGCTGCCGCACTGTTTTACACATCACACAGATGTGACACTGTACAGGCAGACTAAGGGGACCCTAAGGCATGATATTTAAAGGAATATTTTATTTTTATTGTTTCACTTTAAGCATTATTTAAATCACTGCTCCTGAAAAAATGGTCTGTTTAAAACGTTTTTTTTTTTTTTTGCATTGATACATGTCCCCTAGGGCAGTACCCTGGTCCCCATACACTTTTAATGGCAAAAACTTGCATATAAGCCTTTAAAATTTGCACTTTTGATTTTTCATGTTCGTGTGCCGTAGACTAATAGGGTTCACATGTTCGCTAGAACTTTTTGCCTGTTCGCATGTTCTGGTGCAAACCAAACCGGGGGGGGGGGGGTGTTCAGCCCATCCCTACCAGGGAGTAAGACAGTTTTATCCCAAATCTTGCCTCCGCAAGAAGACTTGGAAATTAAGTTCTGTATTCAACCCATAGGGAGCCAAAGGGTTAAGCATATAAATCCAATAATCCCTTAATATCCCTAATGTGTTCGCCATCCCTCAATTTTGTTTTCCCCATGTAGATTTTATTACAGGGATATGTAAGCATATAAATAACTTTAGTGTTCCCACAATTACTTAAATCATAAATTTGGAAATTTTTCAGTGGCTTAAGTCAGTAAACACAGAAGTACACTCGACCAGTGGGCAAATTTGGCAGTCTGCAAGACATCATTCCCTTTGTTCTAGGGTAGCTTGTGAGACAGTTTTGCTGTGGTTGCTTAATGAACTCCAAGTGGATCAATATATCTACTAAAAGTATGGCCCTCCTGGCAACCATCTAAGGTCTTTCACCCAAAATCTCTGCTAATGTAGGACACTGTGTTAGAACATCCCATTGTTTGGACAAAACCTGTCTGACTGCATTCCAATGGGAACCAAATTGTGTTTTACAGGGGCACTCTGAGTTGTGACTTGTTCCCAGGAAAATTGATGAAATAATTCAGCCCTATCTTTATCCAAGGCCTTTTTTGTGCCTTTTTAAGAAAACTGTGGGAATAACCTCTTTCCCTAAAGTACAAATCTCTGGCTTCCCTTTTGAAATCACAAGTGTTGGTGCAGTTTTGTATGTGCCGTAAAAATGCCCTGTAGGTATACCTCTTATTAAAGAGGGAGGGTGGTGGCTATCTGCCCTAAGGAGTGTGTTAGCAGCTGGGGTTTTTTATGCGGAAAACCCCCTGTCATCAACTTAGCTCCTTCTGATTTAATCCAAAGATCCAGGAAAGAAATCTGGCATATGTATACATCAGTTTGATTTTTCTATCATTCTGCGTTAATTTACCTATAAAGGCTTGTAACTGTAAAGCCCCATACACACGGTCGGACTTTTTCATGGATTCTGTCCGATCGGACAATGTTGTTGAAAAATCAGACCGTGTGTATGCACCATCGGACAGTGTACGTCGGATTGTCCGACGGACAAAGTCTTATCTCCTGCTGGAAAGATTTGCCGACAACACGGTCCGATCACACCAAATCCGATCGTGTGTACGGTTGTCCGACCGGACAAAGTGCTACGCATGCTCAGATCACATTACAAGACCAAAGCTATTGGCTACTAGCCTCTACGTAGTCCCGTCGTAGGCAACAAACGTCACCACGTTCAGAATGATCGGATTTTCCGACAACTTTGTCTGACCGTGTGTACGCAAAACCAACATCAGACAAAGTATGACGGACAGGATCCGTCCGACCTGATCCGCGGATTGTCCGACCGTGTGTATGGGGCTTTAGTCACAGATGTTACCTTTCCAGATTATTAAATCATCATCAATATATCCCAGCCATAACAATGCATGGCTGCAATACAATGAGGGCCGATAGCCAATCTTCTCCTTCCAGGCTCCTAAATGAAGACATGTATATGAGGGAGCCCAAGGGGCCCCCATCGAAGTGCCTCTAATTTGTTGGTAATATGACACCAAAAATTTGAAACAGTTATGCTGTAACATAAGTTCAAGTAGGTCTAACAAAAATTCATTTTGGGGTCCCATATTGGGAAAATGTTGTTCTAGAAAAAGGAAGACCACCCTTGGTCCATGAATGTGTGGTATCAAGGTATATAGTTATTCCACATCTAGTGACCAACCATGCATCCTCATTAACCACTATATCCCTAATCTGAGAGAGGACATCCTTGGTGTTCTGCACATAGGATTTTAGTTGTGGAACCATTTCCTTTATCATCCAATCTACATATTATCCGACTCTCTCCAAAGGTCCATTTATAGCCGAAATGATAGGCCATCCCAGGGAATTCCGATGTATCTTTGGTATAACATAAAACGTTGGTGTATTATAATCTGTAACCCTCAGATGTTAAAAATCCCTTTAATAAAGCCAGCTCAGCCAATTCAAGTTTAGAATTAAGTTTCCTGACCACTGTTGGGAAGGGGTTATTAATTCATTTGCTATATGTGGTTTCATCTGTCAGTTGTCTTTTTATTTATTTTTTATACATATCTTCTCTAAGAATCACCACATTACCCCCTTTGTCACTTTTTTTAATTGTCACTCCTCTCACTTCCTGTAATTCCTTTACAGCAAGTCTCTCATCTTTAAGGCCGGGTTCAGACTGCTGCGGTGCGGGAGATCGCATATGATTCGCACCGCACTGCAGTTCAAATCATATGCGATCTCTGTGCGATGCAAATTCAGCCATACAGATAGTATGGCTGAATTCGCATCGCATTCGGCCCAAAATCGGACAGGACCCTTTTTTTCGCTCCGCAGCAGAATCGGATCGCATGGTGTTCTCACCATGCGATCCGATTCCTGTCCGAGTTTGCAGATCGCACTGCGATATGCAAGCTGCTATGGGGGTGTCATTAACATTTCATTGACACCCCCAGCAGCTCGCATAGGGCAGTGTGAACTGCCGGCGGGAGACATGCGGTGCGGGAACTCGCAGTGTATTCGCAGCGTTCCCGCACCGCAGCAGTGTGAACCCAGCCTCAGAGAGATTATCCACACCAACTTTCATCAAGTTTTTTTTTTTAAGTCACGTTGGACCATTTCCTAAAAAATAAACAATTATCTGTTATTTTTGAAGGATGGAATACTAGTTTACCACATGGGCAAATTGGACTGCATAATAAACAACTCCTCATCCTCAGAGGAGGAGGTATAGTTCTCATCAAGCAACAATACCAATTTCTGAATGGCTTGCTGGTCTGCTTCCTTGTCCAAAAGGTCAACTATGCTGACATCCTTCTTATGCCCCATACATACGGTCGGAAATTCTGACCACAAAATCCGTCGGTGTTGCATATACACGGTCGGAAAATCCGATCATTCTGACTGTGGTGACGTTCGTTGCGTACGATGTAACTACGTAGAGGCTATCAGCCAATAGCTTTGGTCTCGTAATTTGATCTAAGCATGCGTGGCACTCTGTCCGTCGGAATTCTCTACACCCGATCGGATTTTGTTGTCGGAAAATTTGAGAGCAGGATCTCAAATTTTTTCCGTCAGAAATTCAGACGGGAAAAGTCCGATGGAGCCCACACACGGGTGGATTTTCCGACAACATGGTCCGATCGGAATTTCCTACCGCGTGTACGGCGCATTAGTGTGAACTAATTGTAAGTAGACCTTCCGCAGGAAGAGATTAAAGTCCTCCACCTTTCGCAGGAAGAGATTAAAGTCCTATAAGTCCTCCATTGCGGCTTGTTGGAGAAAAGGACATACCTTTACACAGCAAATTGGTGTGATATGCCTGTAGCGTGACGTCTGAAAAATGTATGATTTTATTATCAACACTACCTATAACAGGACTCAAATTCAATTCCTCTGACTTCTAGTTATCCTCATTTTTGTCTGCACGCCTTATCCCTTAATTTTGATTTCTTGGTGGAGGGCTTCTTTAGGATCTTTTTGGCTTCTTGAGGGTTCCCCTCTGCCTCCTCTGTTGCATCTAAAAAAAGAGACCAATTAAGAAGTTGTTTCCTCGTCACTACCACTCAGTGCCTTTTCTCCTGATTGTGGAATGGATCTGGAATATCTACTGTGTGTCTGGACCTGTTTCTGCTTCTCCAATTTGTGAATTCAAAAACTTCACCCGTCTCCCAACCCTGCAGATCCCTTCTAAACTTGGACCCCATATTGAGTATTGCAAACCTATGTTTTGGTCTCAGTGACATCTTTTTACGTTATTTTGTGAGACAACGTTGTGCGATTTTATTCTTAAGAGTGAAGGGGTATTGTATTTTCCTTCAAGTATACAGATTATTATTGTAAATGTAATAAAGTTTATATTGCTGGAACCATTTGTGCCCATAGGGCAGCAACTATATGCTTGATTCACAGTTTCACTGTGTCCCAAATGTTATTATTATCCATTGTAAGCACCCCTGTCAGTGTTAAATGGTTTGTCTGAAACCTTCAATTGACACTTTTGCTGGACATCTTGGTCTGTTACAGAAAGTTGAAAAAAAATAACAGACTTACCAGTCGGAGCACTAGTTGAAAATAAAGGGGAAAAAAGCCTAAAAAAGAAAACAAATGCAGCTACCACATCTAAGAATTGGTAAGCTGCAAAATAATAATATTTGTTGAGTAGAAAATACATGTGTTAAAGAGAGAAAAACCCATGCATAGTGTCCCTTTAACATTGTAGCCTACAGAATAAAGGCCATATTTATATAAAAAAAAGTGAATATAACATTTGTAAAACATTTACTACAGGTGGATAAATCATTGTCATTTAAAGCACATGTACTGGGAAGATTCACCTGTAGCGAATGCTTAGTAAGATTCACTTTCACAGATTTCAGTGCATTTATCACACTTTTTTTACTACCGTGTTTCCTGGAAAATAAGACCTACCCCAAAAATAACACCTTGCGTTATTTTCCAGGTGGGCTGCAATATAAGTCCTACCCCTAAAATCAGCCCTAGTTTAAAATGATTGTAAAATCATATAATCCACTCTATTGCAGTAGTATATAATGTACAATGTGTATGTTTCTGTAATATAATTGCGGGGAAGATCGCTCCGGCGGGTAACAGAAGCGCAGAGCTATAACAAAGGTATTTGGCATAATTATATTACAGACACATTGTACATTATATACTACTGTAATAGAGTGGATTATAGGATTTTACAAGTATTTTAACGCAGTTCACACTGGGGATTCCTGTCAGGCAGCGAGAGAGGGGGGGAGAAGATAGCACCTGGTAAGACCTACACCGAAAATAAGCCCTACTGTGTCTTTTGTTGCCAAAATGAATATAGGACCCAGGCTTATTTTAAGGGAAACACGGTATGTGCACATTGCAATATTGTCTGTGGAATATCTGGTTACATTTACCTTGGTATGCACTAACAATATTTATTGAACATATACTTCAGAAAACAGAAATATTCTGATTGCAGTGAATTATGCAACAGCCTCATCATGCATCATGTTACCATGATTTATACTTTAAAGTTTAATTATAACATCCAATTTCCATCCAACTATTTGCATATCCAGTATTCACTTCAGATTGCTTTTTAATTGTACAGACTAAGCAGTTTTTTCTTCTTCTTCTCGAGCCCTATCTACAACAGTGTGTAGGAATGTCACCAAATTATAACATATCATTATTTTGACTGATGAATGCTTTATACAAGAAATGGTTTATAGACTGAGCTGTGTACAAACTGCAGAAATCACCAGTAAAAAGTATAACAAGAAAAGAAACTGATTCATGTCATAGGGTGTGAAGTAAAAAGAAAGCATTGTCCATTTATCTTAATTGTGTACTATCATAAAATGTAAAAGTAATAAAAAAAATAATTCTATACATTGATAAATAGAGCATGCAGTGAATGTAAATAATGCAGTACATTTTAGAGAAATATATTCTGTAGTTAAGATGTATGTATAGTGCGTTATAAAAAAAAAAAAACAAATAGGGATGTTGTCCTAGTACAGGGGGTCCCCGACTTACGAACGCCCGACCTATGAACAATCCCTACTTACGAACGGGGCGCTGCGGGGACCCTCCGCCATTTTTCACTCTTTTTCTGCGTCTTTCGGCCGCTCTGCGCATGCGCGGCCATACGGAGCTTCGGAAAATGCCGGAAATGTCCGTAATTTGCCGCGCATGCGCAGAACGGCAATAGACGGAACATCGGAAATGTCCGGAAATCTCCGTATTTGTCGGTCTGCGCATGTGCGGCCGACTTACGAACATTTCTGACTTCCGTACAGGCGGCCAGTCCCTAACGAGTTCGTAACTCGGGGACCCCCTGTATATGAATAATGAGACTTGACTCAAGAGTCCTCAGGCCCCCCTTCGCATCAGAGTTCTCATCCACCCCCATTTGACTTCAGATTCCTCAGTCCCCCCCCCCCCCCCTCCTTTCACATCCAAGTCCTTAGTTCCTTCCCCCATTTAACAGCAGAGTAATCAGTTCCCTCCTTTCACATCAAAGTCCTCAGCTCCCCCTATCACATTAAAGTCTTACCCCCTTCCTCACATCAGAGTTCCAAGTTCCCCTTTTCACATCAGAGACTTCAGTTCCCTCCCCCTTTTAACATTATGCTTGGTACATGTGAGCCGAATATCGGCCAGGGAGCAGTCCCCCTGTCAGAACACAATAGCGGGGGGATTGCTGTACTACATCACAGCCTTAGCTCCTCTCGAGCTCCTCAGCTCTCCCAGTATCCTGAATGAAAAATGAAACTCATATTGTGTACCAGGCATCAGAGTCTTCAGCCCCCTTCCTTTCCTATACCACTTTGATATCAGAGTCCTCAGTTCACTCCTTTCACATCATAGTCTTCAGCTCCCTTCTTTCAAATCAAAATCTTTTTCCCCCCTTTTACATCAGAGTTCTCAGTTCCCCCTTTCACATCCAAGTCCTCGGTTCCCTCCCCCCTTTTACATCAGAGTCTTCAGCTCCCTCTATCACATAAACGTCTTCTCCCCCCTTCACATCAGAGTCCTCAGTTCCCCCCTTTTCACAGCAGAGCCCTAGTTGATTGATGCAGTGCACCTGACTCACAATAACAGCTCAGCAGCTCAGGGATCGTCACAGAAGATTCAAGGGAGGCTTACACCATATCCAGGGTGATTCACTGTCCACCCTCTAAGTTATGCCGCACATATCCTATGCTTCACAGTTGCTGTACAGTGAGGGTCATAGGGGACCCAAGGGAGACCTGCATTGCATCCAGGGAAATCCATCATCCACCCCTTTGGGTTACACAACACACAGTTACGCCAGCCCAGTTGCACTTTGACAGCCATAGGGGTAGGCACTCCATCCAGTCAGACCCACCATCCACTCTTTGAGCCACCCAGTGTACCCTTTACACTGCCCCAGCCTGTTTGCCATCTTCATCAAGTTGCCACTGGTGACCCAGCACACCACAGTCATTGCACAAGTCCAATCCTGTTCTTCATCAAGCTGTCACAGTGAGATCAGTGTACTCCTACTACTGCCACTGTCTGTTAACTTTAACCAAGGAACTGGTGAGCCCCTTATTGACCCCCTTCAGTGTTATTTTGACATTCTTTAAACAAGGTTAAGCCACACTCTCATTCCCTTAAGCCAGTTAAGCTACATCACTCTGTTGCTTGTTGTTTGCCATACGCTTGTAAGCAAGGATAAAGTGTACGCTGTTTGAGTCAAGGCACGGTTCTTTTCTATTAAGTACATTGCTAGTGTATTGTATAGGTTTATCATATACTGTACTGCTCTATTTTGTGCATATGTTTCTTAAGAAATATACCCTGTTATCCCCTATATGGTTTTGAGTCTGACTCAAGGGTGAACTTCAATTTCTGCAAAATTGCAAGACCCACAACTGACTAAAAGGGTACAACCTGAGGTGTCAGAGGGGTTGAGGCCTTTTTGCAGTCGAGGCATGAACAGAGGACTTATTACTATCAGAGGCTCTTAAGGGGGTAGCACTACATCTTATAAACAATATTTTTAACAATATTTTTTACCATTCCTGTCCCATTGCAGAGATTTCCCTTCACTTCCTGCCCCATAGCCAAACAGGAAGTGAGAGGAAATCTATGCAAATTAAGGCAATCCATTGCCCCCCCCCCCAGGCCATCAGAACTAGCGCCCTTACTCAAACATTTTAGGGCGGGTCAGCGAGGGGTGTGGCCTTGACAGGAAGGGATGGGTCATATTTAAATTAGGGGGTACACGAGTTTAGTCAGGCCTAGGGCAGCACAAAACCTAAATACACTACTGGTGCAGGCGCGATATTTTACATTGAATGCAGGGCCGATTTGAGTGGTCATGGCTTCACTTGCCCACAATGAAGATGGCCACATGCAGAAAAAGAGTAAGAAAGAAAACAGCCTGATTTAAAAAAAAATAAGAATAATAACAATAAACTTGCTCAGTGGCATAAACACCCATTTTAAAGCCTAAAGATGTATTTTTTTTAAATGTAACAGGTTTAATAAAGGAGTCCCTATGCTCACCTAGTTCACATCCCCAAATATCCATTTCCTCATCCACCACTAGTTTACACAGCATGGAGAAAACCCCTTTAGTCTCTTCCTTTTAATTATCCTCAGCACCACCAGTGTTCTCCCACACACCGTTGCACCGGATGCCCCAATGTCGGTCAGTGCTAAGTGACGCCATCAGCGGCATAGTCACATACATCAATGATACCACATTTACGTAGCTATTTTGATTGACAATGTGCACCTTCCCAATAGGGGAGGGCGGAAGGGTGGACACCTCCTACCCAAGTGCGCCAAAGATAGAAAGTAGTGGGAATCAGTATTATCTGCCAAACCAGCAGAAATCAGACTCAACACTTCAAACCTATGGGCCCTCATCCTGCCACTAAAATAGCATCACGCATTCTTCACCAAGTTTCATGTAGGGGAGCCTATGCCCAAAGGACCTCCACAACCACATCCTTAGAACCTAAGTTCTTGCACCATAGTAGCTCATCAGACAACTACACCTAGGTAGTACAACAAAGTACATTATTTATAATGTACACAGATCTATTGTTATTTCTATACAGCTTGTAAAATAAGTATTAAACACCTCGCCATTTTTCTAGGTAAATACATTTCTAAAGGTGCGATCGACATTATGTTTTCACCAAATGTCTGTGACAACCCATGCAATCCATACATACAAAGAAACCGAAACAAATAAGTTAAGAAATTAAGTTATGTGTAATAAATTGTAATGACACAGGGAAAAAGTATTGAACACATAAAGAAAAGGAGGTACAAAAAGGCATGGAAAGCAAAGACACCAGCTGAAATCTATCAGTAATTGGAAAGCAATTCTGCCCCTTGTCAGTGCAAATTAATATCTGCTTGTTCAGTCTCAACTGATGGCCTATAAAAAGGTGTTTCATTACCAAGATGTCACACAAGAAACATCTCATGATAGGTAAAAGCAAAGAGCTCTCTCAAGACCTTTGCAACCTTATTGTTGCAAAACATACTGATGGCATTGGTTACAGAAGGATTTGAAGCACTGTTTGAACCATAATCAGGAAGTAGAAAGAACATCATTTCACCATAAAGCAGCCACAACCAGGTGCTCCACACAAGATTTCTGACAGAGGAGTGAAAAGAATTATCAGAAGAGTTGTCCAAGAGCCAAGGACTACTTGTGGAGAGCTTCAGAAAGACCTGGAATTAGCAGGTACAATTATTTCAAAGAAAACAATAGTTAATGCACTCAACTGCCATGTCCTGTATGCACGCTCACCACGCAAGACTCCATTGCTGAAGAAAAAGCATGTTGAAGCTTGTTTAAAATTTGCTGCACAACATTTAGACAAGCCTGTGAAATACTGGGAGAATATAGTCTGGTCAGATGAGACCAAAATGTAACTTTTTGGATGCCATAATACACACCATGTTTGGAGGTCAAATGGCACTACACATCACCCCAAAAACACCCCCATACCAACAGTGAAGTTTGAAGGTAAGAACATCATGGTGCGGGGCTGTTTTTCCTCACACGGTACAGGGCAGCAAACTTAATTTCATTAAAGGAAGGATGAATGGAAAAATGTACCAAAACATTCTTGATAAAAATCTGCTGCCATCTACCAGGATGATGAAGATGAAACAAGGGTAGACATTTCATCAAGACAATGATCCCAAACACAAAGCCAAGGAAACTCTCAATTGGTTTAAAAGAAAGAAAACAAAGCTGCTAGAATGGCCTAGCCAATCACCTGACCTAAATCCAATATAAAATCTATGGAAAGGACTAAAGATCAGAGTTCATAGAAGAAGCCCATGGAATCTTCCAGATTTGAAGACTGTGTGGAAGAACGGGCCAAAATCACACCTGAGCAATGCATGCGACTAGTTTCTCCATAAAGGAAGTGTCTTTGCCAACAAAGGATTTTGTACAAAGTACTAAATAAATTTAGGTTAGCATGTTAAATACTTTTTCCCTGTGTCATTCCATTTTATTACACAATACTTAATTTCTGAACTTATTTGTTTTCATTTCTTTGGCTGTTACTGACAAAATTCCATGTCAATAGCACCTTTAGAAATATATTTACCTAGACAAATGGTGACATGTTCAATATTTATTTTACCCACTGTATATACTGTGTATATATAAGGATTATAGAAAGGTGACCTCCAGAGCCAAGGACAGCTGACATCCTTCTGTTTAGAGTGGGTTACAAGGCATGGTGGGTGTTATGCAGGATGAAATGGTTGGCGCCAGACACTTTTTGAATGCAAAGAGATTTACTGTCTCTTGAACAGAACTGTGGGAGAGAGGGTTAAGGCCATAACACCCTTAGGTAGATGCAATGATAATTGGCAGACTCCGAGACTTCTATAGGCAGACAGCTGTCCAGTACCCAAAAACTCATCCCCATTTTGCTATATTTATGCTTTAAGGCTGAGTGTCTACGAATTGGGAAACTCAAGTCTCTGATTTGGACTGCATACACATGATCATATAATTCACTTTTTCTCTTGCTGATGTAAAAAGTTCCACCAGACTATTGGGTAACAAAAAATAGTGTTATGCGTTCATAAATCTACAGTATGGACAAGTACCACATCTTTATGTGCCCTTAACTGTACATCGGTTTCTCCCATGTTCACCTCTATATTAACTCTGGGAATTAGCCATCCAATAGACTATTTTTGGTTTTCCTTTTACAAAGTTATTTACTTTTGGGTCTGCAGTTAAAAGATACCAGTATTTGCCAATAGTATTTTTATTTACTTTTGGGTCTGCAGTTATTAAAGGGGTTGTAAACCCTTGGGTTTTTTCACCTTAATGCAACCTATGTATCAAGATGAAAAAACACCTGGTAGTGTCCCGCGGCTGTCAATCAAATCCAATGATGCCGGCACCGGGGGGCTGGACTTGGGAGCGTGCCTTTAAGGTAACCCCCCCCGGGAGAGCGCTTCTCCTAGGGGGTTACCTGATACAGAGAGGAGCCACGAGAGCCACAGAGGGACCCCAGAAGAGGATGTTCGGGGCCACTCTGTGCAAAACAAGCTGCACAGTGGAGATAAGTATGATAAATTTGTTAGTTAGAAAAAATGAGCCTTTACAATCACTTTAATTACCACCAAATATTAATAAAAGAAATAAATGTTTTTGGCCACTCTCTTTTATTTAATTTTTTTAACAGTATTTGCTGTAGTCCTGTGTCAATAATCTGGCTTTCAGGGCATCTGCTTCCTGCGTAAAATCTTCCTTCTTTGGGCAGTTTTGTTTGAGCTTTAGTGAATGACTGTACATAATATATATTTATAATTGTGAAGTACCAGAAAAGTCCCATTGATGCTGTGTTTGTAGAATTCTAAATATTATCGTAGATACGCTTTATGAACTCCCCAGTGTGTGTTTACATGCGATTAGGTGCATTTAGTTTTGTTGTGTTTAGAGAAAATAGACGTTGGTGGTTGTCAGGGGGAGATTAGGTGCTCTGAATGTATCTAAATGCATGTAAACACATGTAAGCGTAAGTGCAAGTAGAACTTGATCTGCAAAGCATTATTGATACTTTCCATATAATTTCTCCTGCATTTAAATAATCCAGTTGTAGGAGGATAGTGTGAATGTAGGCTTATTATGCAATGGTATAGTATATCCAGTAAGTGTCAATTTTTAGGGCTGGAGCAAACAGACTTTATGCTGGCAATAATTTCAATATTATTACCGTTTACATGCCCCATGCTGAGCTTTTCCTGACTGTTCTCCAAACACGTCTGTGCTTTAAGTTCCCTCTATAAGGGAAACAACAGCTGATTTGGCATTCAAGCTGTCAAAAGCAGAAAACCAGAAGATTCTTTAATACTTATTTATTTCACCAGCAGTTTTAAAAATTGAGGCAAGTAGTAGAGATTGCTTTTCTCTCTTCTTACCTGTCCATGGTGCCATTATTTCCTGCACAGTTATTTTTGGCTGGGTGATAATAATGGTATTGATGAACGAAGTGGTGTGTTGACAGGGCGTGAAGGAATTACCTGGCACTCTTTCCTCTTGGATTGATTTTAGGTTTGGAAGAAATGCCAATCAGCAAATCTCCAGAGACGCTCTTTAGTGGAGAAGGGGATTTCAGGACACATTGGGGCTGATTTAAGATTCCCGGGAAGTACTGGGCACTCTACATGTAATAGTGCCCCTTTCAGGCAATTAAGAGTTCACCTAGGCGAACGTGCGAATGAAAATGGATGCTATTAGTGGCGAACATGCCTTAGTAAATTCGGAATCGGCGCTAATCGCATGTTCCGTGGATCTGCAAGTGCCAATTGCTACCAATTTATTATATAGAACTGCACTGCAACCATGATCCATGTATGCGAAGATATACAGAAAAAAGTTGAGGTAGATTAAACTAGGGGTGGGCTAATATCCCAATATGTGGATAGAAAGAAACAGAGTTCCCCCTTGCGGGACTTTAAAGGCTAAGTTTATCTTTTTTTTTTCTAAAGTCCAGCTCCCTATGCACCAATATAGTATTCATGGACTTTTTTGGGAAAAATATCAAAGCTTTCCATAAAATCTACAGACATGTACCTTACTGTCCTCCATCCATGATTCCAAACGTATCTATTGCTTCTGTCTTATGTCCTTACAGACTTTAGGTCATAACACAGGAAGGAGTTGACCAGCTGATCTCATTAGCACACACCCTGCATCATCCACCCTCCCATTCCCAGGTGCACGTTTTTTAAATGAAATGCAATCAATCAGTGATCACCCTTCTCACTAAATACACAATCAGATTGCATAGTGTATGGCCATCTTTATACAAGTACATACCTTGCTAAAAAAAATGCGTGTGGGAATGCGAGGTTCCCGCTATGCAGAGATGTGATCGGGGCTTGACAGCTGAGTGTTTCTGTCCACTCCCTACTATGTACTTGTATAAAGATGACCATACACTATGCAATCTGATTTGTATTTAGTGAGAAGGGTGATGATCACTGATTGATTGCATTTCATTTAAAAAATGTGCACCTGGGAATGGGAGGGTGGATGATGCAGGGTGCATGCTAATGAGATCAACTGGTCAACTCCTTCCTGTGTCATGACCTAAAGTCTGTAAGGATAGAAGCAATAGATACATTTGGAATCATGGATGGAGGACAGTAAGGTACGTGTCTGTAGATTTTATGGAAAGCTCTGATATTTTTGCAAAAAAAGTACATGAATGCTATATTGGTGCATGGGGAGCTGGAATTTCGAAAAAATAAAAAAAAGGTGAAATTAGCCTTTAAAGGCCCTGGTAGTTGTGTAACAACACCAAAGGATAAGTAATGAAACATTGTATAAAAGGTATAATTTATTCTGATAATATATAAAAGACAATACATTTCAAACAAAGAGAAAAGAGGCGTGGTTATACAAGTTACACATCAACTTCACAATATGGCTATATACTGTTAGAGGTCCCGGACCACCGTGATGCAGAGAGGGAGTCCAGGAACCACACCCAATGCATTTCAGAATCCCTTCCTTCTTCAGGGGTGTATCAATAGATGAAAGAATGTATAATGTTGACAATAGGAAACCACATGACAGCCACACAGAATATAAAAACAGCAGACCACTTACCAAACCAATGGGCTCGACCATAGAAAACCCAGCAAGACCAGGCTACCTGGAATGCGCCCAGCAGGGCTGATGTACGGCAGGGAGATTTTTGTATTGTATACGGTATGGCTGCAACGGAATTAGTTGCATAAAGTGTCCCCAAAGGATAGTAAAGGTACCCACCCTGTTGATAGCGTGAGGTAGGTACCAATTTAAGTTCAAAAACAGATAACAACAGCCCATACCTTAGGGATTTTGCAGCTTTCTGATCAAAAAAGGAGGTAGGTAGTCCCATTAGTCCCACACCCGCAAAAGTTACATCCTTGCAGGCTTTGGTCCTTGCAATGCTTTCCATGACCAACTGACTCTCAGTGGACTCCTGCCAGATTATTTATACAGAGCCCTATACCCAAGATTCTCCACACAGGTTGGGGCAGAGCTGGCACTTCCTCATTATCTATGGTACACCCCACTACTACTCTGGCGATCTCTAGCAGCAATCTAGGCACCTACACTGCCTACTCTTCACTACAGGGTTTTTAATGCTAACTATAGATATATCTAGTGGCCAATATGGGGAACTACACTGGTCACTTCTGTTAGAAATATCCTACAGCTATACACAGCTTGATTTTCTCTTTTTCAGCCTGTAGACTGATTGAGAGAAAATCAAATGATTCCCCTGTTGACGCTTACAGCATGGGTGGAGGAATCCCCACTGCTGTTTTTTGCATTCAGGGAGTTGATGTCATGTACCTAACTGGAGGCTGAGGTGATGAGAGGGCTCCTCTTGTGGCTGAGTGCAGAGCACCCCTGAAGGTGGTGACAGAGAGTGCTGTGCCCAAAGAGGTATGGGCTGCCTGAAAATTAAGCTGCCTGATGGTTCCAGATGAGGCGACACCCGAGAGCAGAGAAGTAGCCACAGCAGATGATTTTCTGGAAGAGCTGGCGGATCTCGACAGATGGGTAGAGCAGGACGGAAAGTCAGAAGCCAGGGCTGGGGGTCAAACACAGGATATCAATAAGGAGCAGAGGCAGGAGTATGTCCGTGGAGCAAGCTGGAGTCAGAGCCGTGAACTGCTTTTCTTATATAGGCCAGTGGATGCTGGCAGTTATCACACTTTGAATGCGCTGATGCGCCGTCACGCACGCAGGTTCGCCACTGCGTGCTGTACGCTAATGCACGTGCGTGAATTAGCGTGACCATACTGGACATTGGCATATTTGCCTGGTCTACTCCGAATTCTTCCCTGACGGCTGAACACTGATTGCATCTAAGAGGACACAGTCACTGTTCTGGTGATTCATTTTCCATCCAGCTCGGTTGATTTTTAAATCAAGGAGTATTTTCACAAGAGGAGTTCAGCTATGGCATCTCTCATGACAGCTTTTCCCTAAGGCTTTTCTGTAACTGGGTGAATGACACATATTTTTAGTTGGTTCTACCAGATATATTTTGTGTTGAGCACATCATATGGATCATGCTTTTGTTGTCACCAACAAAGCACAGAAGGGGATAATATAAAGTGGCACTTGGCTGACAGCTCTGAGAAGGAAGGAGAGAAGGGGATTTTGTTGTCACCAACAAAAGGAAAAAAACTTACATTTTAAATAAAGAATTTTGAAGCAAAATAAGGGTCCAATGCCCATCAATGCTGCCTTATCAGTGCCCATCTGAAGCCTCGCCTTTGCCCATCATTGCAGCTTGATCAGTCCCCATCATTGCAGCCTTGCCAATCATTGCAGCATGATCAGTGCCCATCTGCAGCCTTGCCCATCATTGCAGCATGATCAGTGCCCATCTGCAGCCTTGCCAATCATTGCAGTCTGATCAGTGCCCATCTGCAGCCTTGTCCATCATTGCAGCATGATCAGTGCCCATCTGCAGCCTTGCCAATCATTGCAGTCTGATCAGTGCCCATCTGCAGCCTTGTCCATCATTGCAGCATGATCAGTGCCCATCTGCAGCCTTGCCAATCATTGCAGTCTGATCAGTGCCCATCTGCAGCCTTGCCCATCATTGCAGCATGGTCAGTGCCCATCTGCAGCCTTGCCCCTCATTGCAGCATGATCAGTGCTCATCTGCAGCCTTGCCCATCAATGCAGCATGATCAGTGCCCATCTGCAGCACTAAGTGCAGACTTAGAAATGTCATTCAGCACAAGGGAAGTGATGGGCATGTTGGACATGTCTCAGCACTCTGGGGTTGTTTTTATTTTGGTGAATGAATGCTTTGTGATTGATGTGGACTAACAACACTGGAAAATATGACTGACAGTCAAAAATAAGTGGTAAAAAAAAAAAAAAACTTGTCAAAAATTGTGTCCTTGTTTGTAATGTGAATAAGTTCCATGTACCCTTTATTCACTCACATGAGGTGGCAGTATCCAGGAGCCCCATTATTGTTAAAGGGGGCTTCCAGATTTTAATAAGCCCCCTGCCCACAGACCCACACAAACAATAGGCCAGGATAGTGGGGAAAAGGCCCTGGTCTTCATCAAAATGGGCCCGACCCCCCCCCCCCCGGCAAGGTACACCCTATGTTGAGGGCCTGTGGCCTGGTATGCTTTTTTGGGGGGGGGGGGACGTGCTCCTCTCTGCTTTTCCTTGCCTGCCAGACTACATGTTCAGATAAGGGTCAGAGACCTCATATCATTCTTTTTATTTTTACATTTTTTTTTTTTTAAGTTGGCTCCCCCTTCACATTCAAACAAGATCTGAAAAACCTGGTATGAACGGTGGGGGAACCCCCATTCTGTTTTTTTTTTTTTCTTTTTTTAACTCTGCCCCCACCGTTTACCTGACATTGCTAGTCTGTTCTGCACTAAAAACCTGCCTGCTCACAGTATGTAACAGCAGAACTTTAGTTCCATTTTAAATATTTACTGCAGGTAATTACCAAATTTGCAGTATTTACCACAAATGCAGAATAGTAAAACCTTGGTTTGAGAGTAATTTGGTTTGAGAGCTTTTTGCAAGATAAGATTTTTTTTTTAATACATTTTAACTTGATATACAAGTGATGTCTTGATATACAAGTATTAAAAAAGTACACAATGTTGTGTAATGAGTGCGCTTAAATCAACCTTAAAAATCAATAAAATGATTAAAGATTATTTTAAAAAACCTCTGTGCAAAACGTGAACAACAATATGTGATATATAAATATGTGTGCGTGATAAAAAATATATATATTTGATGATAAATAAACAAATCAGTGTATTAAATAGTGTATTAAAAGTTCCTTCAAAAGTTATTTGATGAGGTATTAATGACTGCAATTCGCAATAAACCTCATACAATTAGTAGTTGATCGATTAGCGTGTATAATAAATCAATCAATCAGTGCAAACCAAACTTGGAAAATTAGGAACAGATATATGGGACTTAAAGTAATAACCTTGCTTGAATCCACTGGCAAATGGTATGGTCCAGTTAGTTATTTCAGTTCAGTGTATGTGCCAATTAGTGAAATAAATTAAATAAATTAAGGTTAAAAGCCACAAATAAATTAATTAAATGAGTGATATATTGTGCCGCTATTAGAAAGTCATACGGCCACTTATAGAGCTACTCATTAATTAAATAATTAATCAAATGATCAAACAATCAAACAGTGGGTATCTCATTCCTCCTTACTATAATTAGGGACAAACACCGCTAATTAATGTGAATACTATAGATAAAAGATAACGCTCACTGATGTATAAAAAGGAATAAAAAATGAATAAAAATGCAAGTGTCACTTTCCTTTACTATTGCTGACACTTCTGGATGCTCTCTTCCTCTCCTTCTCCTTCTTATTTTCTTCCTTCTCCATGTATGTACACATATGGATACAAAAAAATACAACACATTGCGCAGCACTGCTACAATATACTTGTATAAATGTAGCAGATGGATGCTGGTCTACTCACAAACACCCGATGGTTTGAGCGCGGTAGCCAAAAGCTGTCAGGCACTGTGTGTGGGCTTACTTCCCTGTTCGTCCTCACTCGTAGTCTTGGTGACGTCACTAGGCTCCTCCTCCCGACTCGTTGCGTCACGAACACGTGACTTTATCAAGGGATCCCTTACCTATTTCTCCCTGTTGCTAGGTGGTCCCACGCAAACTGCCTCTTTCATAGCCGGGGCTAAAAAAAGTCACTTCCCCTCGGCGCAGTCAGTCATCTGGGACACATGACAGGTCCCAGATGACTGCGCAGCGTATCACGGCGTGCGGCGCCGCTCGCGCATGCGCAGTGGGTGCCTGGCTGTGAAGCAACAGCCGGGTGCCCACAGTAAGGATGCCGGCACCGCGAGCGGAGCGGGGAACGAGGGGGGGATTCGTTCCCCCGCATCGCTGGACCCTGGGACAGGTAAGTGTCCGATTCTTAAAAATCAGCAGCTGCAGTATTTGTAGCTGCTGACTTTTAAAAAACTATTTTTAAGGGGCACACCTCTTTAACTCACCTAAGCTGTCCCTAGGGGCAACAGCCCCCCTAAGGCTTAGAACCCTCCTGTGGAAGAAAGAACAATCTGCTCAGGCAACATGCACATTTATCACCTCCTTGGCTACCTTCTGGATACACCTTCCCAGGGATTGGATAGGACCTAATAAATATTTAACTGATCATTTGAATCCCCCCCCCCCCCCCCCTCCATGGAAGCTTCTTCAAGGGGAGGGAGGGAAGCAATCAAATTCTTAGCTCAGGAAATCCTGTTCAGACCAAAACAATCAATCACTGGCACTGCTCCACTCACTACAGTGGAACCAAAATCTAAATTTACCTTGCAGCCTAGGTAGGAGGGTGCTACATGAAGAACTGGCAACCCTGTCAAAGCTTTAATTGCTGTAGTAGAAGAAGAAGGAGAGTGCCAGTCCAGAACTATTTGTCCATATCAATTGTATATGTCTTGCATTCAGTAAGAAAAGACTTTAGCAAACTAAATGTCATTCAGTTAATTCAGTTAAAGTGGTTGTATACACAGAAATTCAACTTGCACCTACAGGTAAGCCTAGATTAAGGCTTACCTGTAGGTACAAGAAATATCTCCTAAACCTGCACGGTTTAGGAGATATTTGAAAAGAACGTTTTACAACATTGTCTACGGCGCATGCGCGCCGTAGACAACGGTGCATTTACAGGGTTAATCCCCATCTTCAACTGCGGCTCACCGCAGTTGAAGTGTCCCGCGCGCATATGCAGAGCAACGTCCTCGCCGCTAAGGCCAATCACAGCGCCACAGCGGCGCTGTGATTGGCCGGAGCGGCGATACCCGGAAGGGTATCTGCAGGGCTCAAGTTCTGCGGGAACGCATGGGAATGGAGTTCCTGTACTTTTTCCACAACAGGAACTCAGTTCCCGTTAGCAGCCGTGTCCTGCAAGACTTTGAAGTATGCGAGCAGTGTGGCAGGTGCTACACCAGCAGCTGCCGACACAGCTCGCAATAGTAAGTGCCGCACACCTGACCATTCAGGCATCGTCAGTAGGGGGCCCCATGACAGCTCTCGCTTCGATCTACCTGTCAATCACAGCTAGCTGACAGGTAGGTGACTGGTCAGGTCCCTGCTGCTAAGAGATTGTATTTAGTCAGACCTCTCGTGATGAGCTCCTCCCCGCCGGCCCCTTCTGATTTTCTGTCTCCTCATCTCCCCCCCCCCCCCCCAGTCTCCTGCATATTTGCTCTGTGTGTCCCGCTGAATCCCCCCCTCCTCTATGTTCAGTGCCATATGATGAGAGAACCCAGAGGAGGAGCACAGCTATTCTGCTCACAGGACATGCAGGGAGAGAGGTGAGCTGAGGGAGGAACATCAGTCTGGGGTGGTAAGCTGAGCACAATACCTGGCAAAGTTTAATGCCAGGAGGAAGGTTTATGTGGAAATATGTGAAGGGTTGGAATAGCAGCGAGTGTGTGTTGGAGCCCTGCAGATTTTGCAGCCCCCCAAGCTAACATACATCTCCTAAGCAGGAACACATCACTATCTCCCCAAGCATTCTGTCCAGATAATGTGCAGTTCATTTATGACCTTTGTTTAACCCTGAGTTATCCAAACTCTGTTCAATGAAAAGTGTAAACTCACCACATAAACACTCTATATACAAAATAAAATTCCCCAATAAAGATCAAAACATGATGTTCACATTTGCATGGAAGCACAATTGAATGAATGCTGATTATTCAGAGAATTATCGTATTTATGTTTATTGAGGATTGTTTTTTTTTTTTTTATGTACTAACAGTTAAGCTTCATACACACAATACCAAAATTGGATGAAAAATACCACTTTTGAAGCGTTCGTGCATATGAGCGTATCATTTTTTTATTTTTTTTGGTTGGCGAGTGAATCTTGGGTGGGAGTTCCCACACTTTTTTCCCCAGGACTTGACCCCTGGGTATCTGTTTAGATATGGATGCGGCCGGAGGGGGAGAAGAACAGGCGTTGGGGGCCCCGATCTAAGGTAAGTGATGCATAATGAGCTAGTATGCTAGTCATACTAGCTCATTATGACTTTGTCTTGCAGGTAGTTAACCAAAAAACATTTTTTAAATGGGTATACAACCGCTTTAAGTTAAAGTGCTACTAAACCCACAACAGTAAAATCAGTCTGCGTATGCAGTAAAGCACGCTTGTTGTACTCACTGTGAAACCTAAGGGGTTAATGCTCTGCATTGTGTAAAAAGGCTGTTTGATCCTGTTTTCCTTGATCATCCTCTTCTTCCACAATCCCCAATCTATCTGCTGATAGAACAGAGCCTTGGGCGAGCTGCATATGCTCAGTTTGGTGTGTATAGCTAGAGAGGTTTTTTTTTTCTTGGGAGAGTGCATGTGATCAGCACAGGGCCAATTAGCACTGTCCAGACAGAGGACAGAGGACAGTCAGAGTAGAATGAAAGCTCTTCCTACAAGCTTTAACCAGACACTGATAGAAGTCACAACTGCTATATACTGCTGATGAGAAAAGATATCTAGCAGTTTATATTTACTAAAATAATTGCATTTCCATGTTCTTTGTACTGTGAGAGACCAGATATAGTGAATGTAGAGTCTTGGGTTTAGTAACACTTTAAGGTACATCTATTTTGATCCTAGCACTCTGCTTTGACTTCGAGAGATGTGTAGGCTTTTTTTAAGCGAAGTACACAGAATACCTTATCAATACTTTTTTGTAAAACTATTACTTTTAGAATCCCAAACGTTTTATATTTTTTTTTATATTTTAGATTTGAATCAATAGCAATGAAATAAATGTAATTTCCACAACACGGAAACAGCACAAAGCAATATGACCCTACACGTTATAATCAGGAGAATTTACGTTTATGAGTACAGTTTATGTTTTACACACTGAATTTTACTGTGTAACTCTCATCAGCAGCGGTAAACCGTCCCTGGCAATTCGTCTAAAGCCCCATACACACGGTCGGACTTTTTCATCAATTTGGTCCGATCGGACAAGGTTGTTGAAAAATCAGACCGTGTGTATGCACCATCGGACAGTGTTCGTCGGTTTGTCCGTCGGACAAAGTCTTATCTCCTGCTGGAAAGATTTGCCGTCAACCCGGTCCGATCACACCAAATCCGATCGTGTGTACGGTTGTCCGACCGGACAAAGTGCTACGCATGCTCAGATCACATTACAAGACCAAAGCTATTGGCTACTAGCCTCTACGTAGTCCCGTCGTAGGCAACAAACGTCACCACGTTCAGAATGATCGGATTTTCCGACAACTTTGTCCGACCGTGTGTACGCAAAACCAACATCGGACAAAGTATGACGGACATGGTCCGACGGACCTGGTCTGCGGATTGTCCGACCGTGTGTATGGGGCTTAAGATTTTATTATCCAGATCTTGCTCACACACCAGTTCCCTGCTGTCTTTGTCAAGCTGAGAAATCTTTAAATACTTCACTGGGAATTTAACTGTGCTTTAGTGGCCTTACCTACACACTAAAAATGTGTTCTGAGACTATTATTGCTTAAATCTATGCTGATCTATGTCGGTAAGAATGTCATTAATGTTACAGACAACCCGGAGGACTAATAAAGAGACATGTTGTGAATAGCCCTTTGGGTATGTGGCCTGTTCTGAGCAGTCCACCTTGTTTTACTGTTGTACAAGGCACATTTACAGTAAGAAATAGTTCATAGCAGCCTCTCCAGGGGCACAGTCCCATCAATATTCTTTAACCCTTTCATTCCCGGCTTATAGTCAAATGACATCCGCAGATGGGATCTCCCATCCTGGGCGGGCGTCATATGACTCTTCCCGTCGGTATTTTATAATAAAAATTCCATAAATCAATAACCTATTTTGTAGCCGCTATAGATTTTGCGCAAACCAATCAAAATAAGCTTATTGCGATTTTTTTTTAACAAAAATACGTAGAAGAATACATATCGGCCTCAACTGAGGAAAACATTTGTGTTTTTTTTGTTTTGTTTTTAAATTGGTATATTTATTATAGCAAAAAGTGAAAAATATTGTGTTTTTTTCAAAATTATCGCTCTTTTTTTGTTTATAGGGCAAAAAATAGGTGATCAAATACCATCAAAAGAAAGCTCTATTTGTGGGGAAAAAGGGAAATCAATTGCGCACGACCGCGCAATTGTCAGTTAAAGCGACGCAGTGCTGTATCGCAAAAAATGGCCTGGTCAGGAAGGGGGTAAAATCTTCCGGGGCTGAAGTGATTAATAACCTTATTTTTTGCCTTGGTATTATTTCACTTGTTGGGATAATTCACCCTAATTATTTAATTTACAGAAAATGTCAGCTGGCTGTTGTGCTCACACTATGGCCCTATAGCTCAGAACATGCAGGAACATAAGGCTGCGCCAGAGTAAGCTGCATCAAAAAGTTGTTGACGGTCTTTTGTAAATGCCAATAGGTTAGGTTTATGCATATGTTTGATTAGTTATCAACTGTACATAGTTCTTCTCCATTCTCTGAAGTGTGAAAAGAAACGCTATGACTTCCTATAACTAGTTGGCAGCAGTGCCAGGACAAGGTACTCTAGTGCCCAGAGTGAGGATTCCAAACTATGCCCCCATCCCTGGGGGAGCAGGGGTAATTTATGGGGGGGATGTTTAAATAGAAGGCCTATAGCCTTCTATTTAAAGCCCTCCACTCCTGAACCACACGTTTTTGTTTTTTTTTGGGTGTGGTGGGTGTCGGGGGGAATTGTCAAAGAACAGTCTACACTTTTAAACCTTTTTTTGGTGAATACAATATACCCCATATTAATTTACATGGTGGCGGGATCTGGGGCCCCCTTGTTAAAGGAGGCTTCCAGATTCTGATAAGCCCCCCACTCGCAGACCCCCACAACCACAGCCCAGGGTTGTGGACATGAGGCCCCCCCATGTTGAGGGCATGTGGCCTGGTATGGTTCAAGAGGGGGGGTGCTCGCTCACCCCCCTTTTCCTGGCCTGGTATGGATTTTGGGGGGGACCCCATGCCATGTTTTTCTTTCTTTTTTTGAAATGGCCGTGTGCAGGCAATTGCAACTATAAGGTAATTTAAATGTGATTTGACTTGTTTTTTTTTTCTTTAGAAAAGTAATTTTTGCTACAGCATGTTCTATACATGCTACAGATGTGCCACTTTACAGGCAGATTAAGGGGACCCCCATGCACTATATTTAAAGGATTTTTTCATTTTTATTGTTTCACTTTAAGCATCATTAAAATCACTATTATATCAATACTATTTTTGCATTGATACATCTCCCGAGAGAAGTACCCGGACCCCATAGACTTCAATGGAGTTTGTGGTTGGGGGATGAACTTTTCCCCTGTTCAGGAGTTCTGCTGCGAACCAAACAAGGAGGGAGGTGTTCAGCCCATCTCTACCTCTGATGCGCTGTTCCCTGCAGTTAAAGCTTTCTGCCACTAGATGTCCTCATTCTTCTATGTTGAATGACACTCATGTGGAAGACATTCTGTGAGAGAAGGGCGTCATGAGCTTACTGCCAGAGTTGCTTTCACCTTACCACAGATTGCACAAGTGCATTCAAATGCACTGTTATCTGCATTATAAAAGACCTGCAACAAAGGTAAGGTTGACTGGAGGCCAAGGAGGATAAGCCTGGAAATGGGCCTAAAGTGTTGCAGGGCATACATTTAAAAATAAATTTTAATTATTCAATTTACCTTTTTAAATGCTTATTTTGGAAAGTTTCTTTACTGAAAAATCCTACTTAGTTCCCCCTTGCTATGTAATGTTTACATAGAGGCTAGGGAGTTCTGTTTGCCATCATTAAAGTGTAACTAAAGGCAAAATTATTATAATTTTTTTTGATAGAGTAAGGGAGGGTTATAACCTCAGTTTTCTTTATCTGTAGGCTGAAACACCTAAGCAAGAGGCACCACTAACCAAACACTGCCATGAAGACCAAGGAACTCTCCAAGTAAGGGACAATGTTGTTGAGAAGTACAAGTCAGGGTTAGGTTATAAAAAAAATATCCAAATCTTTGATGATCCCTAGGAGCACCATAAAATCTATCATAACCAAATGGGAAGAACATGGTACAACAGCAAACCTGCCAAAAGACGGCTGCACACCAAAACTCACAGACCGGGCAAGGAGGGCATTAATCAGAGAGGCAGCACAGAGACCTAAGGTAACCCTGGAGGAGCTGCAGAGTTCCACAGCAGAGACTGGAGTATCTGTACATAGGACGACAATAAGCAGTATGGTTTATAGTGTTGAGCTTTAGGGCAGAGTGGCCAGAAGAAAGCCATTACTTTCAGCAAAAAACAAAAAGGGCACGTTTTGAGTTTGCGAAAATGCATGTGGGAGACTCCCAAAATTTATGGAGGAAGGTGCTTTGGTCTGATGAGACTAAAACTGAACTTTTTGGCCATCAAATAAAACGCTATGTCTGGCCCAAACCCAACACATCACATCACCCAAAGAACACCATCCACGGTGTTCATGGTGGTGGCAGCATCATGCTGTGGGGATATTTTTCAGCAGTTGGGACTGGGAAACTGGTCTGAGTTGAGGGAAGGATGGATGGTGCTAAATACAGGGATATTCTTTAGCAAAACCTGTACCACTCTGTGTGTGATTTGAGGCTAGGATGGAGGTTCACCTTCCAGCAAGACAATGACCCCAAACACACTGCTAAAGGAACACTTAAGTAGTTTAAGGCGAAATATGTAAATATGTTGGAATGGCCTAGTCAAAGCCCAGATCTCAATCCAATCGAAAATCTGTGGTCAGACTTAAAGATTGCTGTTCACAAGCGCAAACCATCCAACTTGAAGGAGCTGGAGCAGTTTTGCAAGGAGGAATGGGCAAAAATCACCAGTGGTAAGATGTGGCAAGCTCATAGAGACTTATGCAAAGGTGGCTCTACAAAGGATTGACTTTAGGGGGGTGAATAGTTATGCACATTGACTTTTTCTGTTATTTTGTCCTATTTTTTGTTGTTTGTTTCACAATATAAAAAAAAAAAAAAAAAAACATCTTCAAAGTTGTGGGCATGTTCTGTAAATTAAATGATGCAAACAATCCATGTTAATTTCAGGTTGTGAGGCAACACAACTCGAAAAATGCCAAGTGGGGTGAATACTTTTGCAAGGCACTGTATATACTCTGCACAGATGTTATGTGGATCAATACAAAACAGCCTCATGACAATTCTATGGACTTCACTCCTTGACTTTCAATTTTCACTATTTATGACAGCAAACAGTGGCAACGAAAGCTGAACAGATACTTGTATAACAAAAGTAGCAAGAAAAAGCTGAACAGATACTTGTATAACAATGTTATATTTATTGATACTAATTTATTACATCTCCTGTAGCTATCATGTCTGAACTAGGATCATTGGGGGGATGGGTCTACTTGCACAGAGAAAAGTATTCAATAAAAAGCAGTTAAATAGACCTTTAAAAGTAATTTTGCATATGAATCAAATGAGCATGGATCAGCATTAAAAGAGAAGTATGGGCAAAGCTTTCTTGCCCATGCATCTCCTGTGGGTTTACAGGAGTGCACTTACGTTTGGCACAGAATCAGCTGAGACATAGCAGAGCTGCTTCAGGCTCAGGAAATATCCTGGCAATATTGTCGGGATCCACCAAGCTGCCTGATTGACAGCTGGCACTGCCTCTTAGAACACAGTTCTAGTAATGATAGAGAGGCAAAGAAGAGAATGATGACTGACAGTCACTGCTCTGAGCAGACCAAGAGTTGAGCGATCAGCAGTCGAGTGATCAATCAGTGCTTAGTCTTATGCCACGTACACAAGGTCGGATTTTCAGATGGAAACAGTCCGATGGGAGCTTTTCAACGGATTTTCCGACTGTGTGTATGCCCATCGGTCTTTTTCTGTCGTAATTTCCAACGGACTTTGGATTGTGTGTATGCAATTCCGACATGCAAAATTCCGACGCATGCTCGGAAACAATTCAACGCATGCTTGGAAGCATTAAACTACCCTTTTATAGTGCAGTCGAACGTGTTTTATGCCGCTGTGTTACTGACCATCGGAATTTGGTGTGACCGTGTGTAGGCAAGACAGTTTGAGCGAAAATTCCATTGGAATTCCAACGGGAAAACCATCAGAGCTTTTTCCGACGAGAATTCCGACCGTGTGTACGCGGCATTAGAGTCCATGTGGGACACCTGCAGTATCACACCGATGTTGCAGCATAGAGTTAAGTTTGTGTGATTGTTCAGCTAAACTCGCAGTTTCATTCCTGCATGTCTGTCCTGACTTCGGGGGCGATTTCAGAAACATTTGCGTGTTTCTGCACAGATGTCTATTGAAATTGCACCCTGAAGTTGCCAAAAGTAGTACAGAAACTACTTTTGGGAATTGGTGCGGCGTCGCACCAATTCAGACAGTGCAATTGCCGGCAATAGCCGCAGATTTGGCATGCAATTTGACATGTCAAATCGCATGCCAAATCGCTGCAATGTGAACCAGGGCTAAAGACTGCAGAAACTCTGCATGTCAGACTTGCAGTCAGCTATAAGCATCAAATCATAAGGGATAGCCCGAATGCCAAACTGAAATTCCAGGCAGCAGGTTTACTAGGGACCCATATCAGAAGACACATCTCTGTTTGTTACCTTGATTAACCACTTGCTGACCGCCGCATGTACATATACGTCGGCAGAATGGCACGGCTGGGCAAATGGGTGTACAGGTACGTCCCTTTGAATTTATCGCCATGTGGTCACATGCGCGCCGCCGGCGGCATGTGTACGACCCTGCCGGGAGCTCCATGAGTAGGATCGCGGGTCCTGCGGACTCGATCGCCGCGGGAATACCGTGTCACGGAGCTGAAGAACGGGGAGATGCTAATGTAACAAGCATCTCCCCGTTCTGCCTAGTGACACTGTCACTGATCATAGCCTCCTGTGATCATGAGCTAGGATCAGTGAAGTGTCATTTGTAGCCATGCCCCCTAACAGTTAGAATCACTCCCCAGGACACACTTAACCCCTCCCTAGCCCCCTAGTGGTAACCCCTTCACTGCCAGTGTAAATTTTACAGTAATCAGTGCAATTTTATAGCACTGATCGCTATAAAAATGACAATGATCCCAAAAATGTGTCAAAATTGTCCGATGTGTCCGCCATAATGTCACAGTCACGATAAAAATCGCAGATCTCTGCCATTATTAGTAAAAAAAATATATTAATAAAAATGCCATAAAACCAACCCCTATTTTGCAGACGATATAACTTTTGCGCAAACCAATCAATAAACGCTTATTTTTACCAAAAATATGTAGAAGAATACATATCGGCCTAAACTGAGCAAAAAATATTTTTTTTATATATTTTTTTGGGGATATTTTTTATAGCATAAAGTAAAAAATAATGTGTTTTTTTCAAAACTGTCACTCTATTTTTGTTTATAGCGCAAAAAATAAAAACCGCAGAGGTGATCAAATACCACCAAAAGAAAGCTCTATTTGTGGGGAAAAAAGGACGTCAATTTTGTTTGGGAGCCACGTCACGCAATTGTCAGTTAAAGCCACGCAGTGCCGAATCGCAAAAAGTGCTCTGGTCTTTGGCCGGCAAAATCGTCAGGGGCTTAAGTGGTTAAGAGGGCTGTTGTGCCATCAAAATGTTGAATAGGCTGCCTTACACGCAACAATCGTCCCAAAGAAGCTGCGGAACTTTTTTGTAGAGTGGAGCGTAGTGTGTCTTTTTGCCATGCTTTCTGTTGTTCTTGCAGCGCGTTATTGAAATGAATGGTTTGCCATGTATTTGGAAATGCACAGATGTGACTGGAGCTTCATTGCTCTTGTATAAACAAACCAATTTTACTTTCAGGCCACATTCACACCTAGTATAGTGGGAGCTGACGTTTTTGGGGCGTTGTTCCCGTGGCACACTTAGGGCAGCCCCTTGATTTCAATGGGCTGTCCTACATGCAGCAAAGTACTTCATGGAACATTTTGGCATGTTGTTGGTTGACATTTTTTCATACAGCCAGCTTTAACTGAAGGTAAAGTATTCTGTACTTGGAGGAATCAGACCTTTCATTCATTTGCCCGTCCTCCATTCATAGAATGCTTTTTTAATGTGGGGCCGTTACCACGGCTTTATTGAATAGAGCACCGGGGTTAGGGTTGCCACCTTTTCATCAAGCCAAAACCGAACACTTTAGCCACGCGCAGCAACATTTTATTTTTAAGTGGTAACTCTGTGGACTGTGGTGTAAAGGGGAACTCTGATGTAAGGGGGGTTTCTGCTCACCAAACCTCCCACTTACATCAGAGTTCCCAGCATCCCCCCCTTAAATTAGGGTTCACAAAGTCCCCCTTACATCAAAGTCCATAGGGCAACCCTTATGCCGCATACACACGGTCGGAATTCTCGTCGGAAAAAGCTCTGATGGTTTTCCCGTCGGAATTCCGACGGAATTTCGCTCAAACTGTCTTGCCTACACGCGGTCACACCAAATTCCAACGGTCAATAACACCACGCCTTAAAAAACATTCGACTGCACTATAAAAGGGAAGTTTAATGCTTCTGAGCATGCTTTAAATTGTTTCCGAGCATGCATCGGAATTTTGCGTGTCGGAATTGCATACACACGATCGGAAAATCCGCTAGAAAGGTTTTCTTTTGGAAAAATTAAGAACAGGTTCTCAATCCAAAGTCCGTCGGAAATTCCGACAGAAAAAGACCGATTGGCATACACATGGTCGGAAAATCCGATGAAAAGCTCCCATTGGACTGATTCCATCGGAAATTCCGACCGTGTGTACGCAGCATTACATCTGAGTCCCCCTTACCTTAGTGTACTGACTTGCTTTGAGGCAGTAGATAGAAGGGAGGGAGGGGGAGACTTCAGACACAAAGACTGAATGGTGAGCTCACTCGCCCGAGGATGGAGGCTCAGGCATCGACGCCTTTCATTCACGATATATCTGCCAGTTGCTGAGCTTCAAACTTCTAGCCCACACATCTCTTTCCTGAGGCACAGAACACCGGGGATTGGAGTGTAGGTGGGCAGACAGCGGGGTAGAGGCAGGAAGAGGAGGAGCAGATCAAGCCCTCTCTCCTCTCCTGTCCGTGTATGGGGGTAGTGCCTATGTGCACACCTATGCACTCTGCGGTTGTTGTACTTGGTTACTTGAGGGGCCACAGTCCATTCGCAATATTGTGTCCAGGGTTCATGTGGTCTGAAACCCGGACATACGATTCAAAACCAGGACTGTCTGGGTGGCAACCATAACTGGGATGAAAAGGGCATATATATTTGACACTTGATGAGTGCCTGTCACAGGTGCAGCCGGTCCTATTAAAGTGATTGTAAACCTTTATTTATTTATTTTTTTAATAGCAAACATGTTATACTTACCTGCTCTGTGCAATGGTTTTGCACAGAGCAGCCCCAATCCCCCGCCCGTGCTCTTGGCTCCTCCTTCCTGCTGAATGCCCACCATAGCAAGTTGCTTGCTATGGGGGCACTCGTGCAGGCTCGCTCCCAGTCCGGCTTTGTGTGTCCATAGACATACAGGCAATGGCTCAGCCCTACCCATCGCTTCCAGGGGATCTTTTTGCTGATTCCCGCTGAGCAGGTAAATGACAGGTCCGTGTTTGCTCTGCCTGCTTTCCTCTTTGGGTGGTTGGATGGAAATAGACCGCCTTTCCTTTTCCAACTGACGGTCATCCAATCTGTCTGTTTTTAGTGGATCGAATGCCAGTGGGTGTTAACAGACACATGTCCGTTTACATCCGCCGCTCCATAGAGGACAGTGGATGGTCCGATTGGGTCCGCCTGAAAAACTGACAGGCGGACCCAATCAGTCTGCCTGTGTGAAAGGGGCCTTAAGTTAAAAAACGTTCAGCCTATAGAACCACTTTCAACCCTGCAGCACCGGAAAACCACTGCTGTAAAGTGTCTGAAAATAGAGGACTTATTTCAACCAAACACAGCAGCCATCAGCTCATGGGACACTCTGCATTTATAAGTACTGTCCCTGATGCTGCTTTATTTTTTTTTTAATCCATTTAGATGAGTCTGATCATTTTAAAGTACTACAGGTCTAGAACCAAACATTTAAATTGTTCTCTTCTCACCAAAGAATATTCTGTCCATTCTCTATATTCAACTGGAATAAATGGTGCATGGGCCTTATCACACACAGGTGGTTATTTACTAAAGGAAAATCCACTTTGCACTGCAAGTGCACTTGGAAGTAAAGTCGCTGTAGATCCGAGGGGGACATGCGAGGAAAATAAAAATCAGCATTTTAGCTTGCACATGATTGGATGATAAAATCAGAAGAGCTTCCACTGAGATCTACCCCTCAGATTTACAGCGACTGCACTTTCAAGTGCACTTGCAGTGCAAAGTGGATTTGCCTTTTGTAAATAACCCCCATAGTTTCAATAGTATACATCCAGCAAATTCCAGGATAACAGACATACCTTTTTCATTCAGTTTATTAGCCATTCTACAATATTGCAGAGAAAAGGTTGTTTTTTTTGTTTTTTTCTTTACATGGCATGTGGCATTCCAGCTATTTAAAAAATATCCATTTCCAGTCTGTCTTCATATTAAAGTTATATTGTTTGGATTGGAAGTGAGGAGGAATACCAGCAAAAATCTCTGAAAATAAGTCCCGAGATACTCGTTTTCCTGTAAACCTGTTACAATGATGACTTTAAAAAGAAAGGTAAATAGTCCAAGAATTTTACAAGTCCTAGTAGAACACTACTACATGCAATGGTCAATTCCTAAATAAAGACTGCTTCTCATTGTGGGGTCCTTCATTTAGATGCCATCATTTTAGCTTTTTCTGTGCTCTTATATTCGTAAATTTGTTAATTAAATGGTGCTAGTTATCACAAAACAAGAGCTACACTGACCCACATCCCTAATTTTAGATAAATAACCAACAAGTTCTTCTGAGTGGGACTTTGGAGGGGCAGTGAGCAACTAAGAGGTCATGAGGGAGTACAAAAGTATAAAGTTTTAATTGATCAAGGTTAAAAATGGATAATTTCATGTACAGTACATAAAATATGCGGGATGTAGATACAAACATACACAATTTTAACAGCAACAGTTGACAACCACCATTAGTCTGTTGAGAAATGATGAAAACAACAGAGATACCCAACGTGTTTCGAGTCTGCGATATTGGTTCTCTTCTTCAGGGGTAGGAGGTTACAACAGGACGTGAATACATCTATAATTAGTAAAGGAAAAGGTGTAAAGAGTATATATATATATATATATATATATATATATATATATATATATATATATATATATATATATATATATATGCATTGCAACAACATGTTAAACAAGCATAGAAAATTACATTACATTTAACACTAACCGTATAAATTGCATAAAACATTCAGGGTATCTTACATCCAGTTTAAAAAAAAAAAGATTTATAATAGAAGGTCATCAACCCAATAGAATAATTGATGCAGGAAAAAGTAAAGATAAGGGCGTTGAACGACGACCCCCTAATATCTCTAATCTCACAAGATAAGCAAACTATAAAAAAAAGTAAAATCTTTATTACAAACTGTTAAAAACAGACACATCACATCATAAGGGCAACATACAGTCCAGAATATATAAAAACAAAATAAGGGTAATGGTCAGACAGTAGAAATCGCCTACGCGTTGCGTGGTCAGAGCCGGTTCTTCAGGGCCTCAGTCTCTCAACATCTGACTGAATACCTACTATTAACAATCATACTGTATATAAGAAATACAAAAAATACAAGCAAATAGACAAAACATGTTAGTATACATTTTCATATGAAACCCCTATCCCATGGAAAAGGGGAAGAGAAAAAAATAAATAATTAAAAATGAATTAACATAATATATATTACCTTACATTGCCATCATATCCGTTTAGGTTATGGGGAGACAAGTGTACACTGGGAAAAAGCCAGCCCCTGGCTTGGAGCGCATCAAACAGAAGACCTTGAGGGGCCCACAAGCACAGGGGCAACTGGGAGACAGTTGTCACCCCATAACAGGACCTGCACAAACAAGGACCTTTATGATAGGATCACCAGGCATTTTTTTAAAGGCTAAGTCCCCTTTTTGTAAATAAATAAATAAATGCATGTGATTTTTCAGGTCAAAAAAAATGTGCATTTATTATTTTTTTTTTTTTTTTTACCATGGAGCCTGCAAAGCATTGCACTTGTGGGTGCAATGCCAGGCTCCTGCAGACACTCGTGACAGCTGTCTGCCCACACCTCCATATGCATAGACAGTTACTCAGCTGCAGAAAGTGTCAGTGAACTACAAGGGTGCTGGTGAGTGCCCTGGTAGATCATTGAGAACTACAAGCTGTCTTGCAAGGTGGCAGACGGGACTTTCATTAATTTCCAGTTCATTCATTTCCAGATCACTGTGTACGCGGAGCCGCACACAGCCACGTTGTTTTTAAATTGTGACAGTGCGTGTGGAGAGAGGATTCCCTGCCTGCTGTCAAAATGGCGGATTGGGGGGGGGGGGTGAACAGTGCCGCTGTATTAGTATCATGTTACACCCTTAATATTGGTGTAACATGTTACTAAATTTGAACCTATCCTTTACATAGTTAGGTTGAAAAAAGACCATCTAGTTCAACCAAAAAAATAAAATTAAAATACAATCCCATATACACAATCTTTCACCCAGAGTTGATCCAGAGGAAGGTGAAAAACCCCAGCAAAGCCTTCCTGATCCCCTGAGAGGCAATCGGATTTTCCCTGGATCAACTTTACCTATACATGTTAGTACTCAGTTATATTATCATATGTTGATCATATCTACTATTAATCTCCTCTTCTCAAGAGGGAATAGATTCAGTTCCTCTAATCTTTCCTCATAGCTGAGCTCCTCCATGCCTCTTATCAGCGTGGTTGCCCTTCTCTGCACTTTCTCCAGTTCCCCGATATCCTTTTTGAGAACAGGTTCCCAAAACTGAACTGCATATTCCAGATGCTGTCTTACTAATGATTTGTACAGGGGCACAATTATATCTCTCTCTCTGGAGTCCATACCTCTCTTAATACAAGAAAGGACTTTGCTCACTTTGGAAACCACAGCTTGGCATCACATGCCATTATTGAGCTTATGATATACCAAAGCCCCCAGATCCTTCTCCACCATTGATTCCCCCAGTTGTACTCCCCCTATGTATGATTCATGCATATTCTTAGCCCCCAAGTGCATAACTTTACATTTATCAACATTAAACCTTATTTGCCACTTAGTTGCCCAATTAAACAGTGTATTGAGGTTGGCTTGTCAATTGGAGACATCTTGTAAGGATGTTATTCTACTGCATAGCTTGGTGTTATCTGCAAAGACAGAAATTTTACTTTTAATGCCAGACCCTATATCATTTATAAAGATATTAAAAAGTAAGGGTCCTGTTGGCCCAAGAACAGTTGCAAAAGCCCCTATCTGCTCTATATCTAGACCTGCTGAGGAAGGATTCCACCAAAATTGAAAAACATTGGGATCAGTGGAAAATAGGCATACCAGACCTAGATAGAGAGGACTGGGATGACTGCATGGCAGACAGTACTGCCTTATTAATATCCTCAAAAGAAAGGTTAATACAGGTAACATTTTTGCACAGATTTTACTATACCCCCGAAAAGCTCCATAAAGTTTACCCGCAGAGATCACAGGACTGCCCCACCTGCCCCAAAATTGCCAGATATTGGGCTGAGGTAGTGGTAGTAAACGGCCGCCTCCAGCAGAATCTTCCTGTGTCCCCGGAGCTGGCGCTTCTGGGTATTCAGGACAATGACCAGAGACCTCGGGCACACTAAACTGCTCCTGACATACTTATTCTTCTAGGCAAAGAGGGAAATTGTGTTGAGATGGAAGGCCCTCTCTCCCCCTACAGTGGAATCCTGGGAGAAGTCAATAAACTCTGTACTTCCACTATATGAATTAACATACCTCAACATGAACTGTCCCAAGAAGTTTACCAAATTTGGTAGCCATGGACTGCGTAGACGGGAAGTGGTCCCTTACCTGAAAGCTCCTGATATACAGGGATATAGTATCTACTCTGGCCTATACCTCGGGAAAATAGAGGGTATCCCGTGCCATGGTTGTGAAATGTCACATCGCTAATGTTTTTTACTAACCTTTGTATGAAAAATCACCTGTACTGTATATTTTTGATTTGGTCCATTTTGGACAACTGTTGTATTATGCCTTGAATTTTCTTTGTCTCAATAAAGGAACATTTTGTTTCAAATCTTACTTTATTTCCATTTTCACATCTTAACAAACATAAAACTTTGCAGTTACATGTATTATACAGGCATTTACAGTTGTGTCTGTTTATAACTCCATAGTTTCTTATTCCTGTACTTTTGCGTGTTAGTTATATATGGTTGCTATTACTTTCATTCTTTCTCCCCATCATATGTCATTAAAACTTATCAAACAATCTATCATACTCTCTTCATTCATATTAGTGTCCAGTAGAGAAAAAAAAAAAAAAAAATAAAGGATTTTGACAAGGTCTCTCCCATCCTCCCTCCTCCCCTCTCCCTCTCATATCGTCCGCAGCAATAAGGACGACATCCTATAGTCTTTCCATTTTTGCCAAGTTTCGTTTATGTGATCTTTGGGATCCTCCTCCCTTTTAATCCTCTCTTCCAGTGAACGCATATCATCCATTTCTATGATCCATTCCTCAATTGAGGGTGCTATATTGTTTTTCCATTTCCTTGCTATTACTGTTCTAGCTGCGGTTAAACAGTGTTTTAGTATCCCTTTTCTTATCTTTTTGATCGTACCTGGTATCATTGATAAAATAGCGATCTTTATTTCTGGTTGTATGTTTATATCTGTCATCTCGCTATATATCTTAAATATTTTTTCCCAGAATATGTACACCTTTGGGCATAAAAACCAGATATGTGACATAGTCCCGGTTGCTTTTTGACATCTCCAACAGGTGCTATCATTTTCTACATTAATTTTATACAGGTCAATTGGGCATTTATACCATCTCACTAGTAATTTGTAGTTTCTTTCCTGATGCCTATTGGATAGAGACATTTTGTGTGTTAGTAAAATTGCTTTGTCCCATTTCTCTCTGGGTATGGCCTCTTCCATCTCCTGTTCCCATTTTCTTACATACTTTAACTCTTGTGTGTTACTGTTTGAAATTAAATATTTATATATATTGGAGAGATTATGTATGGGTCTTTGTTCTTGTAATAATAATGTTTCCAATGTTGTGGGTGTTCTGTCCAATATTCCTGTTTTCTCAAGAGTATTTATATATTCCTGAAGCTGTCTGTGTTGTATCCATTTGTGTGCATGTTCTCTACCCATGTCTTCTAGTCGAATAAGTTTTTTGTTCTCCATTGTTTGTACTCAGGCCCGGATTTACTCCCTTTGCCGCCCCAAGGCCGGGTCCTTCAATGCCGCCCCCCCCATCAGTGTCCCCTGCCCCTAAAGACCCGCATTAGACTGCCTTACCGAGAGCCGTTTTGAGCCAGAAAATGTGTAAGCCGGAGTTAGGGGGTGGAGCGAAGCTGCTCTACTGTAGTGCTATTTACCTTCTTCCCTTCCCTTGTGGGGGGGGGGGGGGGGCTTGGAGAGAAGGCAAAGTAGAGGCAGGTGCTGCATCGTTGTGCCCAGTGTGTCGGCAGGACACAGGAATCAAAACACATCCAAACTTGTACACTCACAGGGTCGCTGTTAGGAATCATGGGGCCCTCGCCCCCTAAGGGGGGAGAAGAGGTGGGGAGGGAGGTGAGAAAGGGTGAGAGGAGGAGGTAAGGGGGTGAGGAGGCAGAAGAGAGATGGGGGTGAGAAAGATGGAGGGGATTGGGGTTGTGAGGGGGAGTGGGGTGGTAGAGAGAAGGTGGCTGAGAGGGAGGAGGGGTGAGAGAGAGAAGGTGGCTGAGAGGGAGGAGGGGTGAGAGAGAGAAGGGGGCTGATAGGGAGGAGGGGTGAGAGAGAGAAGGGGGCTGATAGGGAGGGAGGGTGAGTGAGAGAAGGGGGCTCATAGGGAGGGAGGGTGGGAGAGAGAAGGGGGCTCATAGGGAGGGAGGGTGGGAGAGAGAAGGGGGCTCATAGGGAGGGAGGGTAGGAGAGAGAAGGGGGCTCATAGGGAGGGAGGGTGGGAGAGAGAAGGGGGCTCATAGGGAGGGAGGGTGGGAGAGAGAAGGGGGCTCATAGGGAGGGAGGGTGGGAGAGAGAAGGGGGCTGAGAGGGAGGGAGGGTGGGAGAGAGAAGGGGGCTGAGAGGGAGGGAGGGTGGGAGAGAGAAGGGGGCTGAGAGGGAGGGAGGGTGGGAGAAAGAAGGGGGCTGAGAGGGAGGAGGGGTGAGAGAGAAGGGGGCTGAGAGGGAGTAAGGGTGGGAGAGAGAAGGGGTCTGAGAGGGAGGAGGGGTGGGAGAGAGAAGGGCGCTGAGAGGGAGGAGGGGTGAGAGAGGGAGGAGGGGTGAGAGAGGGAGGAGGGGTGAGAGAGAAAGGTGGTAAGAGAGGGGGTGGCCTGACAGAGTGGGGGGAGTACAGACAGACAGATGGAGGGGGTGTAGCTGACAGAGGGAGGGGTGGTGTAGCTGACAGAGGGAGGGGTGGTGTAGCTGACAGAGGAGGGGGGGTAGCTGACAGAGGGGGGGGGGGAGTAGCTGACAGAGGGGGGGGGGGAGTAGCTGACAGAGGGGGGGGAGTAGCTGACAGAGGGGGGGGTAGCTGACAGGGGAGAGAGAAGGGGGGGAGGAGGGGGGAGAAAAAGATGGTAAGAGAGGGGGTGGCCTGACAGAGGGGGGGGTAACTGACAGAGGGGGGGGTAGCTGACAGAGGGATGGGGGGAGAGGGGGTGGCCTGACAGAGGGGGGGGGTAACTGACAGAGGGGGGGGTAGCTGACAGAGGGATGGGGGGTGTAGCTGACAGAGGGATGGGGGGTGTAGCTGACAGAGGGAGGGGCGGTGTAGCTGACAGAGGGAGGGGCGGTGTAGCTGACAGAGGGAGGGGGGGGTAGCTGACAGAGGGGGGGGAGTAGCTTACAGGGGAGAGAGAAGGGGCTGAGAGGGAGGAGGGGTGAGAGAGAAAGATGGTAAGAGAGGGGGTGGCCTGACAGACGGGGGGGTAACTGACAGAGGGGGGGTAACTGACAGAGGGGGTAGCTGACAGATGGGGGGTGTAGCTGACAGAGGGAGGGGGGTGTAGCTGACAGAAGGGGGGGGTGTAGCTGACAGAGGGGGGGGGGTAGCTGACAGAGGGGGGAGTAGCTTACAGGGGAGGGAGGAGGGGTGAGAGAGAAAGATGGTAGGAGAGGGGGTAACTGACAGAGGGGTGGGGGGTAACTGACAGAGGGGGGGGTAGCTGACAGAGGGGGGTAGCTTACAGAGGGGGAGTGGCTTACAGAGGGGGCTGTGAGTACAGAGGAGAACGATACCTCAGTGAGGACTTCGGGAGACACAGCACAGCAGAGCACACGACAGGCAAGGAGGCGGGACTCCGGGCGATCACCCACAGTCAAGCCCCGCCTCCACATGTGACCAATCGTGTCCGCCGCCCGCATGTGACCTATTCAGCCAATCACAGGCTGAATAGGTATACCTGCTGCCCATCGCTGAGCTCGGCTCGGAGACGGAGCGCACAGGCAGGAATATATGTTAAACAGTTCTTCGAGATGCTGAACTGCTGCTATATGCGCCGCCCCTGCACCACTGCCGCCCCGAGGCCTGGCCTCGGTGGCCTTGTGGGAAATCCGGCCCTGTTTGTACTATTCTGATGTTGTCTTTTTTCTCCCATTTTAAAAAGGTTCTGGATTCATTTGCTGGGGGAAATCGGGATTGCCGAAGAGGGGTGTCATTGGGCCTATATATGATGACCCTATTCCCTTTTTCATCAGTCCGTCCCATGTTTTCAGTGTTGCTTCAATCAAAAAATGGCATTTCTTGTCTTAATGGTCTATTCTCTTTTTTTATCCATGGTAGTATTTTTAAATTTATATTCATAATTTCTTCCTCTAGTTCCACCCATTGTTTAGTTCCTTTATTATGAAACCAATCCAGAATCCTAGTGATCAGGGATGCCTTAAGGTATATGGATAAATCCGGAAGAGCCAAACCCCCGTCTTTTTTAGATCTTATAAGTGTTTCCCTGCTGACTCTTGCTGGTTTACCCGCCCAGATGAAGCTGCCTATCAGTTTTCGTAGAGTATTCAATATGTTTTTGAGGGGAAATATTGGAACTGTTTGGAATATATATAGTATTTTGGGAAGTATGTCCATTTTTATAATATTTATACGCCCTGTCCAAGAGAAAATCCCTTTGTTGTAGTTTTGAAGTAGTTTCGTTATTTTTTGTATTAGTGGGACATAGTTGTTTTCTTGGAGTTTTCTGATGTCATTGGGGATAAATATTCCTAGGTATTTAATAGTACTATTTTGCCATTTAAAAGAGAAATTCCTTTTAAGAGTATCAACAGTGTTTGTAGTAAGTGAAATGTTTAAGGCTTCCGTTTTATTATAATTAACTTTGAAGTTACTAACTTCAGCAAAGCGTTTGAATTCTTTTATTAGATTGGGTAGCGTCACTATGGGGTTTGTAATATATAATAATAGATCATCTGCGTATCCTGAAAGTTTATATTCCTGATCTTTTATTCTAATTCCTTGTATATCCTTATTTATCCGGATTGCTGTCATCAGATGTTCCATAGTTAAAACATATATCAGTGGGGATAAGGGACATCCCTGTCTGGTTCCGTTTCGTATTGTTATCGTGTCTGATAATTCCCCATTTGCTCGAATTTTGGCCGTTGGATTCTGATATAGAACCAGAATCTTTTCTAATAATCTAGGGCCCAGTCCCCATTGTTTCAATGTCTCTTCAAAGAATCGCCATCCCACCCTGTCGAACGCTTTTTCAGCGTCTACTGCCAATAGACAGGATGGGATGGCGTGTCTTTTCGCATATTCGACTAATGTCAAAGTTTTAAGGGTATTATCTCTCGCTTCTCTTCCCTCCACGAATCCTACTTGGTCTAAATGTATCGTTGTTGGTAGTTTAGGGGTAAGCCTATTGGCTATAACTTTAGAGTAGATTCGGAGATCTATATTCGTCAGGGAGATCGGTCTATAGTTTCCACATAGTGTATGGTCTTTATCGGGTTTGGGTATGAGAGATATATATGCCTGCATACTTTGTGATACAAATGGCTGAGCTATAGATACAGAGTTAAATGTGCGTTTTAAAACTGGGATAAGCAGGTCTTTGTATAATTTATAAAAGCGTGGGGTAAATCCGTCAGGCCCTGGGCTTTTACCTATTGTCAGTGAGTCTATTACTATTTGTATTTCCGTTTCTGAGAATTCATTCTCAAGTTGTTCTATATCGCTATCAGGTAGTGGTGGTATCGGGGTTTCTGTTATGTATTGTTTTACCTTTTGGTCAAGGTCTTCTAGGTTTTGTTTTGTTAGTCGGTTAGGTAGGTTATATAACCCAGAGTAAAATGTATGGAAAGTTTCCATAATCTTTTTGGGATCATACGTCAGTTCCCCTGAGTCTGTTTTAATTTTGGGAATTGATGTAATTCTTGTTTGTTGTTTTAAAGCTCCAGCTAATATTTTACCTGGTTTATTCTCTTGATGGTAATATAGGGCGCGATTTTTGTCTCTAATTCGAAGTGATTGTTCATTCAATATCGTTCTCAACTCTACTCTTTTATCCGAGAGGACCATTAATGTTTCTCGTGTTGTATTCTGTTTATGGTGTTTCTCTAATACCGAAATTTCTTGTATCAATTCTTTTAACCTATTGTTTTTCATTTTTTTTAATCTAGACCCATGTTTAATAAAGAGGCCCCTTATTATACATTTAAGGGCTTCCCATTGATTTGGGAGTGATGTATTGTCTTCTATGTGGTCTGATGTAAAGTTCAATATCGCGGAAGCAATTTCAGTTCTACAGGATTCATCAAATAGTAAATTATCATTTAATTTCCATGTACCTCTAGGCATACTTTTATTTATTGTATCTATAGTTAGGTAGATGGGTGTATGGTCTGACCATATGAAATTCCCTATCTCGGGGGTAGAGGTTGTTGCAATCGCCGAGGAGTTTATCAAAAAGTAGTCCAGTCTATGGTATGTATCGTGTACCTGGGAGTAATATGTATAGTCTTTTATACTTGGATTTGTTATTCTCCATATATCTATTAGTTGGTATTGTTCTAGTA